>JAGWCC010000083.1:600000-1043739 GCA_022651775.1 Drusus annulatus
ATTAATTATATTAAGTATTAAAGTAAGATATAATTTAATATTTATACATATGCATTTATAAAAATAAATATTTATATTTATTCTACAATACCTATGTATACCTAACATTTATCTTAATTGTCTATTTAAAACTTACCTCCCTATTTTGTATTTAGAGCTTTATATACTACACTTGTAGATATAGTTAAAGCTGTTTTTATTACTTTCTTTACCGTGCTTTTATGTTCATTTGGAGTACATCCGTGTCATTTATATTTTGTGTTTTCTATACATTCGTTTATTTTGTATTTAAAATATGAATATCACAGAAAATGTATTCTGCAGTTTATAGTTAAATGTGCTGCGTATGCCACTTACGAATTCCATATTCTGTTTTCTCGGATTTGCATATCATCTTTGTTCTCTTTATTATACCCGCAAAATTTTATATATGATCTTCATATATAGAGCTTTGTGTACCACCGACGGTATTTTTATTAGGGCTTTGCGCACTACCCCTATCTATCCCATTTTAAATGCAGAGCTTTAAATACGTTCACCGCAATTCATATATTTAGGTTGTTCGTGTTTCTTAAAAAAATGTTTTTAATTAAGCTTCTCTTTCATAAGAATGTGACATGAATCTGCGAATACCTAATAATGATTAAAGTAGTTTTCTACAACTTTACTTGTAAAATACATGGCTAAGCAATCATTCTTGTTAAGCACGTAAGATCTCGCCCCCGCAATTTATTCGTGCGATGATTATTATGCAGGTAGCATTTCTCGCAACAAAAGATTCCCGGATCTCGGATGTTTACAGATCCTCTCAATATATATAATATTAATTAGATTCGCCTTCCAAAACACGCCCACGATGAAATAATAACATAATGCTACATAGGTTTCTCTGTTGATTCCACTGGAGCATGCGAAGAGAGCAAACGTACTGATTGCTACATACAGTAACCTCGAACCTACGGGAAAGATGTCTGACGAATAGAGTCTTCTGGTTTCCGGAGTACGAACGAGAGAAAATAATTACGATCCAAGTGAAGTTTCTCCAAGAATATGTAAACCTACACGTACATAATAATATAAATGAAGTGTTTCTTATCAAAATGGAAATATTTTCTAGTTACGGCACGTATAAATATACTTAGAAGAAACTGTGACATCTTAAATAAGTTTATAAAAAGTACCACAGACTATCGTGTAATATCACGATCAATATGAGTACATTTTTGGTATTAGAATTTTATCTACCTAAAATACATCAAATTTAAAAACAGCGCATTTGAATAACATATGTAATTTACGAAAATGCCATTAATTATTTGTTAACTTTTGAACTTTCCAGCTGAAATAAGCCTTATAATCAAATAGAACATTCCCTGCATAAATTAATACGGTGCGACTTGTATTTGGTGTGAAATATTATTGGAGAGAGATATTTTTATCTAAAATGTTATAAAAATAACGTGTCTTCTTAAATCTAATAAAGAAATAATCCACTCGTACCATGTACCAAATATTTTTTTTATTTTACAAAATCTCATTAATAAATTAACACAAACACGATATTAAATTTTATCAATACATCATACTATTTTTCATTGTTATGGCAAAATTCCTCGAAAAGTGGCCCCCGACTATTGTGATAGAAAAGTAGTTTTCACTGCTAAGGATTTCTAGTTGACACGAATTTGAAAGCACATTTCGTCAAAAATTCTTATTTTAAATTAATCGCTACCTAATTGTTGTCGTTTTGGCCTGAAATACTTGAATTACCTACCACTATGGGTTGTCACGTTAACGGTGGGCAGAATAAATTTATTTTTCGTCCCAGGAAAAGCGGAAAAAGAGTATTGAGGACGACTTAATATAAAATTCTGGTATATTAAATCTGGTACACCACTTTTTAAAAATGAAATCTGAAACTTTCATCTGATGTGAATATTAAACATCAGGTATTGCGATGAAAACAAAAAAGCCTTATTGTATTTTCTGGGAAGCTAAAAAGTGCGTGCATTATGAATTGTGATTTTCCAAGTAACGAATTTACTGTACTAGAATATTAAATTATTAAGTACAAAACATACTTTGAAAATAAAGTTTGATTTTGTAAAAGTTCGTAGCATTTGTCTGCCTCGCATGGTAAGACGCTCGACTACGAATCCAAAGGTCGCGGGTTCAAGTCCAGCGTACGAAAATATTTTTTATTTGATTAATATGTGTAAAATCATATTTAATTAATTTAAAATAATGTATGGTATTTTGCGGCAAGTTCCAGAGTGGTTGATAAACTAAGTATCGCCCTGGTGAAAGACCACCATTCGGAATCGAAACATCGCCTGAAATGGCTTTAGCCTTGTTTGGTAACGAGATCTCAATAGCCAGGTACTTTCTAACCTCCTTCTTCCCATCTCCTTCCCTTTGCCACTACCTTCATCCTCACAACATACCCCACTTGAGGATACCATAGTTCCACTGGCTCTAGACGGTTAGGAGCAGTTAGAAGTCTTGTATGGTATTCACTGTAAAAATTAAAATAATAATTTGTAGTTTTTAAGGTTATATTACATATGTTGACATTGTAATGTGAAATTATTTTTTTGAATACATCATTAATTAAAATGCTTATTTTTAAACAAATTAAATGAAGAATCGCTCAAAAAATCGCACAGTTCCGCCATATTCTTTTATTTGATTTAACTGAGAAGTTATGGAATCATATTATTACCTCCGCTATATAACCCGAAGTCGCTTCAACAAATATTCAAACTTTCCGCTCTCCACCCTACGATCTCTTTAACTAACAAAACCGCTCTTCAAAAGTCGATTGTCAATTTTTTCATCTCCAAATCAAAGGAATTCATCATGCCTGTAAATTATCGATTCTAGAATCGAAAAAAATGTACATATCAATGATAATTTAACAAGTATTTATAAAATTTAAAAAAATCATTAAAATTAAATAATTACTTTTTATAAGACCACAGATTTTATTTTAATTTTTATGACCGGCCGGTTTCACTAAGCCTAAGCATCATCAGGGTACAAAATAAACTAAGAAAAAAAATACATGGTATGTGGTTTTCTATACGTACACAGGGGGAACACAATATAAAATAAAATTATAACAAAGTTATTATTATTAAAATAAAATCTGTGGTCTTATAAAAAGTTATTATTTCATATTCATTACACATGTCAAACTACAAAATTGCTTTCTTCGAAAATATTAGTACGAAAATGTTTAATAAAATCGCCAACAACACCAACACCAACAAACATTCTTGCATTATTGCTTGACCAGCATACCGTCGGCGCAATCCATCACCACGTAGATCCGTAAATTATATTTGACTATATCACAGAAGCGACAAAAAGACGTCGAATGACTTGCCCGTAGATGTGACATACGTGCGGTGGTTTTTTGCCGGCGACGATAGTTATGTATAAAAGGCAAAATCTGAAGCGCCATTGTGGGAAGTTTACACCAGAGGCACTATAAAGTTTTTTTTGTTTTACAATAAAATTCACAAGTCTTCAGTACCTGATTAGATTTTGAAAAAAAGTTAACTCGGGTAACTCAATGCTCTCACTGAGTTACCTGAAGCGACAAAAATCTAAAAAACACCCAAACTTGTGTGGTTTGAGACTAGCCTTCTCCCAAATGTTAAATTTATTTTAGATGGCTGAAGGGCCACAAAAGTCTTCAGAACCAAACTGGAGTCAAAGGATTCGATGCAGAAAAAAGAACTGATCGAAACTGCATTTTGACCAAAGTGTCGCTTAAGCCCTTTTGCTTTCCCAGCGGAGATTTTTTTTACGAGAATTTAGAGGCACTACATACTTATTTTTTTAATTATTATTATTCTTATGGTAAAATAGATATAAAATAGACAAATCAATAAATAGGTAGTCAAACATTTCAATAATAGTAAACATTATTAGTGGTATAAAGTCGTAGGTGCGGTTTTATGTTCAATTAATATCAGCCATATTAATTCCAAAACATTTTCATTTTATTGTGTTATAAGCAATAGTCTTATTTTTGAAAAGTGAATATTGCTTTGCAAAATACCCAAATGGTTCGGTAGTTTTTGAAAGCGGCACGGGAAAAGGGAAGATAGATAATCTAGGAAAACCTGACAGGTAAACAACCTTTCGGGATTTCACTAAAGAAAAGATAATATAATATTCCTAATATTTACATAACCCATGGGATCATAAAATTGTAGTTTCTAGGTAAAGGAGTTTCCAGAGAACATTTTTTCGCTGATCTTTTCAGATGGAAAGAAAAGTTTTCGTGTGAATTTAGGGTTTTTCACATGGATCATCCACATCACAGTGGAATTACCAATACGACTGAGCGGCTGTACCGTGTGTGACATTTTGTCTATTTTCATAATTTATCAAGCGGAAGAGTTTTTCATCGGTGTTTGATAGCCGAAAAAACTTTTCATGCAGGATCGCCGATTTTTTAAATGTCTGTTCATGTTGTATTTATGAAAAAAAAACAATCTCCTATGACCATGTTGTATCCAAATATTTTTTTTAAATTAAATTATTAACTTTGTGAGCATTATCTTCATTAAAATCTGAATACACTGAATAGATCTGAATAGTATATATATTATTAACAAAAACGCCAAATGGTTCAGATTTTTGATTCACCCACTTTGCAAAACAACTTTTTCTCTACGTATTTTTTTGTAGCTATTATTTAAATATGATAGACTTTATATAGAGGTATAATAAAGCAATCAAAATATCCGAAACATCAGAATTTTTAAAAATATAGACATTTAAAAGAGCATCACGTCTTCGTGACTTGAGTAATATTTCAAAAGATTTAGGGATAACATTCACCAATCGCGCATCTCTGACGCAGTTTATCCAAAACCAATATTGATTCCATGTCAGAAGACTTAGACCCCTGACTGGCAATTTCTGAGAAGCGCAAAGCAAAGCAGATTCTTGCTGATTTACCGAAGTTATTTTTATTGCAAAGTGAAAAAGAAAGAGATTCACTAGACAAGCCCCAAATATAAGCAATCAAATGAACGAATTTTAAATCGTACTTTCGATTTCTCAACTCCCCCTCGCACTGCAGTTAAGAGGACGTCTTTATGAGAGTTGCAAATTTTCTATGCAATACATACCCTGTCTAGAGCCATCTGAGCTAAGATTATTAAAGGTCAGCACCCAAAAATACACATTTTCTGTTTTTCTAGTACAAACAAAACTGCAAATTATTACTGTTAATTCTATACGGGAAGTTAGGAAATTTTCTAAGGTTTGCAGTGAGTACAATACATAAACAGTAATTTTTTTTTTTATGAAATGCACACTGGGATTTTAGGTTTAACGTTCAAAAATGCCTTCGCTGGTTTTCAAACTGCACCTATTACTGACATTTTCATGTTTTCATAGAATTTAATATGGAATACAGTTAAAAACTGTGTTCAAATTGTTGTCTGAAAACCTCAAACATTTTTCTAACTACCTATAGAAAATTTGCACATTAATCATTTGTAGTATTGTTTATATTAGAATATTACAAAGTGACGTTTAGCTTCATTCTTAAGTGTTGACCCTTAAAAACTTTCTAGCAAAGACATTCAATCGGTACCAACGTTGTGTTTGAAGTTTAGTCTGCATGGATGTTGTATAAACCATTCTGGTGTTGTATAAACCATTCTAATATTATCTTTATCAATGCTAATAATAACTGTTAATAGTTTTCCGATGAAAGCAAACACATTGTAAGCTATTATTTATTTTTCTTCTTTACATATGATCATCATAAAACATTAAAGGGGGAAGTAAAATTATAGCATTGAGTCCGTTCTGTTCAGAAGATTTAAATGGATACAAAATATCGAGTGCTAGAACATATAATATTTCAAGGCCCTTACCCAGTGTTTGAGTTCAAGTGAGTTCATTGTTAGCGTTATGTTGAATTCAAAAGTATTACGTAGAAAGTTTAAATTGCTTGAATAAAAATAAAGTTAACGATGATCGCAGATAATTTGTAATATCATTACTTGGAACGAGGGTTATGGTCCTTCAAGCCTAATACATTTTCCTTTTATTTTATATTGCTGTTGTCGTCACTGCGTGGCTTTTTATCATTAATCATAGAAGAGATTGAAACCTTAAACGGTCGTATTTTATACATACGTTGGCCAAGAAATAGTGCTCCTAAGTGATTCAATTCAACTTCCCTAGCAACATCCCAAGCGTTTTTTGGTTGTTTTATTTTTGTTTTTCTATCGTACAAACATATGGTAAAATAAATAAGCTAATTTCACCACTTTTGAAATTTCGAAATATCTTCATATTAGCTTACACAACTTTCTGCTATTTTCTTTTATCACTCTTTTTTATTTTTTATCTCCTTTTTATATTTTTGTATCTCTTTGTATCTCTTTTGTATCCGCTTAGCATCTCTCTTATACTATGTTTCTTTTGATTGGGTTTTTTGATTCGAATTTTCCGAACCACGTGTGATCAATTTTGAAAAACCTAGTAGGATACAAAAAAATAAAATGATATTATTGAATAAAAAAGCATTCATGTATGTTTGTGTAACTGGATAAATTAAATTACAAGTACGATAGTGGTATTTGCTTAACGTAGCATTTAATCCAAATGTCATTCGATAATATTGTATCCCAGCCATGTAATTAGTTTATTGCAGCAATCACCTGATAAATATGTAAGCAACGTCTGCCTCATATAATATTATATTAATTTTGATAAATGTGACAAAATACTATTTTTTTAAACACTTTTTTACACAACGACTAATCCATATTTTAGATACTGGGTTTCACTTGTAACAAGCTTCATCAATGTTGTTTATATATGCGTATCTAATATTAGCATACTATAAATGCTTATATGAAAACATATATAAGTCTTTGAGAACTACAGTGATGTAAGTTTTTTTTATATGAATTAGAGTCATCTATTGATAGATTATACCAATATGCATTAGGTTGACTATTAAAAAAATCGAAATTCTTTCAATAATTCATAGATAGAATTCCTACAAAATTAGAGAAAAAAATTATTAGGAATTAGTTTATAACAATGGCTTAAGTCTGACTTTTTTTTTAAGGAAGATAAACATTCTCAGGTTAAGAATAACTTGACAATATTTGAAAAATTCCTACTACCATCATAATAACCGGAAAATGTTGCTTGTGCAATGATGGACGGCTAAATTAGTAGAGGAATAGAACCCACTACGCCCTGGTGGGAATCCCACGCGTTAGTCTCCTCAGCTACTAACCGGTCTTACACCATTGTATTAGTTATCTTATTAACTTTTTTTTTTCTTATAAGCTTTTCCTTTCGCTTTTTTGAAAATTTGGCAATAGCTCTTAAACACATAAAACATCTTTCGTTTAATTTAATTTAATTAAGAACTGTAGTATCGCTTATTTTTATGAAGGTTTCATAAAACGTATTTAAGAAGAGCATACCCAATAAAAGCGTGTTGTGGGCGGTTTTGTGTGCCCAAAGTATCAATATTCTTTCTTGACCAAGTAATCAAATCCATTAGCCTGTCTGAGGCCTAGGAGTCGTAAGCTCTTATAAAAACTAACGACATCAGTTTTATTTCAAACCGGTGTAGATCACATTTGTTGGGCTTATATGTTTGTGAGTATTTCTGAAAGGTCCCAACTTTTCTTTAGATATTTATCGTAGGTGCAGTCTCCACAAAAGAGAGTAAAAATATGGTGCTACTGTTATTTGGAGGCCTGACAACAGCATAACGCTCCTGGCGCGTTTACCGAAATCCTCGCCGTAGAACAAACGACCATGTAAATGTTTGTTATTAAATAACGAGGCGTTTGCAATACATTTCGTTTTGTCTTCTTACTTAAAACGACGCTTTTTTATAATACAGAGAATGAAAAACAGGCAATAACGCGTTGAAAATATAGTAGCTCAACGTCGAGTGAAATTCGGAAACCATGTTTTGAGGCGGGCTGGGCTTTTTTTGTTAGTGGTTTTTAAGAAACATTTATGCCTATGAAATAGAATAATGCTACCTTATATTCCGACTGTGCTTCGTTTCACTCATTCAAGCTTCGGATGGGAGAGTTCACATTTATATATTTTATTCTAAGCTATACGAAGACAAGATGTTTTGTAAATAAAAATGTTTATCATATAAATTTGTGATTTAATTTGAATTTAAAAAATTTGCTTGCATAAATAAAGATTCATGTCTTTCATAGGAAAATAATTAGAAACAATGTTAGTGTTTTTTTGTAAATATTCGACTATAATAAAAATATGTGAATGTGGATATCCGGAAAGAATGCAAGGCTGATATGAGCGTAATGGATAGGATCAAGAAAGGGACGCTTAGATGGTTTGGGCATGTAGAGCGAATGAACGAAGAAAGGAGTGTGAAAAAAATATATGATGCGAAAGTGAATGGAAGAAGAAGTCGAGGACGCCCGAGAAAGACATGGCACGATCAAGTAAATCAAATACTTGAATCGGGTCATGTGAAGAGTCAGAATAACAGAAGAGTATGTATGAGACGATGTATGAATGTAAATGAAGCAAGAAGTGTGTGCCAAGACAGAGTTGTATGGCGGTCCGTCCTCTCTGCCTATCCCTGCGGGGAAACGGCGTGATGGTTAGTTTGTTAGTTAGTTAATAAAAATGAAATAATTTGTTATTTCTAATTTTGTAACTGTTAATTCATAGTGGAATTCCATTTTAATGATTTAATTTTAACAAATTTATAACTTTATTCCACTTTTTTATTTATCTTATTTTATTTTTTTTTTTTTTTTTTTATATTTATTATCACTTTTTTTTATTCATCGTAAATAAGCCATAGAATAAGAACCTGTACTAGTCTGAAGATGGCCGTTATAGGCTGAAACTGGTCCAGTCAAAAAATTAAAAAGTGGAATAAAGTTATAAATTTGGTTTATTGAATCATTGAAATAATGTGTAATGTTAATAACTTTGTACAAGCTTATATTATTTTTTTATTAAATATGTCAAACCACAAAGTAATTGTTTTCTACGAAAATAAAAAAAATAACAAATATTATAAATAAACATTTTTTTATGTTTATATATATATACACAAATATTTGATTAGTAAAAATGACAGAATGCAAAGATGACAGAATGCAAAAATGACAGAATGCAAAGATGACAGAATTCAAAGGGGTTGAGTTCGGCAAATCGTAAAGCGTCCGCCAGACAAACAAAAAAATTCGAGTTTCGATTCTCGGTCACACCAAAATCTTTTATTCGTTTCCTTTATGTTTTCTTATTCAAATTGTTTGATTATTAATAATAATTTTTCCATAAATAATATCAGATTATTTTATTTTTATCGTCATACTACAGAATTTGCTGTGAGTAATTTTTTATTTATTTAAATGTCAAACACTTTTATAACGTTCATTGGTTAGTTACCTTAAATTTTTAAAAAGCGTATTTTGATTGTGAGCATAATGTTTTTTTTTCGAACATCTTCTTCGTCTCATTTTTACGGGCATAACATTGTTTGTAGCATGATTATCATTATTTTCCTTCCAAAAGATATAATATCGTCACTGGAAAGGTAAAAGGGCTGAAGCGACACTTTGGTCAAAAATGACTTAAATATGCAGTTTTCATCAGTTTTTTTTTTTTACCGCATCCACAGTCTCGTTTGATTCTCAAGATTTTTGTGGCCTTTCAGCCATCGAAAATATATTTACCGTTTGAGAGGAAAGCTCGACTTAAGTGACACAAGTTTGGGACTTTTGGTAGCTCTTTGTTGCTTCAGGTAACTCAGTGAGTTTTTTTTTCCAAAATTCAACAAGGCACTGAAAAGTTATGAATTTTATTGTAAAACAAACAAATTTTTAAAGTGCTTTGGTATAAACTTCCCAAAGTAGCGCATCAGTCTTTTTGCTTTTTCGGTGAAGATATATTTGAATGTTGAATGATTGCAATTTTTTTTTTTTTTACGTGAATACCGCACAAGAGTCTCAACTGCTCCCAACCGTCTAGAGCCAGTGAGACTATGGCATTCCCAAATAGGATATGTTGTGAGGCTGAAGGTAGTGGGGAGGGGAAGGAGATTGGGAAGGGGAAGGTTGGGAAGTACCTGGCTATTCAGATCTGGTCACCAAACACGGCTAAAGCCATTTCAAGCAACATTTCGATTCTGAATCTGTGTGATCTTTCACCAGGGCGATACTTAGAGTATCTACCACTCTGGAACGTGCCGCAAATATACTTTTTATTATTTTTACATGAATTAATACTTTTTGAAACATATAAAGCTGTTGAAAAAATAATCAATTTATCGTTTGCAAATTACAGGTGTCTCCCTTTTCGTTGTGAACTTCATCGCATGCTTACTCCGTTGTGGTGAGTCGTTTTGAATAATAAATTATTTATTTAATACAGAAAACATTTATTTGTTTGCGAATGCAATGTTTTGACTGTTCAACTGGAAAGTTTATCTCGTTTATGGACAATTTATATCCTCAGTTTTTGTTTTTTTCATTTTATGTTGAGAAATGAAGACAAACAACATCATCACTGCACTGAAAATTGATTAACCTGAAATAAATATGGGTAAACATCTAATAACAGCTATTAACAACAACAAACCATAGCTGTTAAATGGTCCAAGGTTTGCTTACTACGAACATGTCGACATTCATCAGGTCTAAATCAATCAACGGACCAGATATTATTTAATCGAATGGAACATCAAAGACCCATGTTACCAAGATAGTACAACAGTTACGCATAAACTTTGGCGGTTTAAAATATTATATAAATATGTCAATATCCTAGGTTATTTTGTGTTTCAATCAGAAATTGCTATAAGGTGGTTTTATATTTCAAATTGGGAAAAATCTCAGGTCTTTGAGTAAAATTATTCATGTTAATTAAAGGCAAATTGAACGCAGTAAAAATATAATATATGGCTTATAAAAAATATTTTTCACTTTAAAATGTCCCAGATACATTGGAGTTTTGCTACGAATCAACAAAGATATCAGTGTACGTTAGTACTTCTGGACCGAGATGATTTAAGTAACTTCTGCTAATTTGCATCCCTAAAGCAAGAAACATCAAACATTATGGCATCGTCAAACATAATAAGTAAGAAATTGTGTTTTCATTTAAAATCCATGATTTCAATCATTAGTTTTTCCCTAGATCGAACCTTTATCAACGAATGACATCATATGTTTTGCCAAAATATAAACCTGTTTTTCCGCAAAACTAGTAAAATGCTTATCACTTTATTGCGGTCACGTGTTCCGGGCAACCGGTTTATTGCAATGTCAGTATTAACATGAAATTAATGCTATGTGTCATTCGCACGCGAAATCAATAATTTTGGTGATAGGAAATTGTAATAGAACACAACGTTATATACGTGTCGATTGTGGATAAATCGTCTGGCGTTGACTTTTGTTAAATAATTATGAACCTTGATCTTAGGGTGCAGTCGATTCACGAATAAAATAGCCAGAATTAGAATCATGTAGTTACCTGCATATTAAAAGTGATCAAATAATTACAGTAATGTGAAACGCAAAGTGTAGTTAAATTGAATTTATTCAAATCAAGAAATACAGTCTAAAATAAGAGACAATTTTTTTTCCATATACTTATATTTAAACAACGTACATTATAAAAACAGATAGTTATATTATATTTTACTATTTTTTGTAATGAAAAATTTATCACTTTATTTTTGATATGATATATCTTCTAGAATAAATTTATTCCTTGTTTCTTAAAATAATCAAAAGATATTTTCATTTAAAAATATTTTACTACTTGTCAATACACATTAGCCTTTCTTCATTTTCGCAACTTCAGCTATATTCTAATGAATAATTATTACGCAATATAAGAATTTCTTTTTGTATGTACGTACGTCTGTACGAGAGTGAGCTTTTCATATTTTAAACTGGTGTTAGCTGAAATTATAAAAATTGAAAAATCGTTCCCTGCTTGATAAAATACCTACCATATAAAGTATTTCAGTTGACGCTATTCTATATTTGAAATGAAACTAAAAAAATTTTTTTGGCAAGCCAAGTTAGGTGTCGTAATTTTTCTCGGGTAACAAGTATCAACATAATAATAATTATTAATTGTGGGTATATTTTTTTAGGTATAAATTTTTTTCCGGAATATTATCCCGACGGTAAGCTTTTAGTTTAAATAAAATACATATTTTTACAACGGGAATCATTTGATAACTAGAAGAACTTCAAAAAGAACCGAATTCAGAAAACGGTTTTTTTTTATATTATTTTTACTCTTCGTAAACAATATAAAATGATCTCCTTAAGTGAAATATTTTAGTACTAGAAGGATATTTCTCAGAAATAATAAATTAAGTTATAGATTACCCATATAACAAAACGTAAAAAGACATAACAAAGATTGAAAAACTTTAGGACCACCATACGAACGTATAGTCCTAATGTTAAATCATTTGAAAGGCGTTCGGTTTCCACTGGGTTCGCGTAATGTATGTTTATAGTTTGAAATGGTTTTCGGATGTATGTCCCGACATATCAAGTAACGCCTATTTTATGTGGGAAGATCTAACATATGTATTGGTTTCAAAATGAAAATAACGAAGAATGGTCTGA
Source organism: Drusus annulatus (assembly GCA_022651775.1). Classification (NCBI taxonomy): domain Eukaryota; kingdom Metazoa; phylum Arthropoda; class Insecta; order Trichoptera; family Limnephilidae; genus Drusus; species Drusus annulatus. Next base: position 612,660 of record JAGWCC010000083.1, read on the forward strand.
AATAAAAAGCCTTAAAAATTACGTACAACCATATATTATAGTACTTGATCAAATACAATTTACTCCCTACAACAACAAAAGAAACGAGTAAAACCAAATACTTGAACCAAGTCATGTAAAAAGTAGGGATAATAGCATATGTGTATGAACTCAAATGAAGCAATAGTCCAGGATATAGTTTTCGGACGTACACAGTATTTTTATAATTCACAAATTTGAGAATCAGACCAGTTCATTGGATTTTTGCTGGAGTAATCGTTAATAACAAACACCCAACACTAAATGAAAGTTATATTAATAATTTCTGAGTTTAAATTGAAATTTTCGTTAATTATAAACACATATTCAAAGTCGCAATTTTTTTTTCTTCTGGTTTTTAGTAGTTGTTATATTAACAACACACAACCTATTCTACAAACCATTTTAAGCATCCGGATCATAAGCACTACTTTTGGACAAAGCCTAAATAAATTAATTCAAACCTTTTTTTTACGTTTTAATTTTTCATGTTAATTATTCCGAACCCAATTAAAAATATTGTATCTTTAATAATTTGCATCCGCAAACAAATCTTGTTAGGAAAGCTCATTTACAGCTTTTTTCACTTTTTTTGCCAGGCAGTTAAAACCAATACACCAACAGCAAAAAGCTTGGGGTCAACTTGGCATCAATAAATTGTGAAATTGTTTGGCCGTTAAATGAATTTATTATTTGTTGAATGGCCCTAACTTAACCCTTTCCGCAAAGTTCCACCCTATTCCCATAACATTTTACGATTTATATTAGGTATTGAAAATAAGGGCTCTCTGTGAAAGTGCAAATTGACGGATTTTTGTTTAAAGTCAAGAGAAACATAAATAACCCCTTGTGAATTATTATTTAGGCTTATTTTTACAAAATGGATTTGCATTTTTACATGACATACAATTATATAAAGCAATTTTATTATTATACAGGAGAAAGGGTTGATTTTTTTAAATATTTATCGTAATTTTATGACAATAAGAGTAAGTCGGAAATGCCCAAAGAAGACAAGTCTGATCATGTCATAAGAGTATGTTTAATACGATATAAGGTGCGAATGAAGCTGCAAGTAAGTACCAGAGCAGGTTTGTGTGGAATTTGTTTTGCATTACCTTAGCATGTGGGGAAGTGGCGTGATAGTTAGTTAGTGATACGATGAAGAAGTCGAAACACGAATATTTTTTTATTTTTTACGGGTGTTAAAATCATTTGGCTAGCACAAAAGTGGGATATCTACAAATATGTGTGCCACCCGAAATAAACAAATGTAGGAAAATATAAGTATTTTGGTATGGAAATAGATGAAAAATTTTCTACACGGCAATTACAATTTGTAACAATCTTCCACACAATACCAAACATATATATTGAAATTTAAATCATCATTTAAAACACATTTCTGAAAAAATGTGACTACACCTTCAACGAATAAGAGACTAAACTTTTTCTTTCTTATTTTTTTTTCATCCAATTTCTGTTATCGTCTGTCTATTTCTTTACGATGTTTTCGCTTTTGAATGTTCGCACGTATATGTATTTTGTATTCATATACGTACATAAATTAGAACTTATAATACTAACAGACTAAACTTTATAAATCTTTTGTCGTTTTTCTTCTTCCTCTTTCTATTTTCTTATGTCCGCTTCTTTCCGATGTTAGATGTACTCGTACCTTATATCGATGTTTACACTTAATAATGTTCACGTTTTAATATTTGTATTTATTATATTGTATTGAAATATAAGTTTCAAAAATCTCACACTGACAGATTAAAGTTTCTTCTTTCCTTTTTTTTCTTCTTTTTTACTCTGCGATCTTGAAATTTTTTAATGTTCACATTTTAATATATCTGAATTATTTATTCATGTTTCCTAAGGTTTACTGTGAAAATAAAGGACACATTTGCAAATAAAACCCTGCAATTTAATTTCTTTGAACTCGTTTTTCTCAGTTTTATCTTTTTGGGGTTGGATGCTTTCCGCATAATTACGTCCAATTTAGTGTTGGTTTGAGGGGAATAAAATACATTTGTAATCATTTTGCTTATTCTAAATGGATTTTTTTAATGTTCAAAGACTTATTCTAAAGTTTAATGAATATGCTATATCTTACGGACATATATATATTTATGAATATTTCTGAAGAAAATATAAGTTTCCTATTAAATTTAATTTTCATTTATAAGTTGTTACTTTTGTGAGATAACTTTTTCGAACTTTATTTGAAATTTCCCGTTTCAATCGTAAATCTATCGTGATTGTGAAATTGATAACAATAGTACAGGCGAGAAAACCTTTTAGATTCAATAAATTTATTACTGAAATATCCTTTTCCAACAATGGAGATTTCAACCTTCAAGTAGGTACCTAGCAAAAGTTACTGAAAATAAGATTTGTGTTTTGTATTCCTTCTTTTCTTTGAAACCAGATTAAAGTCGCATTACGCTTTTCCTTGTATAAGAGTATTAAATTGTTTTATTTAAAATATTATATTGTTTTGAAAAATTTCAAGACTGACTTTTTTTAAAGTTATTTTGAAAAATCAAATTAGTTTCAGCACCTATCAAATATATGTTTATATCATTAGATTATTACTAAGCGAGTTTTTTCAAGAAATCAGAACAATTGATTTTATTCAATAAATGTTAAGTGAAATTTTGGGGATGTTTCCAATTTAAAATACTGTTGAGATATACTTAAGACTCAGCACCCAAAATAACGCTTTACGTTACTTTATAGCGTTCTAATACAAGAAATACCGCACATAATTTTTTTGTAAATTTTACATAGGCAGTTAGTAAAATATCTAAGGATTCCAGCGAATAAATTTTAAGCTTAATTTTTTTAAATCTCTTGAAAAACATACTTAAATATCAGTGTTAGATGCAGTTTTAAAACCAGCGCTGCCATTTTTAAGCGCTTTACCTAAAATTCCAGGATGCATTTAGTGAATAATTTAAAAGATTACTGTTTCAAATTTATATTCACTAGAAACCATGGACATTTTCCTAACTACCCGTATAGAATTAACATATAAAGTATTGCTTGTATTAGAAAGCCAAAACGTGTGTCTTTTTGGGTGCTGACCCTCAAGTGTTTTATTTGTATCATTAAATAAATATAGGCAAGGGTTATTCTTCAATAAAACTGCATTATTTTTTAAACTAAAAACGAACATTTCTGGAACATAGCAATGTCATCCACAGTACCTACTTAACACTATTTCAAAATTATTTTTTTGTTGCGATTATTGAAAAAAAACTTATAATACTATCGATGTCTTTAAGCTTTGACTAATAACTGGATAATATTGTTATAAGATTTATTTTCAAATGAAGAAAACACTTAGATATTTGAATAGATAATTTAGAAGAATTAGAGAGAAAGAAAAGTCATAAATAATAATATTTAAGTCATTAACGATCAAATAAATTTAAACAATATATACATAAAAAATTCTAGTTGATAAAGATCTCTCCATTCCTTTACCCCCCTCTTTTTTGGTACTCATTCCTGTATTTTTCTCACTCATTTTGTTCGTAGTAAATGTATATAAACTAATTTAATCCATATTACATGTACATAGTAAGCTAGTCTGGTAGCGAAATCTGGTTAGCATTCGTAAGAATTCAAGTGGTGTAAGACTAAGTAATTGTTTTATTTTATAATATTTATTTAACATTTTGTCATCTTGTTGAGACATAATAATGTTTTTTTTTTGGGTTTTCCAACTAGCTAGATTTTTTTTAAAATGTTTAATAACGAAATACTTACTTATAAGGGTCTAACAAATTTTAGCTCCGTGGATCGATTCAAGTAGGATGAATTGGACCGGTTAGTAGCTGAGTGGACAAACGCGTCGGATTCCCACCCAGGCGTCGTGAGTTCAATTCCTTCACTAGCTAAGTCGTTCATCATTGCACAGGCAACATCTTCCGCTTATTATGATAGCAGTAGGAGTTTTTTTTATATTTTCAGGTTATTTGTAACCCGGAAAAGTTTGTCTTTCTTTTAAAAAAAAAATGGTAATATGGAAATTATATTTGCATGTATCCAAATCACGAGCAAAACCAAGAAGCCGAATGATTTATAATAAAACAATAGTAAAAAATAAAACCGAAATATATCAATTGAAGAAATTTAAGAACTTTCGTAGAATCTTCATAGAAACTAGTCGTTTACGGGAGAAGACGCTTTCCAAAGCGACGCGGAAATACATTTATTTACTCCAATGAATAAACGGGCTTAAGGGTCATTTCAGAAAGGGTTCAAAAAAGAAAGGATAAATCTAAATATTGTCACAGCTTTCGAACAGCCATAGCCTTCAAACAGCCATGTAAAATCCGCTAGCTTAAATTTTTTCCCAAGATGCGTTACTTCTATAATTTTACAAAAAGTTAGTTCAGAAGCTGAGGAAATTTAATTACGAAAAGTAGATTTCATAATAAAAACTTATTAAATGTAAAAGTTTTTGGGTAAAGTTTTAATAAACGAGCAATTTACTATCTACTAGTTCTATTTGTGAGCTGCTAATTTAAAAAAAAAAGAAAATAGAATCTTTAACGAGGAGAAAATTAAAAAACCTAATTTGTTTTAAATGTTTTTAATCATTTTTAAATAATGAAATCTATTTTTACCTATAACACTTGTCAAAAATATCACAGGTGGTTCTATTGTTATTCGATTGAAACAAATATATAAAATATTTAAAAAAATGAAAAAATAATTTTGTTATTTTACCACGAATATTTTTGTCGTTTTAATGACCGACCGGTTTTGCTGAGTCTAAGCATCATTAGGGTACAAAATCAAACTGAAAAAATAATACAAAATGTGCGGTTATGCATACATACAGAGGGAGAATAAAATAACAAAACAATTATAATAACAAAACACACTTTGTATTTTTTGTTTACTTTAATGTTATACTCTCATGATATTTTTTTTATTTGAATATGTCAAACCACAAAGTGATTGCTTTCTTAAAAAATATATCAAACATGATTTTTTACTCCACGAAAAAGCTCTCCGTTCCGTCCACATTAGCAGTTTTTTTACGTATCAAAAAATTCAAACGTGATTCACGAAACATTAAATTTATAATTTCTTTTTTTTTAAATATCATGGCCTTAGATACCAAAAACTTTAAGAAAATAAACATCACCATTCAAATTTTTTTTTATGTAATGGATGATTTATTCAAACTCTTTATCTGTACGAGAACTTGCATGCTTTTTATCTTTTCCCCTCCATTGTCTATAAAACCCAGAGAATTCCGGCTGAATGACGAGCTTCTAGTTTTTTTAGAAACTTGTAAAATATACAACCTTTACAAAAGCGCCAGAGAACATACCACAGTTTAGCAAGAAAATCGTTTTTATGGCTCTGGTATTCAAATATGGAATGTTTCGTGATTGTGGAGATAAGACGCTGTGAAATATAAATATGTATCTACTAGATGACTCGGATTGTCGGTTCATTCTTTTGTCTCATACACATTAAATACTTGGCGACGTCATCAAGCCTAGCAGAACGGAATTCATTAAAGTTCCTACGTTCTTCAACGGCAGCAAAATATAAAATGCACACCATTTTCAATAGCATTGTAAAAATATAAAGGTGTGAAATGGGGGTTATTCGTATGATTTGTTACCTTAAGATATTTTTTGAATTTCGAATTTCATTTTTTTTTTATGTCAAAAGCGCTTAAAAGTTAAGGTAGGAAAATATAAAATTATAAAGAATCAAAGACAACCAAATAATACAAATATATTACAATTACTGTCATGATAACCTAAAACTAACAAATGAGAACTATAAACCCATAAATCAAATAAATGAGTATTTTTTTTTTCCATCTAGCATAAAATGTACGTAAAACGAGTTTTCAAATAATGTATTGAATAAATAAAATCAATTAAAACAGAAAAAAATGTTCTGAATTAAACTTTCTTTTGTAAAATTTCTCTGTCAATTAATTGTAGCCGAATGTTTTAAAAAACATATTTGATTGAGCTTTTCAAATGAAGTTATTTTGTGTACTTAATTGCATCTACTGATTTCCATAGTACGGTACTTTAACTTAGAATTAAGACTTATAACAAATAACATATAACTAACTTAATACTACTTAATAATTTAGAACTAAGACTCAAAACAAGTTACATACAACTTAGATTTACAACCGAAACTTATGACTTTTGACTATTGCCGTCCACCTGAGACTTTTAACTAGTGACTTCAATTAAGACTTATAGTGAATGACTTACAATTAATGACTTACTCACAAGGGGTACCAATATATTCCCTTTTTAGAACATGTTATAATTAATGAGAAAGTGCGTACTAAAAATATTTGGGTTTGAAGTTCTTTAAAAAATAAATGTAAAGGAAAATGTATTAGATGAAGGGATTAGAAAAGAAACGAATTAATTATACTCATACAAAAAGTACCGGTAATTGAAAATACTTAAGAGATTATGACTGGACAATGTACTTGCAGATCGTCCTAAAACATGTTCACGATCGTTGTGGTATGAGTTAGGGACTGGTAATAATGGAAGTTGCTGAGTGAGACCTTCCAGCGTTTTTGAATTTAAAGCGGTTGATTATAAGGATGTCAATTACAAATATCAATATTGATTTCAAAATAGCCATTATTTTATGAATTATGCTTGAATGTTCAAAAGGGTTGACACAAATGCAATTTGGTTCGTTAAATCTCATGGAAACTCGGCGCGTCCCGTCAAACGTGAAAGGAGTGTGAAAGTCATAAAAATGAAAGTAAAATAATAAGGTGGAATCCGCTGCGACACGCTGTGCAACCTTAAAAGATCTTCCCACGTTATGATGCCATCTCATCACCCGTGGATGAAGGCTGTGTTTGATGGGGAAAGAGTTCTCCATTATGAAAACACCCAGACTTTTTAATAAAAGAGTTAATAACGAGATGTTTCCATCTGCTGCTGGTTATAATGATTCTCAACCCTTCATTTACGTTTGAATATATTTATTCGATAAGGTCATTGGTCACCCCATTATACAATGTATCAATATTTTAAAATTGTATGGCGCCTAAACTGATAATTATGGCTTCATACTAACAGTTAATTAATTTAAATGACCAAAACGTTATCGATCTATTCAACTGTTTTTAAAATGTTCAACTCACTAATGATTTTTCCTCCCTAATTAACCTTAATATGCCAACTCGATTAACTAGATCAATTATTGCATTTCATTGCACAAATGTATTGCCAATGCATTTGCCCTTTTTATTTAATATGATTTAAATAACATAAAAAAATATTATTTTAATGTTTTCCCTATGGGGATTTCGTTAAAAAAAATTGGTCCTAACAAGTTGTAAAAAAAATGATGGCTTTTTATTTTTTTATTGAAGAATTTTAAGTGGTGTCATTTGCACTGCCTCATCTTATTAGTTTACATTTTCAGTTCTCTTTTGCCAAGAATATTTCCGAATGTTTTAAGAAAGGATGTAAGTTTTTTTCAATTATTTATTAGTTGTACAGGTAATATGTTCCACCCATTTCAGATGTTGTCAATTTATATGCCTAGATACTTTATATAATTAACGTTTTCTAATGGCGGACAATTGCACGGTATTTATATAGTATGGCAAACGTTGATTACTTTTTTCAAATCATTATTTATTTTGGAAGCTTTATATTTACTTTTATTCTGCTTAAGGTAAATTTGTTGCAGTTAAGTCAACCCCAGATATTATACAATTAAACTTCAGCGTTGTTAAATGTTTGATTCGGTTTTATCTTAAATTTGTAGGGAGTACGGTGTCAACCGCAAAACTTATGGTTTCATCGATTTGCATATCGTATTTTTCAATTACAAAATTTCACAACCTCGAAAACGAATATGGGCATAAAATTGTCGTCGTCAACTCATGTTTTCTGAAATATAATTCCTAACTACAAAGTAACTTATTTGAAATAAAGACCAAAAGAATAACTAAAAAGCAATAAAATAACTGTATTTTGCTACATTAAGATAACTTTTGGACAACCTTTGTGAGCGTTTAGATAATTGGTATAAGGTCTAATGGCAGCGGATTCAAATTACGATAAAGAAAAATTTTAAAAAAGTTTTTTCAATTTAATGATTTTTCACACACAGCTAAAAATATTATTTTAGTTGATTGTTTGCATCTCGTTTTAGAGTTTAAAACATATTCTCAGTAGTTTCCTGGCGAAACACATAAAATGACTTTGACTGTGTTCACTTTCAGAAGATCTGAGTAGGCAGATACTCTTCAGCCTTTACCTTCCCTATCCCGAAATCTCCCAATTCTATACCGAAATTTCTTTTGCTTCCTCACTTCCCGTACCTTCACCACTTTCCCCGAATCGTGGTTGCACAGTCCGCAGCTAAAAAATATATAAAAAAATATATAAAAGGAAAACTGAGTTATTACTTATTTTAATTTATTATTAATCGAAAAATGTATGAAACGTGCTAGGTGTTTTTCCTAAACATGTAATAATATTAAAAAACTTTTTGTCTCTAATTTCATTATATTTTGCTTTTGTTATTCGGCACACGTTGTTTATTTCAGTATGGTTATAATATATTAATATATTATGGTCATAATATCTCCAATAAAATACTGTTTCGTCTCAATTTGATTTTTTCCATACAATCTATTCACAGAATACATTAACTCTATCTGTATACTCCATTGAATCTGCTTTCATTGTATTTTGAAAGAAAATTTCTTCGGAAAATTAAGACCAGGATTGGTGTTTCCTATAAAGATGCATTTAAAATATTTAAAATAAGGCATATAAATAATACAACCACCACCAACGCAATTATTCCGAAATATTATCATTTTATTGAGCCTTTATAGTAATTGAAGAAAAAACTTAGATTTATAAAAAGGCTTCTCCTGAATCCAAAAGTATTTCTCACAAATAACTTCATTGTACGTGATATTTTTTAAAATACTGAATCTTACAATTTCCTGAAAATGAACATTAAGGGTTTATCATCTTATTTCACTTCCGTAGTTTTCGTAAAAATAAACGACGAATCTCGTATTTCATGAAATAATATAGGTATGTTATCAAAACGCTTTAACAGGTGTATTAACTCAAGTGTATTTACGAGATGATATATCATATGGATAAACGTATACGTCGTAATTTAAAACGGTCGATGATTTATACAGCCGGAAACTTCGAATGTTTCGGAGCCGAAAACTTTACCTGAAACGTGTAATGTAAAATCATGTCTTGAGTCGTGAATTTTTAGACCAAATCATATAAACTATAAAAAGGGGAAAAAAATATCCGACACTGCAATATTTAACAGACGATTACAAAAAATACATTTTCTAATCTTGTTAATAGAGGGTGGCTATAACTTCTCTTTCCAAGATCGCATCATATGTTATCCATCTTTTTCGTTCTGATCTATTTTTTTCATCCTAAAATTCCGTTTTAAGAATAAAATTTATTCGAAAATAATAGAAACGTTGAATTTATGGCGAATCAAATAATACATATTCGTAAAAAGCATTTACTTTGTGGCTTGCCATATTTATAAATAAAATTCATAAACTTTGTTTATAACCACTTTATTGTAATATTTATTATAATAAAGCGGTTATAAACAAAGTTTATGTGTTTTATTTATAAATATGGCAAGCCACAAAGTAAATGCTTTTTACGAATATGTATTATTTGATTCGCCATAAATTAAACGTTTCTATTATTTTTGAATAAATTTTATTCTTAAAACGGAATTTTAGGATGAAAAAAATAGATCAGAACGAAAAAGATGGATAACATATGATGCGATCTTGGAAAGAGAAGTTATAGCCACCCTCTATTAACAAGATTAGAAAATGTATTTTTTGTAATCGTCTGTTAAATATTAATAATAAATCCTTAATAGTTTGGAACATTCATTAATTCCATCGACGAATGAAAACCCTGTACTTTGAGCATATCTTAGAATATAGTCGATGTTAAAGAAATCTCAACAAACGACATAACATACGTGCTAAGAACGTGAAAATATTTTTTTCTAAGCGTAATATGATTTTTCGATGTATGGAAATATGTTCTATTTTCGTTGGCCTCAATTCTAAAAAGACTGCCACGAGCTTTTTACATCGCGATATCAAATAATGACAACCGAATTTCACGCCTAATATAGTTGCCCAATACATTTTTACGGCCACGTTGGATAAAAATAAACATTTTATTTTCGGAAATAAATATAAATGATGTATCACATATTTACTTTTACGCCAACTGAGCAAAGTCTAATTCAAACTGAGATGTAAATAAATTTAAGACGATTATGCGGTGAAAATTAACCAAACACAACTTAGATAACAAAAATTTCGTAATTATTAATTGGAGATGTGAGAAGATGTCATAAAATCTGCTTTGGCACACATTTTTTACTTTATTCATGCTCATGCATTGTATCAAGCATACATAATTTTCTGGTATTCCGATATTTCATTTAATTTCGTTTGAATACCGTACGAGAGTTCAAAATACCCTGAGCAAGTACAACTATGGCATCCTCAATCGGGGTAATTTGTGAGGCTGAAGGGGTGGGGAAGGGAAGGAGATGAGAAGAAGAACAGAGAAGAGAACAACCAACTGACTCTTCAAATCTGATCACAAAATACGGCTAAAGCTTTTTAAGCAACGTTTCTGAATGGAGTTTTTTTTTACCAGGGTGGTACTGAGAGTATCTACCACCGCAATGCCCTGGTCAAAGTGTATGATTCGCCCGGTTGTGCCAAATCTTTTTGGGGCACCACTAACCTCCTTTTCCATCCACGTGCGTGACGTATTTAATAAATAAATTCTGAGAAAATATTTTTTTTTAAACGTATTAATTATCATTTTTTAATATTTTTTTTTGTAAAATATTGTGAACGTACATTTCTTCAATAGGGTAGACATTTACATAGAAAGTACGCTCTATACTTATAATCTATTGCCATGCAAATTTGAAAATTTAAATTCCTGCATAAACTTATTGATAGTTAATGGGAATAAATTTCGAAATGCCATCTCACAAATTATGGTAAAGTGTGTTCCGGGGTTCAGGCTGCCGTAATGACATTCTTCGGGAGTTATATGATGGAACTGAGTTAATTTACTACTCTGCTATTTATTGATTTGCAGACTGCTCTGAATATAAATTAATTATTAAAAACACTCCTAGGTTTTACGTAAATAATCAAATATATTTAAGAGCTGATAAAAAAATCTTCTTCAAATTATAAAAGGTCCAATACGTAATTTTTTAAACATGTCTTATTCAAGCCTTAGCACTCAACGATGGCATTAAGCTTCACTTTCTAGAATTATATAACAAGCAATACTGACGGCGATCGATTAGTAAGACGCTGGACTACGAATCCAGGGGTCGCTGGTTCAAACCTGGCGTCCGCAAATAAATTTAATTTAATCTGTATTTATCATGACACATTTGATTAATATAAAATAATATAGTATATTTTCGGCACGTTCCAGAGTGGTAGACACTCTAAGTATCGTCCAGGTGTAAGACTACCAGAATCTAAACGTTGCTTAAAATGGCTTTAGCCGTGTTGGTGACTAGATCTGAATAGCCAGGTACTTCCCAACCGTTGTCTTCCCCGTCTGCTTCCTCTCCCCAATACTCTCAGCCTGACAACACACCCCGAATAGGGGTGCCATAGTCTCACCAACTGTATACGGTTCTGAGCAGTTGGGACTCTCGTACAGTATTCACTGTAAAAATAATAATTAATTTGTTGATTCCACATGGATATTTAGGTAAATATATATGATTTTCCGTGAATATTTTTTAAATTGAAATCTTTTAAATTCAATGAAATACAAACTTAAACATATGAAACCACCAAAGACATTTTCAAACGTTTGATTTAAAATTCTAGTAAGCATTTCATATAGATTTTAAATATGAACGTTTAGTAATTGTATTGGAAATTAGAAATCTTAGGCATTTTTCTGACTGCTCGTATATAATTTACAAATAAATCATAAATAGTATTGCTTGTATTAGAAATATACACTAATAGGAATAAAATATTACTGAGAATAAAATGTCAAATAATTGTGAAAAGTTACTACAGAAGCTAGAGATACATATTTCAATAAAATGTTGTGTTTTAATAATAATAATAGTAATAATAATATTTTTATTAAATTTCTTATACATGACAAATTTTTTGAATTTAATGCATTTAAGAAATAAGTTAATTTTTTACAAAATAAATACAAATTATAGTAACAAAAAATAAAATTTCAAAAAAATAAAATTTCAGGCAGTAGTGATGATCAGGTCAATGAGGAGAAACTCTTTCAAGAATCAATAGGATTTCACTTCTGAATCTCTCCTCACTGACATGAAATAAGTCGATATCGGAAGAGATTTTGTTCAGGAGCAAAATACTTCTCCCCACCGGCAGAACCATTGGCAGGTTGTTACTTATGACTTGCCGTAATTTGTCTCTATAATATTTTTTCATAGGTGGCGTCGCCACATATAAAACATAATAAAGCAGATGCAGAAGCCTTGCCGGAAGATTCTAGACCTGCAAAGGTTGTTTATTTGTTAAAATATTTTAAATCTTGTATTTCTTAATTAAGGGGTTATATACAGTCAGGAGTTCCAAAAAAAGTGATTTTTTCCTGAGAAGACTTTTAAATTTATTAATGTTAAAATTTGTAGACATATTATGGTTACTTTTAGATGTATTTTTTCTTTTTTTTTTGAAAAAATAATAATTTTGAAAGCTGCTATATAGCTGATCTCCAGGAGCTCCTCTTAAAAACGCACCTTGCGGTGACTACTATATCTCTGAATAGGATCATCTAAATAAAATAAAACCATATAGATTTCGTTAAAGAAATGTATAATCTTGTAATCAATTGAAGGAATAAGCAAAATATATTTTTATTGACAAAATAACGACTTTTCAAAAAAACAAAAATGACTTTTCACCAAAATTTTTGTCTTAAATTATTTTTAAAAAAAAATGTTTATCGGTGAGAAAAAATCTTCAAGCAATTATTAAAAAATATACTTGATAAACTTGTGTTAAAATTTGAGACTGATCGGTTCAGCCGTGTTCGAGAAATCTTCGTCACCGACTTTAAAAACACAGTTTTGTGAAAAACGCGTTTAAAGTTTCAAACGCACTTTACATAGAGTAATTTTTTTTTCAATTTACATCGAGTCGTCTATTCCAGGGCCATATAATACACCCTCTACCCCTTCGTCAGCTTTTAATAACTCGAGTTGGTGTTGTCTGTAGACCATTCTTCCCTCTCGTGTGCTCTCATGTGCTCTGTGGTCGGAGATCTTCGCGCGTTGTTCATCCTCTCTTTCGGCATATGAATGCGCATTGGGCCTAAGTTAAATCCCTATTGCATTCATACAATACAATAGTGATGCTGTACCTTCATTAAATATGCCGGCAGTTATGTATGCAGCCATTTCTACAGTTTTCGAACCAGCCGGAACTATTTTTGGAGAGATTTTCCATATCAGTCATTGCTGAGATCAGTATAAATCGGAAGTATAGCCTCGGCAACATCTTGTGGTAGTGACTGATAATTATGCTTGAAAGTAAATAATTCATTGGCAGCTACTGTTCGCTGCCAACTGCACTCTGGTCCGATCGAGCACTTCCCGTGTTGACGTTTTTTGTCCGTTGAGCAATAATGATAATATGTGGTCCAGATAGCATTACACATTTTTTCAACGGAATCATAATTTCTCCTAATTGCTAAGCCATAATAAACTTGGCTTAGCTGTTTAGACTGACTACTACTCCATAGTATTTGCCAGTTTGGGGAGAGGAACATATAAATTCACCTTGCAGGTATAAAAATAACACTAATACACTGTCACTTTGCGCATCTGAATACATGAGAAGGTAATATAAATAATCTATGTGGAAATAAAAGGGACAGCGTTCTAGGCAAGCGCTGCCGCTCCGGCCTCCTACTTGCAAACGCTCTGACACGTCTTTACAAATATGCGTGTAACTTCGAAAATAATCGCCGGATTGACTTGAAAATGTCTGTGTATACTTAAATATATGTCCATTACGAAATTCAAATTAAAAAAAAAAAATCTAACTTTATATAATTCCTTAAGTAATCGAGAGTTTTAAAACAAAGTTTTATTTTATTTAATATAATGTCCAACCACCATGTGATTTCTTCTTACGAAAAAATTATTAAATTATCACATTTACCATCCACCTTACAAATAATATTTCAAAAAATCACATTGATGGAATGTTTCGTTCGCTATCTTTTGACGGAATGTATCTATTTTATCACCAACGTTGATATCACAAATAAATTAATTACTTATGCCAAAGTATTTATACAAACATTATCAAAATAAGCGTATCTGTAAAAATAATATATATTAAAGGTGTATTAAAAGATTCACAGAAGTGCCTGTGAAAATCTTAAGACCTTCAAATGTGAATAATCAATATTGGCCCATAACTTGACAGAAGGCTTTAAAACATATCTATTAACCAATAGGAGTAAAAATAATCATTAGTACCACACAGCCTTCAAATATTCTTTCTTGAAAATGATCAAGGCTAATCTTTTTTCAATCAAATATTTTTGAAGAAAACTTTTATCTTTATTTTCAGCTTTCAACCAACACCAAAAACACAATCAAAATATAAGAAGTGCCTGTGAAAATCTTAAGACCTTCAAATGTGAATAATCAATATTGGCCCATAACTTGACAGAAGGCTTTAAAACATATCTATTAACCAATAGGAGTAAAAATAATCATTAGTACCACACAGCCTTCAAATATTCTTTCTTGAAAATGATCAAGGCTAATCTTTTTTTCAATCAAATATTTTTGAAGAAAACTTTTATCTTTATTTTCAGCTTTCAACCAACACCAAAAACACAATCAAAATATAACATAAATCATTCACAAGTTTATTCTGATCACCGCATGTTTGAATAATAAATAGGTCTAATCAGGAACTACAGATGTTATGGCAGATATTTTTTATTTATTTGTTTTATAAATCAATTAAACGCCACTGGCCCCTGCTTACACTATGTAAATTTAACTACTGGTGGATGCATTAACACAGGATGTGCGTTTAATTTCCATACTAAACCTGTCTCTGAGAGTTCAATGGGGAATAACAGAACAATCGGTAAATCGTTTAGTGAGTGATCAATTCCTTTCCAAAAAATAAAGCAATACTTTTAACTACATTTTCCTCGGCGGTGAAGCGCTATCTTTCTCGGAATAAACGACCAAAAGTGCTAAATGAAACTATCACAACCTACGCACGTACAAGTGGAATTTGCTTCAAAAGATAAATGAACCGTGACTACATTTTAAGGTAGTCCATCTACCAATGTACACATTTGCTTCAGCGAATGCGTCATCTAACACGCTTAGATGTACAAATGAAATGACCTACCCTATTTTATTGTATTTGTTTTAATTTTTATTGTTTACAGAAATAAGCAGCATAAAACGTGAATAAACAAAGAAAATAATTGCGTATTACGCAGTTTCGAAAATACAGATCATTATAAATGAAACCCGAAGTTATTGGGTGGTGATTAATACTGGTTTATGTAATATTTCTAACATGAGAGCAGACCCCGTCAATATGAAATATAATGTTAGAATCTACAATAAACTAAATGCATTGTTAGTCCCAGTTCCTGGCTACTCCTTCGGCAACTTTTTGGTGGTGGTAGTACCTATTTCTAAGAATGTGCACCTTTCATGATTAGAAGATGGTGATCGCAACAATGGGTTAGTTCTTTGTGGTTAGCTCTTCAGTTGATAGAATGATGTGCACATTGTTGTTGCAGCTCGCAGCGTCTTTATAAATTACTTTCCTTAACTTAACCGCTTTATTTATAAAATGAAGCTTCCAAGTTAAAAGTATTCTAACTATACACGTATAATATAAACATTGAAAGTTACAACGATAAACAATATATTATGTGTAAAAAAATACAATAGTTGTAAAAACTCAATTAAATTACTTTAGGTTCAATAAAGTAATAAGATTCCTTCTAGATCTTACTATCACGCAAAAGCTTGCAATTTTTCAAATTCTAAGTCAACTCGACGAAAATAACCTCGCAATCTCATTATTTACAATAAATAAATATATTATAAATACTTTTTTTTTAATAAATGATTTATTTGTTTGCATAATAGTAGAAATTACAAAACAAAGATCATACATTGTTTTACTAATACATTATTTTTTTATCAAAATTTTCACCATAAAGATGTACCGTCATAAAAAATCTGTGTTTGTTTGTATAAAGGTAGTTATTTATTTATGAGCTACATAGTCGTGAAATATGCATTTTGTAAAAACTGAGACAATTTGCCATTTTAATTTTTAATAAAAAGTTCAGTGAATGTGAAAATTACATGGTTGCTTTACGCTTAGAACGAATACAGATAGGTATGAATAAACTACACCCATAACAAAATATTTATGAAAAAGGTTTATTCGCGGAACACTATATTTTTAAGAGAATTTCTTAAGAAATCTACTTTTCATAATTTATATTTAAAGATAGCCAACAAAAAAAGTTTACTGAAAAAGCTTTTTCGTTTTGTGCTTTCATATTTTTTAGCAAGCTTTTACAATATTTTTGCAATATTTTTCCAATGTATTTCAAATCAAATTGTAAAACAATTTTATTCTACTGAAGCAATCGCAAGAATAGGGCTTTAACTGAAAGAACACCAACAATACCCGCTAAGGAATGTTTTAATCTACCTCTATTTTGGGAATAATTGGTTTTTGTTTTTCCGAAGCTAGAGCATTCGTACAAAAGGAAACAGGTGTGATGAACAATCTAATAATTGGAAAGAACCATGCCACATGGAAGGGATACTTTTTTTCTTCATCACAATCACATGGAGAGGACACAATTTTTTTTAACATCCGAAGAACGAAGGCAAAAAAGTAACCTACCAGTTTACCGATTAGTTGTTGTTTGTGATAAAATCAATGACGTTACGTATATAGACACGTTATAGTCTTAGAATATTAACACAAAATATGGCAAGCAAAACACACACGTAACCAGTAAATTCATCATTCAAATATCGGTCATGTATGACAAAGATAGACATTCATAGAATATATGTGTATGAACGAAACAGATCCGAAGTTTGGACCGCGTTCCATACTTGCTTGAAACGACCTCAAGCGACGCGTGACCGTTTGGTACTAAATTGGCTTGAACACCGATCACACCAACTAGCGTGATTATTGCTTGCCACTTTGAGAGCGCTATAACGTGTCTATATATATGTAACGTCATTGGATAAAATACACATTTTCGTTAGAAAAATAGCTTGTTATTGTTAGGCTACAGTCTTGAAGAATGCAGAACTGCACTCGTACGAACCACACAGCTTTCGATACCACGACAATCTTCCCCTTAATTATTGGATGTCTAAGTTGTAATTATATGCACACTCGTATTTACTCCAATTATTATATGATTCATCGGTAAGTATAGCTTATTTAAGTGAAGCAATGCTCAAAATATCTAAGCTTGTAACAAAATGTATCTTCATTACTTTTGATTCAAGAAAAAATATGGAAAATAATAATATTTTTTAATGATTGTTCTTTTTAACTTGTGATTATACTCTATTTAAGATTTCGCTTAACAATGTTCACAAGTGTGTCGCAAAGGAATAAAATTCTAAAACTGTATTATTTTTAATTCTCTGATTTAATTGGTACATTTTTGTGAGAAATCTACATTTAAAACACTCCAACTATTAATATTGCAAAAATAAGATACTGAAACTAAGATATTTTAGCGTCGAAAAAAAAATAACAATGAACTTTTAGCCTGTGAAATCATAAATTCTTACTTTTTTGACAAAACAAAGAATAAAAATGTTAATTCAATGATTTCACAGGCTCCACGTTTTTGAAGTGTATTGTTTTTTTTACATTTGACAATGGGGTCGGTTGTTCCGATTTTGATTTCTAACAAAATTTGAGAATTTATATTTTTAATGATTGGATTCGTGCGAAAATGTGTATCTATCACAAATAGAATGTGTTTTTTTTTTTATTTTTACGTTTATTTGTAGATAAGCACAAGATTCCAACTACCTGGAGCCAATGGGATTATGGCATTCCTAATTATGGTGTGTTTTTAGGCCAAAGGGAGTGGAAGGGGAAAGAGATGGGGAAGAGAAAGATTGGAATGTACCTAAATATTTCCAGTTCATGTAGGAAACCTAAGTCATTTTCCTAAATACGTGTAGAATTTTAAAATAAATCATTTGTAGTATGTATTCCTTGTATTAGAATTCTAAATGACGTTTAGCGCCATTTAAAGATGCTGAAGCTTTATTTTATTACGAAAATAATTACCTGTCTATGAGACAAGCTTCTCATTCGAATTAAACCTGTTTGTATAAGTGCGCCTAGTTAGTTTCCAACACAAACATAACAAGTAAAGTTTCCTTTTAACAGCTTAATCTTTGTTGTACAAATGTGATTAAAGCATTCATAATTTTCCTGTCGTCTCACCAGATTCCCAGATGCAGGGTCCAGCAGGACCTCTTGCCTCGCCACTTGGCATCGCAGTCTGACAAAGGTGAAACTTTGGTAGATGGTAGATACTTTCACTATCGCCCTGGCGAAAGACCACCATTCACCACATTGCTTGAAATGGCTTTGGCCTTGTTTGGGAACTAGATATGAATTGTCGGGTACTTTCCACCATCCTCTTCACTATCTCCTTTCCCTTCTCATCCCCATCAGTTTTTGGTTATGGGAGAGGCTTTTGGTCAATGGATAGAGTGGGCTGTCAAAGTAGAGAAGTTTTTTGTGAGATATCGTTCTTTTAAAGGTGCAAATAATGCAAACGACTGTTTGCAGTTTATTCTCATTTTCGTTTATCAGATTTGGTAGGTACGTGTAGGCTTTTACCGAGGCGTAAATTTGGAACAGTCTTATTTTCATGGCGCCATTTAGTAATAAATTTCATCTCGAGGGCGCGTGACTTATTTTTTTCACCTCATGATAATTTTATCGATTAGCTATTTTTATATTTATTCCGCCATTTTGCTATACTGACATCTGAAATGCAACAATAAGTCAACACTTATTGGTGTTTGATTTTATAAATATTTTAGGGACTATTTATTTTAAATTCTAACACCAATGAAAACGAAATAATTACTTTGTATAGGACCACAATTTTAGTTTAATTTTTATGATCGACCGGTTTTGCTTAGCCTAAGCATCATCGGGGTTGAGAATCAAACTTTTAAAAAATCACAAAGTGTGTGGTTATATATACATACAGAGGGAGAACACAATATAAAATAAAATAAAAAGAGAACTTTAATAAAACAAAAGAATAATATTTATAAATAAAACACATAAACTTTGTTTATAACTACTTTATTATTTAATATCACGTCTACCGGTTTCGAAAGTACCCTTCCATCACAAGGACAATATTAAAATTAACATAAAAATATAAAATGCTGAGATATATATATATATTTATATATTTAGGAGTTGGAATGAGAAGGAGAAGGGGTAATTGAGGGGATTATGGGAATTCTCGGTTATTTCCAATTGCTCGGTTATTCCTATAATCCCCTCAATTACCCCTTCTCCTTCCCATTCCAACCCTCTAAATATGTATATATATCTCAGCATTTTACATTTTATGTTGATTTTAATATTGTCCTGATGATGAAAGGGTACTTTCGAAACCGGTAGACGTGAAATTAGATAATAAAGTGGTTATAAACAAAGTTTATGTGTTTTATTTATAAATATGGCAAGCCACAAAGTAAATGCATTTTTACCGAATATGGAATAACATTTAAATTTTAACAAAGGAATAGAGGGAAAGAAACAAATAATATGAAATGAAAGAAATAAAACGTCAACAGGGAACGTGATAAAATAATAATGAGATTTTTTTAGAGCTTATGGCAAATATATCTAATATTGGACTAATTTAATTGGTTATTAAGAATATGACTATCAATTTTAATGGCTTCCTTTATTTCTAGTGCTTCTTAATTATTTAATATGTTTCCATGACTGTTTATATGGAGAATTTGAGCACCGGTGCTATTATTGAAGCTATGATATTTTACAATGTCGTGCCCTGATGATGTTAAGGCTAAGCAAAACCGGTCGGTCATAAAAAAATAGTGTGGTCCTTTACAAAGTTATTATTTTATTTCCATTCAATATGTCAAACTACAAAGTGATTGCTTTCTACGAAAATATAACGCTGTTAAATATTAACATTCACCATAATCTGTGTGTAATTACATGTGTAATCGCCGGCTGCTATCGAAAGTCACTCGTTAATAATTATTGAACTTGGGGCAATCAAACGAACAAAAAAATAATTTTGGAATCGTTGGTCTCTGGAACAGAATTAAAAGTAGAATTGCAAAATGTTCAATTTTTTAAGCTTCTGACGTATTTTTGAAACCCCTGACGAAAACAACCCACTTTGCTGTACATTAATCACGTTATATGCTTTAAAATATTTTATGGGACTTAACTTTGCATCGTACAATATTATATTTTCAACTCGGTTTATAATTCAAATTAAAGAAACGTGTGTTTGGTTGAGATACTTACAAGACACTGTTTATGATGAGTTTTTATGATTTGTTACAATGCGGGACTTACGTGGGTCACAGGGAAAGTAAAATAAAACAATATGATATATTTACATACGAAAGTATGCACACGTTAGGGCTTCAACACCTTTGGAAATAAAAGCGAACGTCTTAATCAGTAACAACTCAACTCATTGTTTTAATTTTTTTGTAGAAAGTTTTTGACATATTTAATGAAAATAAATAATAAACTGTTAACTCAAAAAAAATTATCTTCTCAGTGGACGTCTTGCTTCTTTCATTTCATATTGTATATTCTTTCTCTCTATTCCTTTTTTTATAATTTTAAGTGTTATTCTATTGTTTTCTCACTATTCTTTTATTTTGTTTTATATTGTGTTCTCCCTCTGTATGTATATATAACCACAAATTTTGTGTTTTCTTTAGTTTAATTCTGTACCCTGATAATGCTTAGGCTAAGCGAAACCGGTCGATCATAAAAATAAAACTAAAATATGTGGTCTTATACAAAGTTATTATTTCATTTTCAATAAATACTATCAGTAGGTACTTTATATTTAATAAGACAAAAGATCATATTTAATCAGTGTGCTCTACGATAGCGTTCACTGAAACATTTTGTGCCTTCTTTTACCTAGAATTTGCTATTATTTTATTTACATTTCATTGTTTTAAATTTGAAAAAAAGCTTTGACGGCCCACACTAATGAAGAAACTTCAACTAAGAACAGACACTCTTAGAAAGATTTATCTTACGCCGTTTACTCTTACGAGTATATCGCTGATATTGAAACGAACATGGGTTTGATTGCGACTGTAATGTTTACGGGGAAGTAAATTGGCATTAATTGCATCGTCAATAAAGGGGTAATGGGCTCTTTACAAGGGCTCTCGGGACCGTTTGCTATGAAGTTAATTATATCTGATCTCCAGAGTTTCTGAAAATTAAATGTTACCTCAGCAGCAGTTGTATCCCGCGTTGGTTAAGTGTCGAAACAATCGGTTAAGCAATGGACAACGATAGGGTACTTACTTTGATTAACGCCGTTAGATACACCTTCACAATAAAAATAGCACGCTTTCCATACTTCTGTTAATCTCATTGAATACGAGTAATGATTTCCATCAATTTTTTTCTCTCAATTATTACTTGAATATATTTTTTCGAACAGGATTGAGCAGAATATTGTTGTGAATTTAAGATAACCATGATTCCGCTCAAGGATACCATTTTAATTTATTTTTCAGGATGATCATATATTCTATTGACGATCCGATAAGATATTTGGCTACAAATCTACAGGTCACAGTTTCAAAGGCCAGCTTCCGCAAAAATATTTAATTTTATTGAAATGTGTTATTTATACCTTTGATGAATATAAAATAATATATATCTAATTATTGGCGGTGCGTTCTAGAGTGGGATATATTGTTAGTGTTGTCCTTGTAACAGACCACCATTAAGAATCTAACACTACTCGAAATGGCTGTAGCCGTGTTTGATGACAGATTTTGAAAATCCAAGTAGTTCCCCGCCTTAATTCTTAACGAATACATCAATTCTAATATTGAAAATAACGCGCATGGAAATTACATTGTTATTTAAAAATGTATATGTTTTTCTGTGCGAGTATTTTTTCGGCAATAGGGAATCCATAAATATAAAAAAACACAGATTATAAAATCATTAGATGACTCAATCTCATAAAACGAAGTTGTTTTATTTCCTTGTTTTGTTTGTTCGGCTGCATTGAGTTATTGTGTTTTATCAAATTTGGTTGATTTTTTTAATCTGTTCTTCGATTTAAATTTGTATTTCGCTTCGGGTATGATGTGAGTATATTATCTACCAAACGAACGCCTTCTCCTCGTCAAATCTCAGCCATGAATTTACAAAATAAGGTTTTAAGATACATCAGCAGGTTCGGCAACCTTCAACACAAATTATCCAAAATCTCCCGTGAACTTTCCGCCCTATGCGATCAAACTCCTCGCAAAGCTCAAGGGATGCGCAGTGCTTCGTCTGACCATGTTCAACCTTGGCATTGAACTCCCAAGATCTACTCGTGTTTATTAAAACGAGTTTACTTATAGATATTCTCGTATTCTTTGATAAAATGAAAAGGCAAACTTTCGCAAACGTGTTTGGGAGTTGACTTTGTGCGATCCAGCGGCACGTGAAAACGTAATATATTAATGTTATTTTCTTAAGAAAAAGACAGTTTTGCATTTCTTCTAGTTTTTGTTTTTTTTTTATTTGTGTGCATACAAAATCGATTATTTTGGAGAAAAAATTCCATTGCAAAGATTGGAAATGGATTGACAGAAGGTTTTGTTTAGAACGTGACAGATACTATAAAATGTTCAAATGTAATGTACTGTTATAATACATGTACTGTATTTTTAATATAGCTCAGTCACTTTAAAAAATATTATAACACTAGAACGTTCAAAATTATTGCATATATCCAAAAAAAAAAATTACTGACACTCTTATGGTCCGCTGGAGTAATCACACTTGATGAATTATAGGAAAACTTAATTGAAAAAATAAATCTCTCAATTTTTTCATGTTGAAATAATACTTTTTCTTTATACCCACTTCAACCTACTATACAAATATTGTAAATTTAGTTTGGATAAATATTTTGAGTAGAAAAATATCATCCAGAATTAACAAGTTCGAACAAACGGACGTTGGCGGAAAAAACGTTTAGTCCAAAGATACGCAGGTTGCTCTTAATTGCTGTTCTCAGGGTTGGTATAATGTGAAATGGGTTCTTATCTTAAAGAAAGAAATATTTTTTTCCTCCAAGGTCCTACATAGGTATCGTAGATCGTAGGTATAAGTCCGATAACTCACATAGTGACAGCCGGCTGCCAAACTTTACACGCGCGTCTAAAATAATCATACCAAGTAATAAAATTATGGATTTTGGTGCTGGTTTGTGAAATTGTTCACAAATTTTATAAAATTAACCCTGAAGAATAATGACCCCAAGATAAATGCAAAACAATCTCCTTGGCGTTACTTATTCCACAAGGAGTACTATGGTAGTTTAATCTTTTTGACTACCCTGTATCTGCTACGGGTTAGATAATACGTGGAGTATTCTTAACAAACTTTCTTGAAAAACCCCTTTAATTGAAGAAAATGTATTGTGAGTTCGATAGAAACAACGATTTGAATCTAGGTAGACTACAATGAAAAAAAATACACCCAACGTTCTAGTTGTTTTTTTAAATTCTAAATTGCATCACATTTTGCTCCAATAAAACTCTATTTAGCTTGAGAGTATGACATTGAAAATTTTAATTGCAATGTAGTAATAAACACATGTTTTAGGAATTTTAGGATTAACGGTTACTTTAAATAAATTTATTTATTTTTACGATGGTGATTAACTTCGCGTAAAATCAATAATTCTACTACGTTTTCATGAAAGAGTTCAATAGAGAGAAGAAAATATTCTAAACGTAGCATTATATGAGTAGTTTCACATTGATATTCGGAATTTCCTTCCGTTCTATTCAAACCATTTTATGAAAAGGTCTTCTTAAGAACCTCGGTTACTAAGTAAACTAATACGTTCTTGGTTCAAACAAAAATCAAATAGTTTTTTACTTTTCTCTTAGAACGTGTTTCAATTCCCATATTATTGAGAGAAGGAAATCCGTGCCGAAATCATGGAGCATTCAAAAAGATATATGTTGTGTAATTTTATATAATTATCATTATATATTATATAAGATTGTATAATTTCAAGCTTTTACCTTGTTTCTATCAAAACCATAAATTAAGTACGCAAAGTTTTATAAAAAGCTTTTCCAAAAAGCATACATGTGTTTCATTTAAAACTGGAAAAGGGAGTGTGTGAGATGTTATTTTAGTCAAAGTGAATATTGCTGGTATATTTCAAAAACTTATGTATTACCTCTAAATAGATAAGTTTGCGGCAGATTTTTATTGTATCTCTTTATCAAAAGTGTCAGTCGATAAAGTTATTAAATTAAAGGCAAGAACTTTATGAAACTTTTTTTTTCTTTAGAACTTTTTTTTTTTTTTATTAAATTATTCCTTTAAGTGGCAAAATTTGTATTCATGAATTAAAATTATTTTTTTATGAAGGACTTTATTAATGAACGCAATTTCCTTATTTAATGTGAAGCAATTAAATTTATCGGCGAGTTTCTATAACAAAAATATACTCTTTCAATTTTGGATTAAGTTTAAACTGTTTTGTTCTGAGAGTGGTCTGTTAGTAAATACGAGTATTGTCAAATTGCTAAAATTTTGAAATGGCCCATAACTAAAAAAATACTACAAAGCTCAGGGGTGACCAAAAATTAATCACCTCAACAATAAAGAGAACTATAAAAAAATCATAAAATGCAACAACTTGTTTACACTAAATTGATAAAATTAAACAATATTTATTGTTCCATTTTCAAATATTAAAAATAAAAAATGAAGGTTTCAGAGGAATAACAGGACTTATCCGCACTTAAACGCTTTTGAAATGAACTATCACAAAAATTCGCTGCATACATTCAAAACAATTATTACTATTTTAATATTTTATCATTTTATTATTTCATTACTTCATTATTTTATCATTTTAATTAAATATCGCAGGCCATACGACTTTTACAAACAGCTGATTGACAATAACTAGCACGAACTATAATAGAATAATAAATTTTATTATTATATTTTAGAACAAGGAAAAGAAACAAGATCTACTTAGCGTTCAGGTTTAACACTACGATTTCAAGCCAAATTTGAAAAAAAATGTATATTATTGTTCACAGAATGTTTATTTCAGACAAATTACGTATTTGTTATAAACTTCTCTATTTTTCTCATAGTCAGAAGTCAAACAAACTAACATTAATTATAAAAGTTCCCCTAAGATTTTTTAAAATGTATGGGTTGAAATCAATTTTTTAAGTGTTTTTTTGGGATGTTTCCTTTAGTCTTAGAAGATTGTATTGTACAAAAAGCTTAAATAGCACAACCCAGATAAATCTGAGAGATGCGAAATCTGGTTGGCATATTTAAATATCAGTTAATGGTGACGTAACTGTAACTCGTTTATTATTTGAATTATTTTGATTTCGTATGCCTTGACTGTTAAAATTTAGCCAACTTTAGAATTTCAATAGCTTTATTTATCAAGAACCGGGAAAAGTTTCTTCTACCCAAAGCAATAAAATCCACAAACAAATAGTTGTGAAGGGATCGATTTATTTAACTGAAAAGTTAATGTTTCAAGTTTTTATCTTATTTTACCTTTTCTCTACTTCTGCTATTAGGGAGAGCTATTGTGTTCGCTTTCCAGACAAATTATTTATTTGTCAACGTATTTTGTTCAACTTGTCAAGAACTTATTTGCAGTTTTTAGACCTTCAACCAAATAAAAGTAATATTTACAATAATTATTAATAAATATCAATATTTATATGTGTATAAAATTTGTAAATACAGTAATTTATGTCCTAATAATGAAACTGAGAATTCTGATAATATATTTTAAAATAATATTTACACGCAAATATTATATATTATTGTCACTAAAAAGTATACATTATTATTAAGGCCCATTCACTATATCACAGAGAACTACAATACTGTATAATTTTTTTAAGCATTGATTTGGTGTATAATGAGATTTTGTAATCTATATGATATTGTCCATTCATAGAACTATTGGAATGTAATGACTATCGTCCAATTACAAAAAATACACAACTCAAAATGAGAAAAAAAACAACAGAGAAAGAACAGCACATACCTAATATTTTAATGAAGCCATGACAAAAAATATATATTTGATGGAACATTCAAATTAAAAGCCTGAACAAGGTTTTGGTAGAGGCAATGATATTAGAAATAATAAAGTGCATCATTCAAAGATTATCATCGTCAAGAATGACAAAAATCATTTAGCCTGGTACCAAAAATTCTAAGACCATGGCTTGAGTTAACAAGTCTCGACATTCTGGACAGTAGAGAATGATAGCCATAATTAGAGAGTAATGATTGAGGAGCAGCAATTCATTGTTTCTGAGTCTACGGCAAAGAATGTTGAATTGGATGAGTTGCAACAAAAGAAGGTGAGTCAATTGTACAATTAATATTTACATTTTCCAAATTATTAAAATATATTTTTTCGAATAAGTAAAGAGATTAGATATGTTTTCGATGGTTAGTAGTTATTATTCAATATTCTGTCTTTAAATAAATACGTGCGAATTCACCCATTGCAACTACAATTCACCAATTTTACATAAAATGCGAACATAATAATTGTGTTATACTATATTCAAATACCATAAATCTACTTGGGAGAACAACAAAAATATAGCAAATGTAAACAAAAAACGTTCTCGATTCATAAAATGTCTAACATAATTTCAAAAAATAATAATTTTGTTATACTATATTCAAGTACCATAAATCTACTTGGGAGAACAACAAAAATATAGCAAATGTAAACAAAAAACGTTCTCGATTCATAAAATGTCTAACATAATTTCAAAAAACCTTCTTCTCATCTTGTAAATTCGTCGGTATTTTCGCGATTTTCCATCGTCTGTCCAAATAAGTCAAGTTGTACTGACACCGTTCATAAAAAATATACTCCTTATGGTAAAGGGGTTATGTTATAAATTTTCATTTATCCTAAAGTAACACACTGTTGCCATAGGTTTCTACCCTTTCCCGCTGACAAAAACACCCATTTATCAATGAATGTCAACAACTCGTTGCACACTAAAAGCTCCGTGCCTATAGAAGCTTTGGCGTAATTCCCAGAAATCGCCGAAGACGAGGCAAAACGAAAAGAAAATATTTCTGCTTTGTGAAAGATTTATTTATTACATTGTATTATTCTAATCGGATATTTTACAAGATGTAGGTCGTGCAATAAGTGATAACACAAACTTTTGATTGTGTGTATTGGTACATTTGTATAAAACACTTGCGACAGTGATGTTCTTTCTAAATATAAAAAAATAACAGTTCTTAGAGTTAAATTAATTAATATTTGTTTTAAATATTAGGCAACTTTATGCCAAAAACATACTAACATATCTCTTTCAACACATAACTCTATTTGACAACGTCTAGACTGCTCGTGATACTAGATCGAATGGACATCTCTTACTTATTCTTTTCGCTAAAACAACATTTGGCCAAAGAAACTGTAGATACTTTGCAACAAAGCTAAACAATGTATCCACTAGCCATTAGACAGAACATAAATTACACACAGTATAAATTAGACACCAAGATTTGGATCACCAGCCAAGACAGATCAAACGTGAACGATTTTTTTTAACTTCCCCATAGTAGTAGTTGTATAAGCAATCATAAATACTACAATGTTTTATTATTATGGTACAATGTAAATTGACTTTTTATTAATACTTTGTTGTAAACAATGCATTATGTGTTAATATACAATGGTAATGGTACAAAAATTGGAACATTATGTTGTAACTCGGGATTATGTTATAATGTTACAATATTATGTTGTAACTGGGAATTTTGTTACAATGGTATAATATTATGTTGTTGTTTTACTGTTATTATTATTTATACTTTTTCAAATCTTTTTATTTTTAAAATATGATGTAAACTGTAAAATGCGTCTACTCTCAACACAGGGTTTCCTAGCGAGACAGGCACAGCACTACCACCCTTTTATTGTAATGATGAAAAGAATAATAAAAATAAAAGCTCTTCATTTGAAGACAAAACCTGATAAACCAGATTAAATTAACATAAGATATAGAAATAAACCCTTAACCAAGCAGCTTTGCACATCATTTTTATTTTGTCTTTTTGTCAATGAATTGATACGTGTTCAATTTGTAACTTGGCTCCGCGCCAATCCGAAACGTGACATCCATTTCTTTACAGATGTCATCAAGCGTGCCTAGTCCGTCCACATGTGCCAGTTGCCGCGCATCACAGAGGGACTATCGGATTGCTATTGAACACTCTGTATCTCGTATTCTCTCAAAACAGGCAAGTGTTTTCTCATGCTCTCTGAGGAAAACACTCGGAACGTGAGATACTGGCTCCTATTTTGCGATTTTGTTTTGGATAGTTTTAAAAAACACTACAAAAAGGACGTATATTTTATTGTAGGTACGTTACACGTGATTAAACCTGATTTACGTCATGGTTTTTTTAAAACTTGTTGATCTGATAGATTGTTTACAACCTCGACTTCTTTGTTGCAACTTATCCAGCTCAACATTCCTTGCTGTAGACTCAGAAACAATAAATTGCGGTTCTTTGAGACTTATTGACTCAAGCCATGGTCTTGAAATTATTGATACCAGTCTAAATGACTGTTGTCATTCTTTACGACTCTATCAAAACTTTTATTTGACCTTGGCTTTAACTTTGATGTTTTTTCTAATACATATATTGTCCTATTTTGGTCAGTGTTTCATTATAATATAATGTATGTGCTATTCTTTCTGTGTTGCTATTTTCCCCCATTTCGTGTTGTGTATGCTTTTTTGCAATTGGACAATAGTCCGTTAGTTAATAAATAAATAATTAATACAGATAAGAAGATGATCAAACCGATATTGAAGTCAGAGTTCCCTCTATCAGTTCTCACTTCTAGACTCTAATATGTGTTGTTTTTTTTTTAGTTTTCTCACCGAGAACTCTGTTTGTTCAAGTTTATTGAGTCGAGAGATTTATAAACAACTCAACATAGAGAAAACAACAAAG
Organism: Drusus annulatus; assembly: GCA_022651775.1. Classification (NCBI taxonomy): domain Eukaryota; kingdom Metazoa; phylum Arthropoda; class Insecta; order Trichoptera; family Limnephilidae; genus Drusus; species Drusus annulatus. The sequence goes on from JAGWCC010000083.1 coordinate 642,154, forward strand.
AGTATAAAATATATTTAAAAATACAATCCCATTAGATGAAATACATAAATTGGCTCTACCACAATCGAAATCATACCATTTCTAACTTTGCGGGCGAAACATCTGAACATAATAAAATAATATAAACAAAATGTGAGATAAAGACAACCGTGCCAATATTATCCACAGCGGAATATATCCCACCGTCAAAACACATTTCATTGGGTATATCAATTTTTTTTTTTTAAATTAAATAGTATTGTCGAAATTACTCAAAAACACTCATAAAACATTTTACTCACCAAAGTGAAAAGTCAATAATCATAAAACTTTTACCTACATTTTATTTAAGTATCGCAAACTCTGCATGACGCTTAAAATAGGTTGAAAATGAGACTTCGTAAAAAAAACGTGGTATTTTTTCTGTTTTCTTTGCTTTTGTCATTCTATTACTTTATTAAAGCCGCTTCCTTCTGGTCATAAAGTGTATTGTCAGTCCTGAATTACCTACGGCTAACGCAACTCGTTGGCTTAACTCTAATATAAAAGAGGTGTACAAAAACAAGTTATATATTTTTGAAAGAATATAATTATTCAATTATTTTTACAACAAATAGAAATAGTATTATTTTTTTTAATTGTGACGAAAGTAATATAATAAGAAATGAAAAGTTTTTTTTACAAGCAAGAAAATATTTTTTACAAATCTTCCAAAAGATCCACATGTAATAATATTATTAAAATAATGGTTTTGCTTTCTAAATCTACTCGAGTCTAAATGGCAATAAATGAATATCGGCTTATACTCATTTTCAAAAACATTTTCTCCTTAAATAAGTAGGGTTGCTTTGTACCAGTCAATGAAAATAATCTGATGAATGACGTGAAATGTCAGATTTATTATTATTTTTCCGTCAATGAATTGAATGAAGAACTATTGCCAGCTTCTGATTTTTTGAAAAACAAGGTGCTGTATTATCGGCCGATTTCTTCGACATCTTACGTTACCGAGTTCGGTTGAATGTGTGCGAGATTAATTCAAATTGCAGGGTAACTAAAATAGCAAGTGGAGACGTGACAAAAATAGTGTGGAAGGTAGTTTTTCGTTCAAAGTAAAAGTTTTGGGAGCAATGTTTCATTCGGGAGATGGACGTATTTCATAATACGTTCCGTATGGTTAAGTTAAGTTACTTGCACAATCAACAAACCACTATGGAAGTAATTTCAGGTAAGAAGAGCGCCTTGGAGAAATTATCTTAGTAAAGGCTTGGTATTTTTATTTTATTTTGTTCAAATTAAAGAGAAAATGCAAGTGATTCTCGTTCAAATAAATAAATAAGCTTATCGAAGGAAGCAAACACTTTGTAGCTTGACATTATAATTTTAAATAAAAAATAATTTTGTTTTAAGCCACTTTATTTATACACATATAACAATTCGACCGGTTTCAGTTAGACTTAACCTTCATCAGGAACGTATAAGTATAAACTAAGAGAAGTATATAATAAGTATATAAGTATAAGTATATAATAAGTATATAAGTATAAGTATAATATATAATAAGTATATAAGTATAAGTATAATATAAGTATATAATAAGTATAAACTTAGTTTATACTTATACGTTCCTGATGAAGGTTAAGTCTAACCGAAACCGGTCGAATTGTTATATGTGTATAAATAAAGTGGCTTAAAACAAAATTATTTTTTATTTAAAATTAAATAAATAAGCTATCAAGGGATATTTATTTTCGGCGAACTTAAAGCTATATTGTTCATGTTCACATACGAGTGTGTACCTACACAAATGTCAATCTCTTTTTTTTAGATTTTCACGGTGACTAAAAAAAGTAATAAAGCATGGCACTTCATTCACATGGCTATGGCTCCCTGCAATATAAGCTTAGCACGAGATCTGTTTAATGTATCTTGGTAAACTTTCCAATAAACAGCCTTTACGAACACCCTACACATTCCCTATACCTTCTGTAGAAAATGTTACGTGTATATTCCATAACATGTTACCAAAGTAATCAATACTAAAGTACATATCATTATATCACTTAATATCAACCTTCCAAGGGAATTTATTTGAATATTCAAAAGACTGAAAAAGTGTATTTTCTTTAACCTTTCTATAACACTTTCGAAGGATTCACCCAATAATAATAAATTCTATAGTATACATATAATTGCTTTTAATACCAATTTGTTTCTTTCTTTTTTCCATAAGCTAAGTATATTTCACCATTGACTGGGCTTATTATTCAAACTTACAGAGTCCTTTTAAGCACGTAACGATTTTCGTACAAATTTCTTTCGAAAATGATTTGTGGCTTTTTTCTCTCACATTTAACAAAAATACTATACCTCAATCCTAAAGTTTTTATGTGAATTTTGTCTGAAATTTTGAATGATTAATGTTTGCTAATGGTGTTAAGTTTCAGTTTAATGTTTCAAAGGGTTTCGAAAGTATGATAGATTACTTTTGAGACGTAAAATTTCTAATATCTAAATTAATTAATAAAAATTATCTTGCGAAAGTGATAACATTGTTTCACAAACAAACTCTGAACCCTGGTAAGGCAGTTTACATTCTAAAAACAAAATATTGTATTATATTATAATACCAACAGAAAACAATTGAAACATAAGGATAAAACTTCACTGGCAGCATTGCCTTTCGCGATTAGTGCTGTCAAATTTTATAAACAAGTTGATTATCTCGTGTTTTAGTAAATAACCTAAGGCTTTATAAGTAATATCCTCCAAGCACATTTAAGAAACTGGATTTTCAACTACGCTACTAGAGAAAATTTATTGTACTTTGTATTTCGAAAAGATAAGAGCAGCCTTATGCAAAATGCTTTTATGTGGATACCACATGAGTTATTGTATTAAAATTTATTGGATAATATTTTTTCAGGAATTCTTATAGGATTCAAAATAAGCTTGATTGTATTTAAAGAAATGATTTTATTTGTAAGGAAATAACATTTTTAATATTTATGACTCAATTTATTTTCGACTCTGTTATTATTATTGAGTGGAATACTTCATTTAGAAAAACACTTTTGTAAATTTAAATTTTTAGGTTTTTTAATTTTATTTGAACAATAATTATATATTTTATTTTTTAAACAATTTTTAGTTGAAAGCTCTAATTCAGTTATAATTATCCCCCAAATTAATAAAAATAAAAACCCCGTTTCTTAAAACGAATTAGGAAACACCAATGCCTCTCCTTAATGACCTTTTGTCAAATCCAAACAATAGAATACCCTTAGGTAGGGAAACTCCCCATTTTAATAGACATCAACAATAATTACAATTTATCAGAAAAACCTAATTGGGACATTGGTAGTTAAAAATAAAACATGATATAAATAGTCCGTCTGTATGTGGCTTCTCCACAGTTTTATAATGCCCTCAAAAGGCGAAATAGCTGTCACGCGTAAAAATAATTACATCGCTTTTAACTAAAAATTGTTTTTAAAAAAATAATGAAAATAAAAATAATTATTGTTTAAATAAAATTAAAAAACCTAAAAATTAAAATACACAAAATAAACTTTAAAACCACAAACACTTTTGTAAATTTTATTGTTAGAATTCATAGATATATAATTCAAACCTTATTAATTTCACACAGAAAATAAATGTCTGAATCAGAATATTTACTTGAAACAAAAGTTTTAAAAAAACTCGAAATTTACAGTATATATCTAAAAAATCTGACCAACGGAAGGGTTGTACCAGCAATTTTCCATGCCTTCTGTAAAAATCATGGAAATTGATTAAAAAATTATTTCATGCCTCAAAGTATTATATCCGACAAAATTCAAATTTGATGAATCCTGCACTCAATTCATACACTTGATATATTTATAATATGTAGCTTTGGATATGCATTATCCGTTCTTTACTTTATGGGCCTGTACTTTTAACTGATTAGCTAATCAGTTAGAAGTACTAAATAGCTAATCTCTGCCTGGCTGAAATCTTGCACTGGGATCTTACGAACTAAACTCATTTTGGCAAGTCGATAAAATTTTGCGTTAGATATTTTACTATCGGATGATTATTGGTCATGGCTTAATATCATAATACGTTTTATAGTGGATTGCATTTGTTTTCACGTTTTGATTATGATTGTTTCTCTGAATTGTTTTTGCGATATTAGTATTTGTAAAACAAATATACATAATATGAAATTTATATCATAACATGATCTATATTGAACGTGACCTTACAAAAATGCAAAAAAAAATAATACCCGCACTCAATCATGGTAAATATTGTAACGTTTTATTGCAAAACACTGCTAAGAATATAGATGCAAAATTGCAATACCTTAATCACATCTAGAGAAACGACCAATGCAAGAATATATCCAACGGAAAATCATTAGTAAAATTTATTAAAGACGTAGTAAAGAAATATGCCACACTTCGTGTTTTGAAACTTAAGTGACTGGTACATGCTCAATCTCACTTTAGCCAGCAGAGTGACAATTTATCTGATGATGACAAACTTCTCATAGGGGGTTTCAAGCCATCCTCAACTTCTCCTTTCATTGACTTAAGTATCGTATATTTTCCTGGCACATATTTTTCCTTCGTATTTTACAGGTTCACACTATTTCAGCATTCCTTTCTTGATCTATGTCATAACTTTTACATGAGCATTACATTATTTTCTTGTCTTCACTTTTTCGTAATAAGAGGTAATCGATAGCTAGGTGGGTAAAGTCGTTTGACTGGCAGTTGGACAAGCTGAAGACGATACTAACATTCGGTTCAACACTAGTTATGCTCAATGAAAATGTCTGAGATATACGTAAAACTTAGCCTCTTAAAAAAACAGCAATTCAAATAAATAGTGAGAGTTTTTTTACAAATATAAACTAAAATGTATAACTTAAGCCTTTTTTGTCGATTTTGGTACAATAAATAAATTATATAGGGTAATTTAATGTATAATACATTTGACAAGAAAAACAAATGCTTCGTTTAAAGGGAAACGCTTATAATAATGACCCGATATAATATTTTTATGCTCTCTACGTGTCTTTATGTGTCAACGACAGATTTGAGATTCTTTTAAACACCCTATATTTTTCTACGCTTTGTATCTTATAATGCCATAAGCTGTATTGTACACGGCTATTAATAATTTCATAAATTTGACATTAATAGTGAGAAAAGGATAATATAAAACCAGACGATAAAATATTAATTGAAGCAAAAACAATGAACATTTTGTTTGATATTGTTTCACAATGGAATATTTATTGCTCTTTGGTTTATTACAACTTTAATAGCTATCTCTACATCTCGGACTAATACAAACCAATAAATATTATTTCTTTCATAAACGCTCACGAGGCAATTCACGAAAACATTAGGCTATTTTTTAGGTTAATTTGCAATTCAAAAAATTTAAATAAACCCTTATTTTTTTAAGGATGTCAACCTGTGATGGAATTGGTAAGGTAATATTTTAGTTAGTAAAAAAAAGTCTGGGCAATTTAAAAATGAGCAAACAATATGACATCTTGGTTTTTTTTTTGCAGTATACCTCAAAGCTCCATAGCTTATAAATGAAATAACAAGTTTTACGTAGTTGAGTTGAATTTAAAATCTATGTCAAGCCGTGCTAACTTCACATCGCTAGAACTTATCGTTTAAGTGTTTTTGCTGCTTCGTGCACATAGATTTTCAGATTTTTTGTTCGGGTTTCCAGTTTTGACTGGTATTTTTCCAAAGAATTAAATTTGACGAAAATATTTTTAAATAATGACGTGTTCACCGCATTCGCGAAATTAACTTGTGTATTCTAGATCTAGCCCAGAGCCATATACAACATTTCTATATAATGCACTATTTTTCATTCTACATGAATGAAAACCCATAATATAATAATAATAATAATAATAATCTTTATTTAATTATAGTTTACAGTAATAACGATAAAAAAGGATAAACATAATATAAGGTTGTGTAAAGGTGTATGTACAATGATGAATATATTTGAACTAGAGATCGATATATTGGAAACATAATATATATAATAAACACAGTGATCAAAAAGAAGTATAGACTAGTCTGCGTATTCGCCTTAGAGTAGATCATTATCATTATTTGTATTTGCTTAAATACATTTTTATATTTTATTTATATTTTTTTATATTTATATTTATAATAGGTTTTAACCGATGTTCTCACTTACGTGACAAACACTCAGTGTACAATTGCAAAAACAAAATAACATATATAAGACATATAAATAATGAATTAAAACTAAGAATTACGACTGTTGACTTGCATCTAAGACTTAAGAACTAGGAATCGATAGCTAACATTACATTTATAAAATACCCATATGTGTTTATTATTGCTCATGCTATCAATAATAAAGTTTAAATACATATGAACTTAGTTTTCGTAAATTTGTTTACAGTTATTACTTGTTTTCTCGTAATCTGCCTCACTAGGCAAGCCTGTGTTGAGGCAGTAATTTTTGCCGATTGATATAATTACTTCAAATTAAATTAATCTATGGTTAAAAGTGTGAATTTAATATTATAGAAATACTAACATAAAAAGTAATTGTGTGTTGTTTATTTTATTTTTAATTGTACATATATGAATAAGTAATTGTGTGTTCTGTGATTGGTTTATTCACTGATTTCGAATTAGGGTGAGTGCACCGGTAAATGCTCTGTCTTTACTATTAATCCACATTTTTATGTTTTGTTTGAAAATATTTAATGTTTGACTTTGTTTTAAATTTTCTGGAAGAATATTGAAGATTCTTGTCGCAATGTACCTAAAACTCCGTTGACCAAATGTGGTAGAGATAACAGGATATTGGAGTAAATCTTTGTTAGTGTTACGAGTAAATCGAGTGTGTGGTCTTTTTTCATAATATTTATGTTTGTTTGTAAAAAGATGGGTGAGAATTGATTTTACATATATTTGTCGAACGTCAAAGACTTTCATTATGTGATAAATTGAGTTAGAACTTGCAATTAGGGGTAGCTTGAGGATAATTTTTATAATTGTTTTTTGTGCTTTTATGACAGGGTCTATAGCAGATGAGGTTCCACCTCCCCAAGCTATGATACCATACTCAATAAAAGATTGACATATCGCAAAGTAAATCATTTTTAAGTGTTTCAAGTCAAGAAAGTTTCTTATGGTTCTAAAAAAGAAGATGGTTTTTCTGATTTTATGTGCAATGTTTTGCGTGTGAAGGTTCCATTTGAGGTACGGATCAATGGTGAGGCCAAGGTACTTCATCTGAGTGGTGCGATCTATCTTAGGACACTGACAGCATACGTCGGGATTTAGACACGAATGTATTCTAATGGGGATATCATCATGTGGTTTCACCATTATTTAACAATATATTAATTATTTCCTTTGTGAGTACATACGAGTGTAAACTTTTCATATTTGGAACTGTTAATTGAATATTTATAAAAAAATATCTTTTCAATCCTTACCTACCTAATCTATATTTGAAAAAAGGTGCGTTCCGTGGTTTTTCACGGGTAACAACTAACAACTAGTGACATAATATCATGTTTTCTGTTTGATTAATAAAATATTTTCCAGGAACGTATTTGAAATTTAAATGATTCCCTAAATTCCCGAAATGTATATCATAAAGATTTTATGTTTTTCTTCGACCTAAGAAATGAAGAAAAACGTATTTTAGCTTTTGAAAGAGCTTTGCAGACATTGCATGTTTTTCATACGTTCTATGAATAATATTTTGAAACAAAAACCTACAGTCCCTTACAATTTCCGCAAACTTAGTTTGAGGTAAAGTTTTATATATTTACTCGTAGACGTGAAAAGTATGTAAAATAACCTATTTTCATAAACTTGATAAATATGTTAGACGCTCCCAAGTGGTGTCAGAATTTTGATTATCTAATTGTTATAGCCATTTGACATATTATATGTGGGCGTAACAACCTTCTGCCAAAAACTGAATGAATTCATTCGAAACATTTACATACACAAATACGATTTTCGACCTGAAGGCATTGCGGGAATTTATTTTAAGACAGTTCAAGTAAACATGTCATAGTTATTCAATCAATAAAAAAGTAGAAAGAGCTACTTTCTCTCTAAACTCATCCAAAATTGAGCAGAAAAATATTTAAATAATTTGATATGCAATTTTACAACATTTTAAAGATGCGACAGAAAACACACAAAAGAAAAAGATTTTAAATGCCGCCTGAACATAAATCCAGATATGCCATTTGCTTCTTCTATTATTTTATGACATGACCTGACTCCAGTATTTGATTTACTTGATCGTGTCATATCTTCCTTGGGCGTCCCTAACTTTTTCTTTCATTTGCGTTTGCGTCGCTCTACTCACACTCTTACATCAGCCTTGCATTCATCCCTGAACTCCACATTTGGAACACATGGTTAAATACAGATACGTCTATTTTCCAACCTGAAATTATTTCAAGAGATTCAAGATGTATTAACATATACCTAATATTATTAGTTGGTATAGTATAAAACATTTTTTTATATAATCCTAAATATTCTAAAGGAAAATAACTATCTCCTCTATTAGAGAACATTCTCATGACAAGGGGGGGATTATTTCTCTATTGCGTACTTTTATTTTAAAATATATATTCTTTCCGATAAAGGCATTCATCTTTATTTTTTAATCATAGATTCCTACCAGAAGTAAACCAATTACAATTCGACGGTCTCGAGATAACATCCACATTTGTTGTTGAGCACAAATCTTTTTAAAAAATTACCAAAAAGTGCTGTTTCATTCCTAGTTTCTCTCATTAAAGCTTTTGCATCAGTGACAGACTTTTCACCAGTGAGTGAAGTGTTTTGCGCATGCACTTTTCGCTACGGCCTAACTCGTTTATCTCGTGCATCTGGCTTGAACATTGGACAGGCTGTTGTTCAGTCCTCTTAGTTAAGAGAATATACTATTAAAAAAATGTTGTGCTTTCCCAAACAAAGTGCGAGGAGACTTCAAAATAAAACTTTTGTTCGTTTTTTTTATCGTACCTACATGTCTTATTAAATTGAGTTCAAATATAATAACCTTTTATTTACAGGTAAGTGAAATCAAAATATTAAAAACCTAAGATTCAACCAAGTATCAAAATGAATTAAGAATTTACGCTGACGAGACCCACAAATCCAACGTCTCTATCCACCGACTTTCTAGAGCGGCGACTGAGGTAAAAAAGACAAAATGACGGCATGATAAAACGTATGTTCGTAGCATGGCTCTAGCAGGCCTAGGAAGATTGATTAATTCTGATAAATGTATTATACTATAATCTCAAGGAATATCTCGGAAAGTAATTAATTTATTGAACGCAAAAATAAAATTTGGTCCTTACCACTTATGTTGCTGAAAAACGATATGTAAATTTCGGAAATCGTTTTAATGGTAAGGATTAGTTTTAATTTATACAAAACATAAATTACTAACATCCCGAGTACATCCTCGAACACATTTAATATTTTGGTTCCAAATTCAGGTGCTGTGTCGTCTTAATTTAAGCTCCATTGGGTGATTTTTCTTGTTTGTAGGCTATCAACCCTATGTGCAAAGTGTTCTGTTCATTACTATTCGTTTTTTGCCGTAAGACGTGGGCATTTTTTTTGTCATTATTACTTTCCGATTTAAAAATGATGTCAATGGGATTTTAACAATATGGTTTTTATTATTTTCCTATACGTGAGTTTTTACTATTTTTTTTATTGCAAATCTCTGTTATTGAAAAATGCGCCGGCTAGGCAAACGTTTGGTATTTTTACTGGAACATGGACTCTAACCTGAAAAAACAAGAGGACTCTGCTAAAAAAATATGGTAAATTCAAAATGAATGTCAACTGAAGAGAAGTTACTCATGATCTGTTGTTGCGGTGTTGTTGAAGTTTTCCCCGTTAACCCACTCACACTTGCACCATATTTTTTTTTACCACAACGTGACTGCGAGAAATAAAATAAAAAATGGTTTTAAGGTGATACAATCTGGCTATCGGCGAATTTTTTGAGAATGACGTTGATCTCGCGGTACGAATATTCTTTACATTTTGTTGAATTAAACATTTTGCTAAATTATGCAAATGGTTTAATAAATGTACGTATATAAAACCATAAATATTATGAAGTATTTAAGTTGAGGTTCTTGACTTATGACTCGTTTGTAAACACCACACTTATTTAAATCTTCTAATTTAAAAAACCAATTTATTTTATATTTTTGAATAGCAATCAACCAACTAGTGAAACAAACGACAACGTTTTTCACGACAAACTTGTCTGTTTTGACTGTCAATTGTTTCGAATTGTCGTCGTTATATTCAAAACGGCGATACAGTGAAATGGTTAGATAGGTAGGGATTTGGAAAAGAAACATAAAGGTAAGAACCCAACAAATTATAATCAATAATTATATACTACATTATTTTAATTTTTTTTGGCAGACAAACGTATTAATAGGGTAGTACCGTCTTAATGGTTAGTAAATTTGTGATTAATTATAATTGATTTTTATTGGCCCAACGGTGAAAATTTGACCAGAAACATTATTATTATTTTATATTTTTACATATTTGCCTTAAAAACTTCTTTACACAAAACCAAATATTTAGCAATGAAAAATCCCATAATGTTTTTTTTGGTAAACAAAAAAATAAAAATTGCAAAATAAATGTTTCCGGCCTTAATTTTCATCGTTGGCAGAGATTTGCGGCACGTACTGCGGGGTGTAAAACGATTGAATAGAAAATAAGATCGCCTTCAGCCAAACGTCTGTCAATTTGAAAACTTCCGTCCTTTTTTTGGAAGTAAATTGGATTTCCCAAATCAAATAAATATGTTTCCGGTTGACCTTATATCATGTAAAGAGATTAATTGAAAAAATGTCACCGACCATGAAATTGGAGTATTTAGAACTATTTGTGGGAGAACCTCATTATCTATTTCAGTGTGACGTAAATCATGAAAATGTAATCCTTCCTTATAATATCTTACGAAATATGAATCAATAATGGAGAGCTACACGAAGCTTCATTTCAAAATTAGAAGGTTAAAAATTCTTTTCAAATAATGTTAATTTATAAAACATTCTTTGCCGTACACTTAGAAACAATGAATTTCTGTTCTTCAATCATCACTCTACCAATTATGGGTATCATTCTCTACTGTCCAAAATGTCGAGACTCGTTAACTCAAGCCATGGTTTTGAAATTTTTGGTACCAGTCTAGATGATTTTTGTCATTCCTTACGATAATAATCTTCGAATAATATCATTTATTATGTCTAAGATCATTGACTCTACCAAAATCGTGTTTTGGCTTTGGCTTGAATGTTCTATTAAATGTATGTTTTTTTCTCTATTTTTGTCATTGCTTCATTATAATACTATGAATCTGCTGTTATATCTTTGTTGCTCTTTTTTTCTCATTTCGTGTTGTGTATTTTTTGCAATTGGACAATGGTTCGTATATTAAAAAAAAATACATTTCCGAACGTTTTGCTCTAACTTACAATCACGGCTTTTCCCTGCAAGAGTAGGCATTGATGATGGAACGTCAGATAACTCTAATTTGGTACATATCGCGTTAAATTTTACCCTCACAACCTTTTTTTTTCCATCCATCTGCTCTATATATCTTAACCATATTTTTTGCGCTTGCTTAAACTTGTTTACTACACTTGGCAAAGCGAAACCTGTCGGTCATAAAAATAATATTTGTAATAATAAATACTAATAAATGTAATAATTAAAAAAATCGATTCCCAAACGGTGGAATCCTTAAAAATTGTTCAATTCATAAGCGCCCAATACGACGAAATAATAAAAAAATTGGATATAAGCAACGACCAAAATAAATTAATTCAAAATGAACTTGAGACTCTAAAAAAAGATCACAAAGAAAAAAATGCCACAATTAAAAAATTAGAACTGAGACTCGATGAAATTGAATATAACACCAAACAAGATAGCCTTGAAATTGCAGGCATCCCACAAAAAAATGGCGAACAACTTGCAGAAATCGTTAAAAAAGTCGCAGCTGCAGCAGGAGTAAGTATAGAACACGCTGATATCTCCGCAGCAACGCGAGCCACGGATAGAAGACCAAATGCTCCACCTAAAATTGTTGTCAAATTTATGGACACAAATATAAAAAATCTCATTCTATCAAAAAAAAGGGAAATTGACCTAAACTTATTAAAAGAATTAACAAACGAAGTAATATACATCGGAGAAATAATTACTCCATACCGCAAAGAAATTCTATGGAAAACAAAGCAACTAGCAAAAGAAAAAAAATACGAATTCGTATGGTTTAAACATGGAAAAATAATGGTTAGAAAATGTCACAATGATAAAATCATATACGTCAATCACCTGGACGACTTACAAGAATTAAACTATCAAAACCCCAAAATAAACCAATCATAATAAAATATTCTAAAATGGATGAAGAAACTCTAATAACAAAAAAACCAGGAAAACTGTCAACTCTAAAAAACAATTTTAATATACTGAACCAAAATATACGTAGTATCAACAAAAATTTTGATGAACTTCAAATACTAATTAAGAACCTAATAATAGAAAAACTAAACGAATACAAATCAAGAATTAAAGTCTGGCTGAAAGAAGTCAATGAGATAACATTAAAAGCAGTACTAAAAACGACATAGAAGACGCACCAAATTAGATGACATGAAATTACATAACTCTAGTCCGCCTCAGCACAGGACCCCCCCTAGTGAGGAGGGACTAAGAAGAAAAGAAGAAAAGAAAAAGAGAAAAAAAAAAAAAAAGATAATAACAAAGAGTGTTACAATTATAATAATTAATGTACCTAATTTATCTTTACTGCTATCTCTGTTAACATTTTCACACATACATCATATTTTGTATTTGCATATTTTCTCATTTATGATGCTAAATAAAAAAAAAATTTTAAAAATAAAAATCTTTTACAAATCTATTATTTCATTTTCATTATTGCATATTCATAATTGATGTAGGTGTTTCATAAGTGTATTTTTTTAATAGAAAAATAATCCTCATCGAAATATTCTGAGACGGTGATCACTTGATTTCTTCCGGCTTTCGTGAGGGAATATTTATACTCGTATAAAGTTTAAAGTTTCCAGATCACCAATAAAACCAGATAGTTAAATAAGTCAGTTCATACAAATAACACTTAAAAAAAAATGAAAAATAACTTTGTATGAGACCACTGATATAAAACAAATTTATCAAAACATGAAGCGATTGCTTTCTACGAAAATATTAATAAAATAAAAAAATTTATATTATTTTTTAATTTTAAAAATACATATATTATAAAAAAGTTGTTAAAAAATATGTATAAATAACACTTTGGTTCCAGAAATCTACTTACTCATTTGGATGGTAGGATAGATTGAAAATTTGCGTAACACTGACTACTTTTTTTTATGTGTTATTTAAAATTAGAAAACCTCTCATTACCTATTTCCAATGGATTCATTAACTGTTTACTTTCACACTTCATTATTTTCATGGGTCGTCCAATAACTAATCAAGGTCATTAAATGTTGGCCGCGCAAAAACCTTTCTCGCAAAAACCACTGTTTGTACGACCGGACAAACAGTCATTAGTAATCACTTAAGCATATTGAATGACATTTACCACCCGATGAGCAACAAAACCGAATATTACATTAATTTTTGATGAATTCTTTTTTTATCATTAGTCTGCCGGAATGTATCTTAAAATGATCGTAAAAATAATATTTGTTTTTTATCTGCGTTTGAATTTACCAACGGGTGACCCGGCCGGCCTGGGAAATGGAACTTAAAACGTTATTTTCCGAGCTTTTTTATGACGATGGGGAGACATTTTTATAAATAGAAAATATATACTTTGTTTTTAACCACTTTTTTAAAAAAGTGGTTATTTTCTATTTATAAGACAAAGTTAATGCTTTTTACGAATATAGACATTTTTTAGTATATGGAGAATATTATTGTTTTTTATATTCAAAAAGATATTTAACCGGATAAATGGTTTTTTTTTTATTACACAAATAAATATTTTTTTTGCTCAGATATACATTAAAACGATGATTATTTATTGACAAAGTTATTTTTCTTTAACGTTCATTTAGAATTACCCCTCCTGCACTTTACCCCCAAACATTTTGAACAAGCAGACATATTGCAAGTCTCTTTATTAATGACATTTTATTCATTTGAGTTTATTCACAGCGAGAAAAAAAAAACAAATTGAAATATAGTGTTTTAGCACCACGTCAGAGATAAAAAGGTCTCAGAATTTTATACTTTGACCAGATCTCAAAAGCCAGGCACCTATTTTTCCTTTTCTCTTTCTTCTACTCCTCCCACATTTCCTTTGGCTTCGCATAGTTGGTCATAGTCGGTCATGAAATAGGCCCCGAGAAAAGTACAAAGCGAAACTTGTGTTATTTTGGTTTACAATTGAAATCTGAAAATTTTTCGCATTTATTTTCGTGCGGGAGAGTTCCACACAGAAAATAATTTAGGGTTTTCCAATGATCGTAAATTGGTGTAAAAAGTATTCACTTTATAGGAATAAAATATCTGAAGAATACCATCAGTGACGAAAAAAATCTTAAACCTGCACTGACGACCAAAAAGGCTTAAATATGCATTATTTATATGCTAATACGCAAATACAAATAATCCGATGTCTATTCATCAGTATTTTGATGCACAAAATTTTGTTTTTTTTTTATGTTGACAGACGACCCTAACGGCTATGCTAAAACATATTGGAATTTCTTACTAAAAAAGGAAAAAATATAGTTACTAGTTTCCTAAACTAAATATTTTCGGCCATTATAATTTTTAAACTTATCCCTTAACAGTTTTCATTGAATCATTCTCTAGTATCATTATTTTTGTTTATTTTTAATTTTATCTCTTTCTTTCTTTTTAAATTACTCATACGTATAATTTATATGGCAGGCAGAGTATTGCACCCACCGCTCTGCTCTGCTAAAATAAACAATTTACTATTATTATAATTCAACTGTCAATGTTTTAAAAACGAATTGATTTGTATTATTAGATTTTTATTAAATATGAATGTTTTCCTCCAAAGGTGTTTTGATAAAACAATTTAAAAAAATATTTCTTAATAAAAATAACCTTTCTCAATGCTTTTTAAAATATAAAAAGTAAAAAACTAAAAACATGTATTTTAATTGCCAATCAATTAATTGCCTTCTGAAAAAAACATATCAAAGACAAAAGAAAAATATTTTGGAATTCGTTAATAAGAGTGCAAAAAGATGAAGGCACCAAGACAGTTGCCCAAATTGAGAGGAAATCGATGTATTTTATCAATATACCTATACCTTAATTAATTTTTAAAGTTATGTAGAAGATTTTGCCCATAGGTACCTGCGTACAATAAATTATGAAGTTTTTTAATTTGCAGTAATTGCCAGTAATGAGAGGCATTAGAGATGTCGGAAACAAATTAAAACTAACCGCCGAGAAAATTATATTACCCGTCTCTGAACAGATATTGTCGTTTAACTTATATGTACGAGGAAAAACTGAAATAATATACGCCCGGGTTTCCGACGGTGAAATCTGGTGGTGATGTTTGAGAGGGACCCCTTATATCAGAAAATAGATCATTTCAAATACGCAATGCTTAGCACTCTGTTTAAAAGGGTTAATGACTTTTGAGTATTAGGTGAAACATATTATGTATCTTTTTGCAGATAAAACATTACCAAAAAAGCCCATTATTGGATGGATAGTGAAAATGTGTCTTTAGATAAACAAGATTTTATCTCTAGAGATTATTTTCCAATGCCACGAAAGCAGATTGCAAACATAATTATATTGTGTATTTTGTGAACAGAAATATCTTTATCTACGTTCAAGCGTTGAGGGATACGATGTAAATGGGGAAAAATACTTGTACGGGTTTGTGCATTTTCTTTTGCGAGGCGATAAAAATTTAAATGTCGAACTTCACTAAATACTTGGAAAGGGGGTGACCCATCTGGAACCTTAAGTTAATTTTGTGAACTTGGTGAAACATCCAATAAGCTTCGACGGAACTAAAATACGTTCCACAGGGTAGTTAATCAACCGGTTCAACTGAGGAGAGTATTCATAAGAAAAGTACTGTGTTTGTGTCAATTCTGGTTGCAAAACCTGACTACACTGGACGAGTAGTTTATCTGCCTCATTTATTTGTGAAACGGTGTGTTGACATGTAAATTCTTCTTTATTTAATTCGGGTCTTTTCAAGATCGTGATGTAACGTCTTAAAAATTGATATGTCGAAGAAAATAAGATAAATTCGCTCGATCAAAAAAATCTTTCTAATTTTGATATTCCCTACCTAACACATAAAAGTAGGCAAAAAATGTTATAAATTGTTTCAAAAGGAGCATTCTTTCATAGTCGTCATAACAACGCTTTAATCAACTGTGCGTTTTGGCGAATGTTTTCATTTGCAATTTGGTCATAGTTTTAAACTCTACAGATGCGTCTCAGGGATCTCAGTCTTTGCATTTTATTCCTTCTCATTCCAAGGTAAGTTATTGTCCTATAGATATTTACCTGAATTGGTATTAAAACGTTGATATAGTCCGCTTGCACCGGTTCTATAAAACTATATTTGTGATAACCGCATTTAGTAATGTATTCATGTTTTATCTGCATCCACCATTTCCTGAATATCCTTATCAACTCACTTTAATATTTTAAGAAGGTACACAAAATTCATAGCGCTTGTTCCAAGAATAATCATATGGGCATTTGGTCCATCCTGTTTTGCATTTCATCCATATTTAATAACCAATCTGTTTATTTGTCGGTCCCTCGATGGCCCTACAGCTCCTTCCAAAGAGTTACCTGATTAATTTACTCAATGTTCAAATTCAGTAAGGCGCTATTTTTTCCAGAAGAAAAACGTCTGTACGTGTCTTTTTTATAGTAGAGATGTTCTTGATAGGTTACAATATACTTGTCTCTACAAGCCAGAGCTATTTTAGGACAGCTTTTGCAATATTCCTGGAAATTCGTTTAGTGCTAGATAATTTAATGCTTATACCGTACACAAATAAATTAATTTAATTAAAAAAATAAACAACTTGAGAAGCTTCGAAAATTGGTTTGGTACCACTGATTTGTAATTTTTTGTTCTTTGTGTACCTTCAAGCCACTCAAGTATTTGTTTGAAAGATTTTTGTGACAATTATAAATTATGTTGACTATTGGAACTTTGTATTTTTAAAAAAATCCAACATTCTCTTATATTCTAAAGTAGGAACTTATTGTTCCTTTAATTAACTTTTTAATTGTATTTACAACAGTTGTAAGTATAAATAAAATATTCAAAGCGAAATTTCTTCCGACCAACCATAAATTCATTAAAAAAATAGTGAAAAATTGTGACGTTTTCTGTTAAAAATCTCTTATAAAATATCTCAATAGAAAGCTTAATAAAATGAAGCTTTAAAAGGCAGTTTTTAAAAAGGACAAAATTTTTAGATTACGAGTAAGTTTGTCGACAAATGTATTTTGTGCTTCCAAAATGCCAAACATACTGTTGTTCAAATTAACTTAGTTTGGGATAGTTTTCAATAGACTTCCCAGAAGTTAATAAAAGTCCAATTCCAGTTGGCAATTGAATATGGGAATACTGTTAAACGCCAAACAGTATTTTAAATCGACGATTTATTTATGAATGGTGGCAAGTCTCACTATGATTTTGAACAAATTTTGTAGCAGGAGAATGAAAAAAATATTAACCTTTTTTTAATTCTTGAAAACCTGAAAGTTGTAGAGAAAAAAAAAGTGTTTTTCTGAAAAAAAAAAACTTTTTAATGGTAGGCTAGTGAGAATAGACAGTCGTATAACTTATAGTGCTTGTATCAAATACAGAGGAATCATAAATTGTTATTATAAACTGTAAATGTCGCACATTAAAAAACAATTAGTTCAAATTTAATTTCCTATTCGATGAAATTAAAAGATGGATATGCATTTTATTGGCCCATTGTGTGTACTTAGTTCCACCACACAACTTTGGCGGTCTCATTGTCATGTTAATGGATTTATTTTCAATTTTATAGCGTCGTAAAAGATTAATGGTTTTTCTGCTATGGCAATATTATTTCTCGATTTAAAGCCCCCAAAACTACAATTTTAAAACAAACTCTTCTTCCAGATAACCGATCAAAACTTATAAACATGATAATTATATTTAAATTAAGTTTATTATTCATATATTTTATTATTTATTTACATTATATTTAAATTAAGTCCCCAAAACTACAATTTGAAAACAAAAATCTTCTTCCAGATACTTGTATGATGGGATCATTATGTATTACCATATTATTGAAAGGTTTTTATGAAAAAAATGCTTATTATAAAACATAGTACTATAGAATCATCAATTTACGCACCAAAAATCATTTTGATTACAGTGGACTTTTTAACAATTCGATTTTTTTTTCGTAGAAAGCAATCATTTTGTGGTTTGACACATTCAATGAAAATGAAAAACCAACTTTGTATAACACAACAGCTTTTGTTATATTTTTTTAGGTGTACCTTCTCAGTTGACGTTTTGCCTCTTTAACTTCATATTATCTGTCTCTTTCTCTCTGTTCCTTTGTTATGTCAAATGTTATTATATTGTTCTGTTATTTTATTTTATAATTTGTTCTCCCTCTGTATGTACGAGTATACATAACCAAACACTATGTATTTTTTGTTTAGTTTAATTTTATACCCTGATGATCCTAAGACTAAGCGAAACCGGTCGGTCATTAAAATCAAAATAAAATCTGTGGTCTTTTACAAAGTTATTATTTCATTTTCATTTGATTTATTGCCCAGGTGAACATTTCAGAATCGATAATCTGCTTGAAATCACTTTCGAGAGTTGAGAAAGTTGTTGTAAACGAATATTTTCACTTATTTTATTTTCGCGTGCACACGTTTCATCTATATTAAATTGGACATCCGATTCATTAAAAACAAATAAACAATACGTTTTTAAGCCGCCATTGTTTTATGTAATTTCGCGTTCTTATAAGCATGCGCCATAAAATACGAAATCCCAACTTAACATATTTTGTGAACTTTTTTAACGGCTATGACAGCAAATAAATTACAAACTACTTATCTTATATATATTTAAATATATTTCATTTTGATGATTTATATCTGCTTGCAAAATTCTTATAAATGTATTTAAGTTTTCGTAAGTTGTATCTTTGGCAAGATTTCGAATGACGGCTTTATTTTTCCAAATACTTGGAAATATGTTTAGAATGTTTCTAATTATTAGTCATATGGTCTATGTTGGTAGAATTGGCTGTAAGTATATATTATATATGATTATCACTCTATTTTGTTTACCCATATTGTCAATGCGATTCTCATCAGTCTGTCATTTGCTAAACGGCCTCCGTAGTCGAGTGGTATGACGCTCGACTATGAATCCAGAGGTCGCGAGGGTTCAAACCCGATGCGCAAATATTTTTTATTTTATAAATATTTTTCATAACACATTTAATAATAATAATATATGGCATATTTGCGGCACGTTTCAGAGTGATAGATACTCTATGTATCCCCCTGGTGAAAAACCACCATTCAGAATCGAAACGTTGCTTGAAATTTCTTTAGCCGTGTTTGGTGACTAGATCTGAATAGCCGGGTACTTCCCGAGATTCTTCTTCCCCATCTCCTTCCTTTTCCTTCCTCACTACCTTCAACCTGTTTACATACCTTGATTATTTTTTCATTTTAACCTACATTTCATAATGTTTCTAAACTTCAATTTAAGTAAAATATCTACAATGTGGGATATGCAAAGTAAAAAAATTAATTATCAATAATCTAATGCATTTGGAGCTCGGATATTTTCAGCAGATATAAATGATATAAATCTTGTATTTATCTAGAGAAAAAACTGTAAAACTTGATTTTGGAAAATTGTGGGTTGGACGCTTTTTGCATTACTACGTCTAATTGGGGATGCAATAGTCTTACTGGCTTTAGATGGTTGGGAACAATTGGAACTCTTGTGCGGTATTAACTATTAAAATTAGAGTCGAATAAAACTATTTCCATTACATTTAAAAGGCTTTATCATTGAAACACGCGATACAACAGTATTGTTTTCGGGTAAAATTTAATCAGAATGCTCTAATAGAAGTGAAGCATTATCTTAAATATTTTTTTACACAATGAAGCATTGTCATAGTTTAGATTTGAAATCAATAAGGGTTTTAAAACACACAAATTTCAATTTCCACTAGCATATTGCAATCGAAAAATGTTTTTCATGCGCCTACCATTTTATTCTACAAAAATATTTTTGGAGGTGAAAAATATTATGGAAAAAAAATTCTTAACAATGAACTCTCATAAACATTGATGTTCAATATTGGTAAAGACATGTTCACAAAAGAAAAGCAAATCACAGATGTTTTCCAGATCGAAACTGAATGGGGAACAATTTCGTCCTTTGTTTCCCCTTAATTACGAACGTGTTGATGGCCGAATCCTTCCAAAATTGATTGCGGCATGTTTGCCCAGACAAAATATTATTCATTTTATTTTATTTGACACGAGGGTAAAAAATTAAGCACTTCAGACAAAATTAAAAATTTTAGGCGTATATATCTGAAATCAATATTACGTAATATTAATTCACATAATGACCTTCGTAAAAGAAGAATTTATGTATGCAGTAGATTCATAGATAGAAATTCAAAAATAAATTTGTAAATTCATTTATAACCTGACCTAACGTAACCACTGAACATAAAAGCAGTAGAATTGTGATCTATACCGATTTATAAGAAAATTGAGGTGGTCAATGTACATTATACCTTATGACTCTTAGGTCCCAGACAGGCCAATCAAATTGATTATTAGTTTGTTCAAGAAAGATTTTCAATATACATATTTTTTTATATTTTCGTAGTTTTTTCATATTTAAAGAAATAAATAAATAACTTTGTATGAAATCACGGATTTTATTTTATTTTTTTATAACCGACTGGTTTCGCTTAGTCTAAGCATTATCAGTGTACAAAATTAAACTAAACAAAAAATTCAAAATGTGCGGTTATATATACGAGTACATACGGAGGGAGAACAAAATATAAAATAAAGTAACAGAAAAATGAGAATACAATAGAATAACATTTTATATAACAAAGAAAAGAAAGAAAAGAGACAGAAATAAAAATTGAAAGAAACAAAACGTCAGCTAAGAAGGGGATTAAAGAAAAATAATAATTTGAGTTTGTAGGAAATATACCTAATATTGAACTACGGGACAAATTTAACTGTTTATTGAGAATGTAATTTATTTATTTTTTAATTTTACAAGAAGTGTATTAAAATTACCTTACTTCGGGAACACATACATGCCTACAATACACTTAGACCCTTGTTTCTCTTCATAGAAATCTACATATTTCCCGGAAGATATGTTTCTGTGTGGTTCGTTCTTCTTGGTGGTTACTTGCACCACTAACCGTTATTTGTGTCACGTTGTGCAGAGGGAAATAGTGAATACATTTCTTTGGGAACTTTATCAAGAAATTTGTGCACAATAAACAGCGCCTAGTTTATAAGGCGCAGGAACTGTGTTTGCTCCTTTTTGTCTTCCTAAAACTTGGCAGTGCACAAGTTTCGACTAAGAAGTTCCGTACAATTGACTAGTCTAGCTTACGCGAGAGTTTCTCAACTTTGACAACGTACAATAACCTATATCCCTTCAAGTGACTATATCAAACTAAAAGATCTATTGAATAGTTGTTACTTACCGGTTTCGCCCGAAAATCGACTTTTTTTAAATTTTGATTTATTCAAATTGAATGATTGATAAAATGAAACAAACAATACACAATATTTAATTCATTAATTTTTAAGCAAAAGTTTTTCCTTTCCGGCGTAGATATATTATTATGGTTTTTTTTTTATGGCAATGGATATTTCAAAGCTCCATGCCTCATTATTTTAATGATTTATGGAGTTAAGTGTAGCTACGTTAGCACGTAAATTTTAGAAAAAAATACATATGCAAACTTCACAATGCCAAAGCTCACTGTTACATGGAACAAACAAAATAAATTCTACTTTAATGCTCAGATTGCCTTGTTTAGGTGGGTCAGGCTTGAAAATTTTTGAAAACGATTAACGTTAGTAGAGTGAAAAGCAATAATAATTTTACAAAAAAAACCTTGATTGTTATTTGTATGACCGCCATGGGGGAGCCGAGCGGAGCCATACAATCAGGAAGACAGTCTGTTCATGAAAACACTTTTCACGCTAGAGTTTTGAACAGTAAAATTAAACGAACCCACTTAAATTTTCAGTATCACTAATTTATAATCTCGCGTTATCTGAAATTAAACGAATCAAATATTTATTTCTGGAAGTTCGAGTTTTAAATTCAGCTGTGCGTAATACTTAAGTAATTCTATGAAAAACTTGTAAAACGAGGCTTCTGAACGCCTGGAATTCACCAAACAAGTTAATTTATTGCCTGTAAACTTCAAGTGCGAACAAGACTTTCAAGCAGTCAGTTTGAAGAAGTAACATTTGAACTTTCACCGTGTTTTTGTTAATTAACGCGTTTAAGGGAAGCAGTTGTAACCACCCCTAAGTTCATCTACCTCTTCAACAAACAATTGATTACTTACTACAAAAGCTGATTTTGCGAGCTCTGCTTTATTTCACGTCCAAATCAAGGCAATTTACATGGATACGGAAGTGAGTGTGACAGTGGGGTAGCCGGCAATTTTTAGGCTGTTTTTTTATTGATGTACACTGTATCACACGCATTATACAAACTAATTATTCTTCTTTTATACACACTCACGTAGAAATTTTGCTATCTCACCACTTGCTTGCATCGGGTTTGAAACAGGGGTAAAGTTTAATTATAACTTTTATTGTATGGCTTAAAACACAGGTTATTTTTGTAATTTGTGATATTTCTTTAAATTTATTGATTTTACGCATTTGAATTTGTGGTGTGGTTTTTTTTAAGAAATTCCTTTTTGACGATAGCATTCAACATCACTCAATAAGTTTGTAGGACGACTGATAAAACAACAACTTTTGGGCAAAATTTGATTCAATTCTTCTACATAGTCTCCTTCAAGAGTGATACTTTTATTCCAACGCTTCTCTAACATTTCTACACCTTTTTTCTACAACAAGTTATATTTGGCCCTTGAGGCTTTTGAATGAATGTTAACTTTCTTTTCGGCAACCATTTTTTCATTCGAGCCAAATCTCTTTCCCTGGAGCATTATTTTT
Organism: Drusus annulatus; assembly: GCA_022651775.1. Lineage (NCBI taxonomy): Eukaryota > Metazoa > Arthropoda > Insecta > Trichoptera > Limnephilidae > Drusus > Drusus annulatus. The sequence goes on from JAGWCC010000083.1 coordinate 665,532, forward strand.
AGGTCTACAAACAGGTAGTAGTCGCTGGGAGCCAGATTCAAAGAATACGGTGGGTGACGCTCTGAATCGTCAACGCGTTGTTGTTTTTGATCGACTGTGAACAAAAACGGTACTCACTTCGAACACAGCTTCCTCATGGACAAATGTTAATGCAAAATTATGAATTCACTACCTTCCGATATATTTAAGGTGTCAGCTATCTCACACAACTTCAATTTACAATCGGCTAATATCTGTTTTGTGGGGAACAACTGCCGAGCTAGGGCGACCAGAGCGTTTAGCATCATCGGTGTTTGTACGGCCGCGCTTATAATCAGCAAACCACTTATGTACCATTTGTCTTGATGGAGCATTAGGTTGTGACCGAGAATAAAACTCGGGACCTCTTCTGTATTTGGGAGCAGCGCATTAACCAACATTTTCATCCCAACCAATTCATTCACCGTCATGTTTATCAATTTGAGAGCTTTCGAAGACCTAATATTTTTATTTCATTTTTCACGTTTTAGTTTTGTGGCCACTATTTTTATAATCATCTTCGAATTTCTATCAAAACAGGCCCATAAACAAAGATAGTATCATAGATAAAACCATCCATTGTTATTTACACCTTTTTTGTCCATTTCGTTCAATGAGGAATTCCGATGAAAAATGTTACGATTTTTTTAAATACATTCATACAGAACAACAGGGTTATTCTGTTTCATTTAATGTTGTTATTATTTCATTCATAATCAAATCGTTTTTTTTAAATGACATAAAAGCAACAGATCTAAACGGTCTGACTTAGCTCTGACGTCAATCCAATCGAAACGCCTTCGCGGAGATATTAACAAATATTTTAAGTCATCCTATACAAAATTGTATACCGCCAACGAACTCCAAATTTAGCCGTTTTGACGTGAAAAAAAATATTTCCACTATGATGTTCTTAAAAAAATTATAAATGTGGCGGCGAATAGATCAAAAATATATTTTTGAAATAGGCTGAAATTCTTAATTTCCCACAAGCACGTTTTCCATATTAATGCCCAAAGCTTTAAGGCCTAATTCTTTAATTCTCTGTAATAATATCTCGGCTTTTCGTCGTTAATAAAGTAAGCACTCGCCATCGCCGCACCCTGGACCGGGAACGCCTTTGCTTATAAAACGGCCCATTTCATTGGCACTAAAACGCCGTTGTAAAAATAATATATACTCCAATCATGGTTTAATGAATAAGGTCAACTTTCAAACGGACTTGTTAGACTTGTCTTGAATTCTCAATACACTTTTATGGTGTGATCATTTTGTGTATTTTTTATTCTTATTTAGAATTAGTTTACTGTATTTGTTTCCTATGCATAGGTTAATAAATGGATTCGGTTTCCAGTCGTCTTTGCATTTAAGAAACCGATTTCACCCGTTTTTCCGAGAAAATATTAATTCATTTTTCATGAGAACATTCATGCATCATCTGAAACACGGTTCTGTTATACCCAGGGAAATCGTATTTTTTTTAAAGTATCTATTTAAACTGAAATACAACATTAAGAATACAACCTTTCTATCTTAAGCAAAACCTTGTGTAGAGAAACGAAGTGTTTATGTTAATTTTTTTATTGTTTACAAACATGATATGTATAGGTGACATAATAATAGTGTAGAGAAAGGTAAGCAAAGGGAGATAATCTTGAAAGAACAGAAATACAATATTAAAGAAGCGTATACATCAAGAAATCATAACGTTTACAGGTGCAATATAGGTAATACTTGCGATAAAAAATAATTGTAAACGTATAAACTAGGAGAGGGGCTAGATTTTCAAATATGTGTGGAAAATTATATTATTAAACTGTTGATTTTTTTAAACGATTTTTAATCGCATTTATTTACTATCACAATTAATTAAAGAATGTTATTGCTATGAAGTGGTGTAGCATGAGCATATAGCAAATAATGTATTTTAATTGGAATTAACTTTAAAGCTTTTACGCTTATAATTTTTATATTAATTATTGAAATAATATTAATAATCTTCAACATTAATATGTAATAGAAAAAATATAACGATCGTGGCTGAGACTCGAAATCGAAACTGTTACTCTATCTGGGAGTAACGCTTCTGCCAATTCAACCACCGAGGCTTTATCGGAAACTGGCATTTTTAATCGATCACATTCTTCATTTCAAAATTATATTTAGTAATTATTTCAATTTTTCTTTCGATTTGGCTGCCATCTTTGTGTGGTATACAAATCTCTACCCGAGAACTTATTATATACTTAGATGGTGTCTTAGAAAATCCTTTTTTTCTTTCAATACTTGAGATATCGATTTTTTAAATATTCGTACTTAAAATTGATCAAAAAGTTATTTTGTCGAGTAATCTGAATGGAAGGCTTTCACTTCATAGTCAGTAGGTATTCCCCCGCAACCTCGTGACTAATTGTTAAATGGGTAGACTGGTACGTTATTGAGGCAATAAAAAGTAACGTTTCACCAACGAAACGGCAAAATATTTCTTTTCCCGGATTAGCGCGATTCACGCGAGTGACAAGTGATGTTATATCCGCGCCTGAAATGGGAACATTATTTACATTCCCTCGAAACAAGGAAGCAATTCGTGTCAACACGGAAAGCATACTTTGCTTGCCATCAATCTTTCCAATGTATTCTGGCTTATTCTGGCTAAGGTTTATCAAAAATTCAATAATGTTACGTCAAATATATAAAAAATTAAAAAAACGTTCGAGCCGTATGGAATGGGCCGCGGATTGATGAGATAGGCCTTGAACTGCATGAATTTGCACCACAGGCTGTGCATCACTGCCCTAAAGATTAAAAGTTTAGAAATTTACGAGACTTGTTTTGAAGTATTAAATTAAAGTTTTTTTTAAATCACCCCAATACTTAATATTCCTCAAATCTGAAACAATTTTGGGTGTTGTGATGTGTTGCAATAGATTCCTTGTGGAATATTAACATGGAAATATTTCCTATTAAATCGCTTATTGGTATGATTAACCAGATATTACACAATTTTCCTGCAGAAGCAGTTAAATATGATGGATTTCACAACCTTGCTTCATTTACATTCACACGTCGATTCATAGATGACATTACCCGACTCTCATATGATCACGCCGTGTCTTCCTAAGGCGCCACCAAAATCCTTTCATTTACTTGAGCGTTATATAACATTAACTTGTTAGTAAGTTAACATAAGATTACCTCGAGCGTCATTTAATATTTACTTGTGCGTTATATAACATCAACTTGTGAGTAAGTTAACTTAAGATTAACTTGAGCGTAAAATAATATTTACTTGAGCATTACATAAAATTAACTTGAAAATATTATAAGATTAACTTGATTAACTCATATTACAATATTTACTTGGGCGTTATAAAACATTAACTTTGGCCTAATATAACATTTAAGTGAGCGTCATATAACATTTTATCGGCAATCACTTCTCCATCCGTGCGTTCATCAATTTAATTTCAAAATCAAAACAATCTAATTTTCCTTTTAAAAAAAAATGAAAAAGATTTTTGCACCTCCCGTAAAATTTGAATATGAATCATTTATTTTTGTCTTTCACAGTTTTTGACGTTAAGTATAAAAATAAAACTTCCATTTATAAATAAACTCTAGTCAAACCTAGATTCGCTAAAAATACCTCCCATTAAGAATATTTGTCCCTTAGAACTTCTTTAATAATACACTTAATAACTACAATTCTTAAACTCGGTTGAGATTGTGCCATGTTTGATTAATTTACTCATCATGATATAAAAACTTCAACGAAGTTTTTTCTTTAACTGCCTGAAATCGAATGAAAATTTCGTGCTTTGGGTACGTAATAAATAAAGCTAGAATAAAAACTGAAACGTTTTTGGCTTTTACCCTTTGGTAAATATCAAAACGTGTTTTCGCACAAAAAATATAAATTCTTTCTCGGAAATAGGGGAATTATTTCTCTACCGTGTTTTTTAGCAAAGTTTGGTAGAATTAATAAAATTGTCTCCATCGTGATATTTTTTCTACATTTATCAGTCACGTACACGCAAAAAATACTAGTGAAAAATGTTTCATACTCGTGGTTTTTTTGATGAGATAACTCCTTAAAATTCCAACTGCCTGGACAAAGAAAACTAATGTCATCCGCATTTCGGAATGCTGTGAGGCTAAAAGAAGCGTGAAAAGAAGAAGAATATGAAGACAAAGTTTGGAAAGTACATGAATATTCAGATCAGGTCACTAATCATAGCCAAAACCATTTCAATTCAAAAATGGATTCTTAGCTTTTCTCTGGAAATACTTCTAGTAAATATGTAAAAAAACGCTTGTTGATAACGGCTGTATTTTGCCCAATTATAAATATAATTCCGTTAATAGTCATAGAGCTAACCGCTTTGTTGTGGGACATAATAGTTATAAATGTTGTTTCTATTTGCTAGTTTTACTGAAAAATATTAATCAGAAAGTTAATGCGAAAATAAAATAAATATACGGTGAAATGATCCAGACGACGTCAATATATAATCAACTGTATCGTACCTACAGTTGTAATAACTGTGTTACTGCTTTTTTACGTAATCATATTATTGACATTTTCTAAAAAGGCTTGGTTCAATAAAACGTTACGTGCTTTACTTCTCTATAAAAAGAGAGTAATACTAGTTTCGTTCAGACATTTCATTGTTCTCAGGTTTCATAGTCATTGATTTTTGTAACAGCTGTCTTTGGAACATGTCGCTCAAAGAAGTGACAGAAACTTTGCGATACGACACAATCCGTACTTTATTTATTTGCGTATTTTTTGCAATAAATGAAATATCTCACAAAGCAAATCGTTAATGTGTCAAAGGAAAAAATTGCACTACCTTTCTCTTCTTCATCTCCTTCCCTTTTTTATTACCTTCAACTTCACAACATTCCTCAGTTGGGGATACCATAGTCTCACTGGCTTTAGAAGGTTGAGAGCAGATAGGACTCTTTTACGGTATTCACTATTTAAATTAAATTTTTAAATCTTTATGTGCAATATGTTCGGTCAAAGCTTTGTTTATCGTTACAAAGATAGCAGCCAAATTGGAGGAAAAAAAATAATACTAATAATTTCAATAATCTTTAATGAAAAGTATGAGATCGATTAAAAAGGTCGGTTTCTAATAAGGTTCAAATAGCTGAATTGGTTGAAGCATTACTCCCGGATAGAGTAAAGGATCCGAGTTTGAGTCTTGGTTGTGACCATTGTCTTTTTATTTTCTAGATTTTTTCTGTTTCAGATTTGTGTTAATTATTGATTAAATTTAAATATTTAAAAAAAACCTCATTCGCAATACGGCCGTGCGTAGTTTCAGGACGCATACGCCTCAAGGATATCACTTTCACTGCCTTCGTATGAGTCCTTACCATACATCAGAGTTGGTATCAGTCGTGAACTGTAAACCTCACTTCCTTTGATAACTTTTAATTGTACCATCAGCGCCGACCATTCGCTACTATTTTACTCTCCCGCTGACAACCGTGAGGTGCAGTCCAGTCGTAAAATGAACCAGTCGTGGCTCTCGCACTTAAATGCGCTGCGACGTGCAACGTTCACCGGATGTGAAAGCGCCTGGTTATGCGGACGTCTGTGACGTGGACGTGAGGCGCAAACGGGCCACGACCGTCCACGTGGGAAACAGTTAGCATGGACGGTTAGCGTTTTAAGGAAGCCGTCCATAGAGGTCCATTCACTATGCAGCCGCGGCGGACAGTCCATGTGACTCTAAAATACGCCATAAACAAAACAAGTCTTACTGTTTGACGGTAAGCAAAGCTATGTTTGTAAAACATGTACTTTGCTAGTTTTAATCTATTCAACCTATGTGTTGCGTCATCACTATGTTAAATAAAATCTTTTAAAAGATACAAATACATCAACGAAATCAGTTTCTTTTGTTGAATTAAAAATATCAAGATCAGGAAGTTCACATTTACGCTGAAATAATAATGAATTAGGTTGAAATTAATTAAAGTGTCTTTACATCATTGCGGGAAAAGATTTTTTTAGTGCTGCAGGGCAAAGCTCCCTCGTTGTACGCCCAGCCACCCAAAAGATTGGAAGGGTGATTGGAACCCAAATACGCCTCACAATAAAATGTTCATACTTGCTCTGAAATTGCGACACAAACGGTGGGTGTACTAAAATCATTTTCAGACACTCCAACAAACTATTTAGTCATAAAGATTTAGAAATTATAAATTGGGTGGGGTTAGGCGAGAGGCAGAAGTTATATTCATATTTTGGTATTATACTTCAAGCTCATAATAATGTAAATATATGAAAGCTCACTAAATGTGTTTTGGTTAACCCATCGCATGCATAGACCAACATATTTTTAGACGTGGTACATGTTTTTTTTTCAACCATTTATGGTTCATGTCTGAAATAGTAATGCAATTTATAAATTTAGTTAATTGTGCTATCAATATACATGTGGGGAATACCAACAATCAATACGGAATCAAAAAAAAAACAGTAAAGTATAATTACTCCATTTTTATGAAATATTACCTCAAGGGTGCTATTTAAAAAATGTTGGTAGTTTTTTAACCATAACAGTATTACTATTAAGTAGGGTAGCATTCAGTAGTTGCATAATACTACTATGAAGCAAGTAGAGATGTAACATAAATTTTATCCAGTTGTATGAAAATATTATAATCCCGTGCGATCTTTGAAATGTAATAATTAGACATCGGATAATACGCATAATATATATTAGAACCTTTTTGGTCGTTACTGCAAATTTTAGCCATTGTATTTTTCAAATTTTAGGTTAACACGAGATTTTTGAAACTTTGCAGTGATTATACTAAAAAAAATATTTTGAAATTGGTTTTTCATATAATCCGATGTCTAGTAATAATATTTTTGACGTCATGGTATGAAAAAGATAAAAGAAAATAACAGGAAATAGCAGTGCAAAAGCTTATACAACTTGTTCTTGAGTTATTTCTTCTTTCAGATATGTAACAAACGTAATTACTTGCGCACAATACATTTTAAAAGCGTGTCATTTCACCATCCCATCTTAATTTTAAACAGTAAATCTATAAAAGTACAGATCTACATTTTGCGCAGCCGAGAAGTGGAAAATTTGTGACATTAACTCTATTAACTCTTTGGGATAATATTTTAGATTCTCGCTCTCACAACACGTGGAATTTATTTTCAGCGGTGTTGTTACGTTTAAAAAATTACCCTTTTTTAATACAGATTTTTAATATTTCGCCGCAAATATTGTTTCGTGTTTATTTATTTTTTTAATAACTCAACATACTTCCTTTCTGTTAATTATTCTCAAGTCACGCGTATTACATCGTTTTCATAAAGTATTAACTTCAACCTCCAACCGGTCTCAAACCTTCTTTTTATCTGCATCTTACCCGAATCATATCTATTTCTGTGTTTTTTTTCCCAATAACGTAAAAAAAAAACTTCCTTACTTTGTTTTAGAAATAAAACGCATTCCAAATTAAGAAAAAATTTCTGACGAAAGACACATTTTCATTATAATTTAATATTTATTTCATACAATATATTACATCACAGAAACAATACGTAGCCTATTTTTATTTTTACTTTAACAGCTTCTTATTTTATTTTGAAAAAATATTCATTTTCAATACATTGCAAAAACTGTAAAACATCAAAAAATATAGTTAACATTTTAATATACAATATGAGTAAAAATAAAAACAGTTTATTTTTATTTTATTTTATTTGTTTGGGAGACCAACAGTTTACATACAGACTAGGTAAAATATTATATAAGTAGTATTAATATGACCATTTATAGGTTTCCACTTAAGTGTATATACAGGTGAACTGATACTGTAAGTGAATCTAATTTTAAAAATTAAACAAGAAATTTAGATATAAATTAAAAGAGTTATAAAAAAGGTATAGTAGTATAAATAGTTAAATCTTATTAACTAGTTCGTGCTTAAACTAGTCGGTGAAAACATCCACATTTCTTGCGAGGCAGTTAATTAACCTAGTAAGTCTTCCCAGAGGCATCACCATCGGTAAGTTATTTATGGGAAGAAACAGAAGTCTGTGTTGGCGGCCTCGCGGGAAATTATCAGAGACATTGAATCCTATTTCTCTCAGGATGTCAGATATTAACGATACACCGTTCAAGAGTTTAATAAGCCTTAAACAGTAATACTATATCCCTCCTCGAACAAAGGCTGCAGATAATCAGCATTCCCTAGATAAATGCTGTTGAAAACAGCCGTGGGTAGTAAAAGTGTGTAGTCAAGATTTGTGACCCACACAATGCCGTAAAAGTGAATTAAAAAATTTATATATATTTTGTTTTTGGTACATTCTATAATCGCGAAATTCTACTTCATACCTCTGCTAGGCAAGAGGGTGGGTAAAATAAAATTACTTTCTATTTTCTGTACCGCCATGGTTACACAATATGTCTTCTAATGCATGTACATCAATAACTTTGAGTCGCAATACAATTTCCACAACCTGACGTGAGTTGTGAGTTGCATTTTCAGTTCACTATTTTCCATAATGTTTTAAGATATCTAACTTTTCGATTCCATATAATACGTTCCATCATTCATTATTTTTCATAGAATTCCATTGAGTTCACGTACCTACTGAAACATGACGAAAATCGATTTCTGGGTATACGCTTTTATTTATGATTTGTTTTTTAACCGTTTTTTTACATCACTCGCGCTTTTCTAACTCGTTAAAGGCAATGACTTTACAAACGTATAACGTCATTGTTTGAAAGCCGTTTATTGAGTTTCCGTCTCGCATTAATCACTGAAATACTATTCGTAACAAAAAAATGAGAACGGTTTTTTAAAAGCATGATGGTCCATAGATATGCTAAAAATACCGAGATCAATAAACTTAAATCGTGACGTAGGTGCAATTCGCACAGACATCGAAATCTACATCACTGTCAAATATTGAAATAACGGTCATCGTCATGATGTTTTCAATGAAAATTTAACAATTTTTTTATGTTGGTGGTTGTTTTAGTTATTAGAAATTGATTGAAGTTAAACTGCATGTATACAGTACAGATTTGTGAAATTCTACCTGAAGTGTGTTCTTCATAAAAATAGCTGACTTGATAATAATAATTTTTTTTTAATGAAAATCAATGAAAGGTAATCTTTTTACTTCAAAATACTCCTTCGGTGACATCAACGTTGCTTAAACAACCTACCTTAGATAATTTTTTTTATTCATATTAGTACAAACATTCTACATTGGTACAGTAAAGAATTGAGACATATAGAAATATGGGTATAACAGAAAGTATATAATATATTGTAACGCGACAAGGCGCGCGGGCTCGAATACTTTCTCGCTCACGTCTAAAGCACTGTCTCTCTCTAGCAATGCTCAGCTGTGTAAATCCAGGGCCGGACTCCAATTGGGCAATCGCCGACGCAATTCTAGGAATTTCACCTATTACTCCCACTTCGTGCTGAAGGCCGCTTCCGCCGGCCTATAAAAGGCGCTGCTCGCCCTTGAAACGGCAGAGAGCCAGAAACTAGTCTCAAGGCCTGATACCTGATAGCGCGTTGTCCCCTTTCAGTGTGGTCTTTGAATACTTAGTCAGAGAGCCAGAAACTAGTCTCAAGGCCTGATATCTGATAGCGCGTTGTTCCCTTTCAGTGTGGTCTTTGAATACTTAGTCAGAGAGCCAGAAACTAGTCTCAAGGCCTGATACCTGATAGCGCGTTGTTCCCTTTCAGTGTGGTCTTTGAATACTTAGTCAGAGAGCCAGAAACTAGTCTCAAGGCCTGATACCTGATAGCGCGTTGTTCCCTTTCAGTGTGGTCTTTGAATACTTAGTCAGAGAGCCAGAAACTAGTCTCAAGGCCTGATACCTGATAGCGCGTTGTCCCCTTTCAGTGTGGTCTTAGAATACTTAGTCAGAGAGCCAGAAACTAGTCTCAAGGCCTGATACCTGATAGCGCGTTGTTCCCTTTCAGTGTGGTCTTTGAATACTTAGTCAGAGAGCCAGAAACTAGTCTCAAGGCCTGATACCTGATAGCGCGTTGTTCCCTTTCAGTGTGGTCTTTGAATACTTAGTCAGAGAGCCAGAAACTAGTCTCAAGGCCTGATACCTGATAGCGCGTTGTTCCCTTTCAGTGTGGTCTTTCAATACTTAGTCAGAGAGCCAGAAACTAGTCTCAAGGCCTGATACCTGATAGCGCGTTGTTCCCTTTCAGTGTGGTCTTTGAATACTTAGTCAGAGAGCCAGAAACTAGTCTTAAGGCCTGATACCTGATAGCGCGTTGTTCCCTTTCAGTGTGGTCTTTGAATACTTAGTCAGAGAGCCAGAAACTAGTCTCAAGGCCTGATACCTGATAGCGCGTTGTTCCCTTTCAGTGTGGTTTTTGAATACTTAGTCAGAGAGCCAGAAACTAGTCTCAAGGCCTGATACCTGATAGCGCGTTGTTCCCTTTCAGTGTGGTCTTTGAATACTTAGTCAGAGAGCCAGAAACTAGTCTCAAGGCCTGATACCTGATAGCGCGTTGTTCCCTTTCAATGTGGTCTTTGAGTACTTAGACAGAGAGCCAGAACCTAGTCTCAAGTCTTGATACTGATTGCACGTTTTTCCCCTTTAGTAAGGTCTTTGAGTCCTAAGTATAAATATACCTGTAAGTTTTCGATTGGATTGTGCGCCGTCGGCCTTTCAGTTTGTTTTATTTGTTGTGTTCATTAAATATTGTTTTAAAGTTCAAAGTTATAAGAGAACACCCTTTCAAGTCTTGTGTTCATTTATTCTTGTGTATTAAAATAAAATAAATACTACGTCTCTGGACTGAACTCCACTCACTCTTTTAATATACCAAATAAATCCTGTTATAATATTTTATATTTGAACAAGTCAGTAAAAATATGTCAAAAAACCCAAAAGAAGGGAATAATAATGAAAACATTTAATATGTTTGTTATTTATAACACAAATATAAAATATTTTCATAGAAAGCAATCACTCTTTCAATTCATATTATCTATCTCTTTCTATCTGTTCCTTTGTTATTATTTAAATGTTATTCTATTGTTTTCTCATTGTTTTGTTAATTCTTTTTTTATATTTCGTTCTCCCTCTGTATGTAAATATAACCGGACACTTTGTATTTTTGTAGAAACCGGTCGGTCATATAAATTTGAATAACATCCGTGGTCTTATGCAAAGTTCTTTTTTCATCTCTTATAAATATAAAAGAAAAAGAAGTAATAATTATAACATTGCAAATACAAGTAGTGTGAATACAACAAATAATTAATAAAATAATATGAAACAAATGAATGTACATAATAATTAATTAACTTTCAATCGTCGGTGAACCATGACTTTTTTATATTTTTAGACCACTTCATGTATTAAAGTATAGTCAAATAAAATTTTTCTCCATAATCTGAAGAAGAGTATCTGCAATCAACACATTCGTAAACTGCATATACCAACAGAGAGGTGGACGGGGGTATCAAGCAGTTGACTTCGATTGACTGCGACCTAGAACCTTACATTTTAACGAGCGTTATTGTGACAGATACCTAATCTTGACGGCCTCCATAGTCGAGTGGTAAGACGCTCGACTACGAATCCAAAGGTCGCGGGTTCAAACCCGGCGTGCGCCAATACTTTTATTCAATTAATATGTATCATAACACATTTAATTCATATGAAAATAATAAAAAGTATATTTGCGGCACGTTCCAGAGTGGTAGATACTCTAAGTATCGCCCTGGTGAAAGACCACCATTCAGAATTGAAACGTTGCTTGAAATGGCTGTAGCCGTGTTTGGTGACCAGATTTGAATAGCCAGGTATTTCCCAACCTTCCTCTTCCCAATCTCCTTCTCCTCCCCAGTACCTTCAGCCTCACAACATACCCCATTTGGGGATGCCATAGTCTCACTGGCTCTAGACGGTTGAGAGCAGTTGAGACTCTTGTGCGGTATTCATATAAAAAAAATCAAAATAAAATCAAAATATTAAGTAACGACCGTTAGAGATGCCCTTAGCAACAAATCGATCTTAGGGATACAAAAAATAAGTATGTATTTTATAAACATACAAATTTATTAACATCAATGAATCAATGTAATGACCTTTTTGGTTTTTTTAATATTGCGATAAAATGTTTCAGCAGAATTTTTATTTTCCAGAAGTACTTTTTTTACAAGCGTTACGATTTTGGTACGACTAATGAAAAAAATTACGTTTTCTCTTTGAAATGACTGATTAAATATTTGCAGAAATACATCTGAAGAAACGCTCCTTCAAATAAGAATTAATGGTTTTAAATTTTGAAATTAATTTTAACTTAGCAATCGTTATTTCGGGTATGTTTTACGGTGAATTGAAATTCGCTGAAAATTTCAGTTTCACTTTAGTGGTGAATAGGTATTTTTTTGTATTACCCAATCAAACACATTTTTTGCAAACTCTTTATCAATTTAAAACAGACATCTTTTTTATGTTATATGTCTCACTTTTGAGAATTGATTCTGTATTTATTTAATGAAGTAGATAAATATTCAAAAACTCTTTTTTGGAACAGGATGTGCAATGTGCATTACCAGGTTCACGTTAATAAAAATCTGTCGAAGGAAGCAAAGCCATGATTCCCCAATAGAGTTCTGTGGCCAACCCTGATGCGTGGCAAGTAGGCAAGAACAGGCGGACAGAGAACGAAAGAAGACTGAATACAATATAAATAGGTTTTCTTAGATGTACAGGTATCTGTATTCAAATTCTGCACAATCGTATATCAAATTCAAAAATAATGCAAGGCCGATGAATTTGATGTTATGAATAAGATTAAATAAAATAAAAGGGAAGATCAAATGGTTTAAACGCATTTCTGTTCAAACCATTTGATTTTCCCTTTTCCTTAATCTTCCGTTGTCAGGAGAACATATGGCGCTCATATTATAAATAACATATTTTCCTGATTATTTAAAATTAGTATAAAAGAAAATCGGGGACGTTCGAGAAAGACATCCAGATGATCAAGTAAATCAAATACTTTAGTATGAGTGAATCAAATACTTAAGTACTTGATCAACTGGATGTCTTGCGTGGTAGAAGAGAGGATGGACCGCAATACAACTCTGTCCTGGCACATACTCCCTGCTTCCTTCACATTCTTACACCGTCTCATGGGTACATACTCTTCTCGTATTCTCAAATGGCCGGACTCAAGTAGGTATTTGATGGTGCCATGTCTTCCAAGTGCACCTCAGACTTCTTCTACCATTCACCTTGGCGTCATATATTAACCCTTCACTCTTTTTTTAGTTACTGCTCTACATTTAATACTACACTTTCTTACACTTTACGCCTACATCAGTCTCACATTCTTTCTAGCTATCCGCATTTGTAACACGGTCACACGTGGTTGTACCACACATGCGCCTCAGAGATCTTTTTTCTGCAGCATCCAGTTTACCTTGATCCTTCTTCTGCCAGTTTCACGCATCACTGCCATAAAATGTGCTCGATGTGAAAATGGATTGTAAAAAAGTTTTGTAGTCTTCGAAATTGTATTATGGTTTCAACACTTAAACACGATTTTTTGGCTTTCAAGCAGATTTGAGAATATAAAAGTTATTATGAGAGGATGTTTCTTTTCTGAAACTTTGCCCATCAGTTTTTGATATCTGAAAAACAAAGACACGAAAAAACTCACAATCATTTTGCAAATTGCTTTTTGATGTAACAAGACCCGGGCTTTCGAAGCTTTAGACTTTCATATTTTATAAATTCATAAGATGTTAAGATTGATTAGTATTTTTATTATTTTTTTTTTATTTTTATATATATACACCCGAGTGAGCTTTTACATATATGAATTTAAATTAAATGGTGAAAAAATGAAAATCATTTGCTCAAACAAAATAAAAAATAGTTGTAAAATGGGAAAGAATAGTGTTTGATTATATTAAATTAATATTGATTAAAGATATATGATTTTATAGCCTTTTACTATCTACATTACGAGCAGTTAAATACATCAGGCACCTCTGCGTATGTAGCACCTACTCAGTCCTGATATTATTGTAGCAACTCAATAAAATTTTGAATCGAGTAGTTCTCGTTGGTATGTGAAAGGAAATAAGGTTCAGTAAATCATGGCTGTATATAATACCTTTTGACAAACTATTAAATAAAAGTTAATTATTGAAATAATATAGATAATCTTTAACATAAATATGAAACAGAAAAAGCCAAGAACTAAAAAGATAACGGTCGCGACTGAGACTCGAACTTGGAACCTCTACTCTATCTTCAGTGGGACAGAGTTATATTAGTTAAATTATTCTATTAGTTAAATTATTCTATTAGTTAAATTATTCTATTAGTTAAATTATTCTATTAGTTAAATTATTCTATTAGATCTATTCCCGGATAGAGTAGAGGTTCCGAGTTCGAGTCTCTGTTGCGACCGTTATCTTTTTAGCTTCTGGCTTCTTATGTTTCATATTTACGTTGAAGAATATTGATATTATTTCAATAATTAATATTAAAAGCATAAAGCTTTAAAAATTTAATTCTAATTTTAAAAAATATATTTAAAGTAAAAATGTTGTCAAAAAGTTTTAATGAATTTAATTTAATTCCCATATTTCTGCTTGTCAAACATTAAAAATAATTTATAACACTTTTAAATACGATGAAAATCAAAAAAAAAGTTTAAACGATTGTTTGGTTTCAATAAATTATTTTATATTAATAATAAGAACAGTGATTTCTTTTTATTCAGGATATTTTACCTTAGCGATCCTTACTCGCAAACAACTTCTTGTCGTATTGCACAATCTAAGATTTAATCGAAAATCTAAGCTATATACTCGTATAACGTAAATACATTTTTATATCAATTTACATATTTTACTTTCTAAATGTACATTTTCTATACACCAGCCAATCCGTTAAAATTTTCATTTTTTATAATCTAAAGAGAAAGTATGCCACGCCTCAAGGCTTAGCAATGCCTGGTGGAAAAATCTCTGAATTAATTGTGAAAATATCCCAAAAAGAGATATCGTTGAAAGCATAAAAATAATCAACGAAATGACTGACAGGATGGGAAAGATAAACAACGTTAAAGGTAAATACTGAAGGAGTTAACACAGACAATTAAAAAAAATCACATGAATTTTAAATATATTCCTGAGTCTCAGGAACAAACCATAATATTATAATATATTTATAAATATATATCTATTTTTTTTAAATATACATATATATTTTCAGGGAACTTAAAAAAAAGAAATGAATGAAATGGTTACGGTTGAAATTATGGTGATATTATTATATTAATATATATTTTGTATTTATATAAGTTTATTCGTTACCAAATAATCATTTCGTGTATAGTCACACATTTACATCGATTGTGTAAAAATCGGTTGTAGTTTACTTATTACACTAATTTTATGGTTTTTCATAAACATATTGCGCAATATTACCACCGTTGAAGAATTGCATTTTATTCTCTTAACATTGGTATTTTATTAATATTATTTCAAGTTGCTCTATTTGATAACACCGCTGGTTTTTTTTTATTCCCATAAAATAAAAACACCTATTCTTTTGAAAGCGGCTGAAATTAAAAGCTTTCGATCAATTTTTATTTTGTTTTTTTAAATATACCTGTAGACACTAATTTTATTATTGCAGCATAATAAATATAGCTGCCATACTACGAATGATAGTAAAACTTTTCTTGTGTTGAATTCTTTCGAAACACCACTTGAAACCACTAGCATGCATTTGGTTGCCACTAATATAGATACGTATCACACGTGTGAATTTGACACTGGATCCACATTCCATTAAAGAGTGTATCAATGCTTTTGAAATCTCTAACTCTTCTTAAATGTTTATTATTTCCCCAAATGTTGTTTCTTATTAGGCAATCCTGTTTATTACTCCGTATTTTTGATCTTGTGTATAATCATCCTCGTTTTCTCGGTAGCCAGTGTTGAGTGATGTGTATTTTTACATCACACAAGTTTTGTTTTGAGTTATTACTGTATGTTATATTTGGACAGCGTAACCTTTTAAAAAAAAAAAATTATGATTACACAAGCTTTAGGCAATCACAGCGGAAATTTTTCATGAAATCGACTTTACGTTATTAAAATATTTTAACTGGTAAAATACTAAACATAAAGTTGCCATGTGTTTCAAATTTCATGACGTTTTAATACATATGAATAATATTTTTACATATTTGGACTTCAGCGGTGGTCGAGTTTCATTATTTGACATTGTTTATTCTACACGTTAGTATTTCAGATCTTCCATAAACTGTGTTAAAAATTACAATGATATTTTAAGTTTCGTCTATTGCTTTTCAATTATAAACGTTCTTCATTTAGAAATAATCTTACAGAATTTCCCATCCCAAATCCATCAAATAAATTGGGATAATATTGTCTAAAACAAGCAGAAATTATTCAGTCACGCCCGGAGCAAAAGTGATGTTGTTTCTGAATGGAAAGGAAAGCCTTTTCAATAACTTCTAAGTAATAAACAAACTATGACTCGACATAAGAATGGTACAACTGTTATGTACCTACCCATACAGCAGATAACACTTTGGACCCATTTGGCCGACTTTCTATTATCCACAGAAATTTGTTATCACCCATAAACTATTTTTGTTATGATGAACTGTGTATTATGTAATTATTTGGGTAATAATCTATGTTAAATAATAAATGTTATGTTGAACTTTACCCCAACTGATATTGACATACCTTGTAGACATTCTACCATTATATAAGACTGTTCATTCTTAAGATTTAGTTAGTCTCACACAGTTAATATCAGTTGGAGTAACACTACGCTTCTGGTGTAGGTAATTACCCTGTAAAACCTTATACTATGAAATAAATACAAATAAAGTGCAAGTAAAGTGTTGTAGTACAAAAAAATCCATAACACAACATTAATAATAAGTTAGTGTACGAAAATATAAGCTTATCTGTGCACGCTGCCAAAAGATTAACTAACAAATGCACGAGCTTATTGTTTTGCACTGTATATATAATGTACGAGTTTACGAGTAACGATGTCTCGAGGGCAAAAAAATGTATTTCAACTGAAACTCATTTCGGAAGGCGATAAAAATGTCAACGTTATTTTTATTGTTTTTTAGGAGGAGTTGTGTGTAAACGTCTTTTGAATGCATGCTTGAATTCTCATAGCGAAAAGTTATTTAGAGCTGTTAATACTAGATCACATTATTGTTACTTTCAAATTGTAATACGAAAAACAATACACGGAAATTGATTCCGGTTCAGTACTCTTATACATAGTGAAGTTGTTGACAAACTATTTTATTGTAGTTTAACGGGATAATGATTTTTTCGACGAACAATTCCACTTTTGCAGTGTAATTGCAGGTATGCGATTTATTTTGTCTAATTAAGGCAATATCTGTTGCATATAGTGACAAAAACAAGGACGTTTTATCTATCTGATGTTCGAGTAAAATTTCCGTATTCGTCATACCCCGGGGGGTTATAGATTTTTTAGTAAAACCATTGATAGAAACTCATACCACTTTGGATATTGACTGTAAAAGATAAAATGGAATAAACCGTACTTTTTGCTATATTACTTTCTATGTGGCAAACTTTACTCTAAATGTATGGGAACAGCTAAAAAAGTAATATTCTTAAAGCGTCTGAGAAATGTTGCCATGTATGTTCTCGTATGTTCACCTACATTAAAAATTCACAGGAGAAGCTTTAGTACGATGGGTTATGTTCAAGGCGTATTTTGATATAAGGCAGGAAGAGCTTAACCAGAAAGCCCTGAAAATCAAGTTCAAGTTAATTTAAGCACGTTACTAGTTTCATACTAATAACATTTTTTGTTTTTTAAACCACTCAAATAACTAACACTAAAACACTAACACAAAGGGGTCAAATGTAAGCAATAACCATACTTTAATAATTAGTCAATGCGCCTACCAACTATATCTGATCACATTTCATATGAATTAATAAATATCTTAACAATTTAAAAAAATTAAAAACACCAAAAGAAGTAAGTGATATTCTAAGAAAACTCGTTTTTGTATGGGTACCTAAAAAATACAGTATCATTTCATAAAATTTCCTACAAAAGAAATACTGTTTTGCAAAGAACGAGAGAAAATTAATTAATTAGGGTTGTGAAAAAATTCGGAATTTTAACTTTTTATACCGTGCGCTTAAATGGCTTTTACGACTTAAACTTGAAATAGGACTTATTCTCAATAAAAGTTAGCTGCTAGAATAAAGTGTGTCGAAAAAAACCCAGATTCTTAGATTTGTTTCGTTTGAGCTGTCGTCATTAGGCCGATTGGCCTAGCAGCTCCAAGGGACCATAGAACTTTAATCCTTTTTTTAATGTCTACAAAAAAAATGCAGCATCTCACCTGTTTTATTGACAAGAAAACAATTGAAATAAAAAGGTTTATATCTGATGTTTGTTGAGAACAACCCTTCCAAGCTGCTTTAATTCGAGTGTGAACGATGACACTTTATGATAATATCATTGGAGTGGCGACAAACACTTGTGCCTGAACTACCTTGTAGGCTAGGCCTTAAGCAATAAAAACAGTGTAAGGGCAATTCAAGGCCTAGGCCTATTTACGCCTAGGTTCTAGACGATAACATAGCCAAAGCAATGCCCCTACCTCCCATACCTAGCAAAGGAAGCGTAAGATCGGAAAACGTTCAGTTTTCTACTTTGGTTTACGCATCGCCTCAACACACGGTCTCCGTCATAAATATAAACTCACTCATCCTTAATTACGGTAAATTAATCATTGAAACTAAAATTCGAGAGTGAAGTGGTTAAATAATTTATTTATTTTCCATTTGCGACAAATCTGATATTATTTATTTTATATATTATGTCTAGACATGGACCCCTTTGAGGTTTTAGTCCCCGCTCGGCTATCCAGTCTGCCAAGGCAGTCGTTGAGCCACTGGAAAAAAATCGTTAAGTGTTGACGAAACTTAATACTATGTTGAGATACCAGAAGAATAAGATTGAATCAGTTTATGGAATTTTAAGTGCTTATAAAAATAAGAGAGTTATTTAGTATTGGCTATAAAACTATAAACATATATTTTTTAAATAACTATTTATTAAATGCATATTTCCTAAACCACCCACTTAAATAAATATATTATTTAGACGAGTAGTGAAAATATTCTACATTCTATCAAACTATTTGTATATAATATTTAAAGTAAATCAAGCTCACCATCTTGAAAAGTCGAGTTTTTAATAAAATGTATAAGATGAACAAAGACGTCATTCACCAAAACCACTTCAATTTAATATTATATCCTCCTTATGGAGACAGTATCCCTACAGTTTCAACAAATATCCAAATTGAATTGTTAGTTAAGGTTTTTGAATGTTTCAAATGGAGCAGTGTGATGTTGGTAAACTTAGTCTATCTAACAATCACCCCTAAGAAATACAGTTACCTTATCCCATCTTTAAGGGATTGAAGGATTTCTCCCGGAGCAAAATTACAGACTTACTTTACATCAACTTTGTTGTTTTGTCATTCATCTTGTTTACTTTTGACTAATCGTAATAAAGTACTTATTGCAACTCTATTTCATCATTTCAAAATATATTGATCACGCCATTTAAAAAATAAAACAATGCGAATGTATTACAGATCGTATGTCTTATAAAAAACTATTTTCTGTATTTTTACAAAACAAAGAAGAAAAAAACAAAATCGCCAATTTAAAAATAATATTTCGGGAAGCCATGTATTAAAACTTTGATAACTTCCATAAAAAAAAAATGTTGTTCCTAAAATAGTTAAACTCACCCAGCTGCAGCGTGCTGGTTCAATAAAATAATGGTATTCAAATAAAATTATTTAAAGAGTTTAAAAAATGTATATATCTCATTGGGGTGTCTTAATTGGACTTAGTTATGCAGAAAGCATCCAACCTCAAAATTATTGTTCTAAATTCCTCAACCATTCATCACCGCGTTAGCACGGGCTGCCGCTGTCGAGTTGCTGTACTTACACGTGGCAGCTAAATTAAATTATATTTGAATCATTAAAGGCCACGTAGTTTAAGAATTAAACAAGGAAATTATCGATTCTCGTTGTTCAGATAAACAATTTCTGAACCATGTCGGTGTATTTGTTAAGTAAAATCCGTTTCAGTTAAGTAAAATCTTATTTTGCTACATCATTGCTTCACTTTATCCGACTGACATTCCCGTAAAACAACTTACTTCGCGGAAAACTACAAGTCATGATTGACGATTTATTTTTAGTACCTTGGGGAAATGCTTTCCATTTGATAGAATTAATGTAGCATGTAAATTAATTGAATTCTTCCAAATTTAGACATCCGTTAAAGCTTTTGATGACGTTTAACCCAATTTGTACACTTATTGTACAAACGTTAGAACAAAGAGTGATAAATAAAATTAATGACTCCACAGTGTTGGAATTTATAAATTTTAATTTTAGTCGAGGGCTAATGGGTTCATTTCTCGCCCAGCGTAAAAATGAGATTTAACCGTTTTTTTATAAACTTTTATATTTTCACAAACGCTACCAGGTTATGTGTTGTGATGATGGTTAAAAAGTTAGACCAATTTCGACCAAAATACTTTGAAGTTGTGATGCATAAAACTGAAAATACTTTAATATAATGAAGCTAACAAGTTATGCTAAAAGCTTTTATTTTTTATGTTTTTTTTACCCAAATTTTGACCAGGCTAATGAATATTTTCATACTTGTGGTATTTTGTTGCGTTCCTACCTTCATGTTTCTTATTTAACTCCTTACCGGCCGAACCACCTATCTTCTTATTTTTATTTATATGGTGTATATTACCTTCATTAAATAAAAATAAGAAGATTCCAGGCAGTGCCATTTGTACAGACTTGCATTTTGTTCGGAGGTGAAATAAGGTGTTGTGCTGTTGTGGATCGTCCATTGGTTGTTTTTCTCTGTGGAGAAGAATAATAAAAGAATCATCCACCAGAAAATCAACTTTATCGGTAAGTGAATGGTTATTTTTTTGCATATTTCCACATTTATAATTACAAATTTCCGTCAAACAATATAATGTTACGAAAAAGTCTACTATTTTTAATTAATCTAAAGCTGGAAACACATCCGGTATTTCATTGCAGCTACATTACTATTTCTGAATGGTTTTAATTCCAAAAAACTGAAAAAACACGCTACGATACGAATATCATCAATTTTTTATTATTTTAAAGCTGTTAATTAAAGAATTAAAAAAACAACTCACTGTTGTTTAAAGAAATGTGTTCTAAAACAGCTCTTTACTGTTCATCGTTACATTTCTGTACAAAATTGTTGACAATATTATTCTTAATTCACCTGTCATGTTTCCTTTTTTACATGTGACAATATTTTCTAAGCAACAATAAAAAAAGCCTACCGAACAGAAATATTTAAGTGATTTTTGAACTGGGGATTGTTTTTTTTTATATGGTCAAACTATAAGTCTTGTTACTACTCGGAATATTAATAATTCTTTTTTATTTTCGTAGAAAGCTTTGTGTAAACAACTTTGTGTAAACGACTACGGTTTTTCAGAATTCGCCAATCATCTTATTGAAAAAGATCATACCTTCAATAAAAGCACCGGTTCTCATATTCTACACAAAAATGGTCATGGCAACAGATGAAATAATTTAGAAGCACTATAAATAAAGAGGACTATTCAAATTAATAGTCATATTCTTAATAATTATTTAAATTGGTCCAGTAGTTCAACACAAGATATATTATATTTCCCGTAATCTCATAAAATTTCTCATTATTCTTTAATCACGTTCTCAGTTGACGTCTCCTTCTCCCTGTTCGTTTGTTATTATTCAAATTTTATTCTATTGTTTTCTCAGTATTCTCTTATTTTATTTTGTGTTCTCCTTCTGTGTGTATTTATAACTGCACACTTTGTATTTTTTGTTTAGTTTAACTGTGTACCCTGACGGTGCTTTGGCTAAGCGACACCAGTCAGTTATAAAAATTAAATATGTGGTATTTTACAAAGTTTTTTTTCATTTAATAATTCTATAAATAAGATATTTAGTTTCAAACCACTTTATTATTATACATAGATGTATATTGTCGTCAACGCAAAAATACCTCCCATGTGTCAAAAACGTAATTGTTCAGGAGGAAATTAAAAACTGATTTTTGAGAGTTACAGATTGTTTTTTGAGACATCAAAAATACAATTTGTAGTTTTAAATGCAATTATATATTTTCACCAATAAAAACATTGAAACATGAAGTACAATTTGAAACTCTACGCAATGTCATAATTAACTCATTTTTGTAAAGTTGACCACATGAGGAGGTATTTTCCAGTTGAAAACGATATTTCAAATAATTTCGGTTGAACCCAACCTTCTTCAGGACAAGACAATATAATAATATGGAGTAACCTATGCACAGACATTTACATATAAGGAAAAGAAAATAACGAGGGAAACGAAGGGTCAGAAAATCTGATAGGAGGGGTGGAGATGGAAGGAAAGGGGATAAATGGATCAATTCTATGATCGGACTATTTGATTATTTAATATTTTACCTTTATTCTTACCTAGTTTATTTATTTCAATGCTTCTAAATTATTAAGGCGTAAAACTTATTCCATTAATATGTCCAACTTTTGCCCCGTATTCCTATTAAAACATGTGGTCCGTATTAATTCAGTGAGCGGAAAGTCTGTAAAACCTATACTTGTTAAGCATTTGATATTTTATTTTATTCTAATATTTAAGTTTCTCGCGTCAAACCCCGGTTAAAACCTATATTAAACATCGGACAGTCATTGCAACTGTATTTGTAGATGCCAGAATGACTTAGCATACCTTTTTTGTCTTCACAATTAATTGAAATTTTGCCTAAATTATTATTGGCTCTATCTCTGATGAAAGTTTTGATGTGCTTAAAAAAGACAAATTACTTATTTTCAAAGTTCCGCGCCATCGCGGAGTTGATTTATTATTATTAATAGTAGATTTAATTTTAGAAAGTTCATTAGAGAAGTTATCGTTAGAGTACAGAATGGTGACAAGCCGGTGGATCATAGAGTGGAAAGTGGAGTGCTTGTGTGAGATAGGACGGTTGGAGGTATTATTAATTATGGTGTCAGTAAACGTAATTTTCCATTAAATGTTGAAGGTAATTTTAAAATTAATAATAGACACCAAAGGTGTACAAAATTTGAACTGAAAATAATATCTAACTCCAATGAGAAGTGGATTTGTTTATGGAAGGATTAGCAGGAAGGTACTTACTTAATGAACGTTCTGCGACTATCCAAAAAAGAAGGTTGAATCTAACCGGAACTAATAGACACATTTGTATTTTAATTAAGTAATTCTAAACTAAATATATTTTTATTTAAATTATAATATCTTAAAAACCTGCCATTAACCTCCCATTAAGTGTTTGTTTTCTTGGAAAACAAAAAATAAATTAACTTACAGTTCTCTTATCATGGTAACCAAATAGAGTTTCCATTTTTTAAAAATACCTACTGCATTTTCACGTAAACTAGGTGGATTCTTTGAGGTGAAACAGAAGCTTAAACAAGAAAACAGTGGGCTAAGCGATTGTGTCGGACGTACATGGTCCACGACAAATGTGTAGCGTTAAGATTATTGTATATTATTTAGAAATGTTAATCATTGTAATGTATATTTCTCCCGGCTTGATAAAGCCCGAATGACGCAAAGCAAGGTAGGTCGGCCAGAGTAAGGGAACAACAAACGGGATGACGGCGCGTAGCGCAGCCTGATCCCGGCCGGCCTATCGATCTTTGCGTGAGCGGTTCTGGGAGAAAATTAATCTGTCTAACCTTTTCACGGGGGCCAGGTTAATCACCCGGCCAAATAAAATATACCGGGGTGATAACTCGGCCCTCAGCTACACAACTGTTATGTTATTATGTATGTAAATGTTAGTATAAGTTAGTTATTAAGAGTTTAGCCCCAAAAAACCGGGCATTATTTGTAAACTGTATTTTTAATCTGTATTTCTAAACTTAATAAAAATGATGGAAGAGTGCGGAGAAGTTGAGGTTAAAGGTGATGCTTAGGAGAAGGGGATAGATTAATTAAATCTATCCCACAAAATTGCCAGCGACCCGGAAAGAGTGAGAAAGGGGGAAACAAAATTCCCCCATACAAATCTCCCAAATCCGTGGTCGCGCTCTGGAGCGCAATATAAATTGCGCAAAAACCAGAGGAAGGCAGATCACCAGCATCCTCCACCAGTACCATTCACCTTGACTCATCTTCGCCCTGACATCGCCTTCAACTTGACTCCTGACTTTTATTTGACCATCGCCTGCCCCCCTGGACCGCCTGACTACACCTCTCTCTGGACCAGACCCGCAGCATCTTCACTTGAAAGCCGAGGCCCTACAAGCTGAACCCGTCGTCTCCCTTACAACGAGACGACCCCTTGGAGCACCTCACAGATTGGGACCGCCCCCTATACAGTTTACTTGTGTGCCCTGTTACGTCGGGTACAGCGATACTCTGAAGGTTAATAACATGAGAAAAATACGTGGAATTTTTTTTTTCAAAAAATCTGTGTACTAATATTCTATAAACTAAGCAAGGTAAAGAAGGTGGAAATGTATGCTTTGGTTGACTGTGTTTTTACGAACAATTTTAACAAAAAGATTTCACAGAAAAAATCCACTGAAATGACTTCCATAAGATTCACATATCTGAAACATGATACTTAAAAATCGTTTTAGTTTAGAATCTATGTAAGGTACGTCATCTTACAACTTTAAAAAATGAAATTATGATAACACATGTATCCTTTATCAGGGCTTGGATTTTCTATCGCAATGCAAGGGCTCGCCAAAAGTGATAAATTTTATTTTATTTTTAAATATTAAACAAAAAACATACTCGTATACAACACTTATTTTAGATTATTTCCTAAATCACGTTTCAGCTAAAGACTTAGACCAATAAAGTATTTGATTTAAATGTTTATGTTTAATTGAGCTTAGTTAAAATATACATACTCAAACATCATATACTCATCTAAATAAGTGTTAAAATAGAAGAAAAAAAATTCTCTTTCAAAGAAACAATTGAAGAGCGCTTCACAATAATTAGTCAATTAGTCAAATGACCATATAGAAACTTTACAACCAATCAAGCTAACAATCTAAATTTAATAACAACTGGCGTTCTACAGCTAATGACTAGGTTACCTTTTCTACAAAATGTAACTTTTTAATCAACTGTGAACAAACCAAGATTAATGAAATGTCATAACCTACTAATCATAAAATTTATTAAAATATGTTTTTCTTATTCTTAATTCATCGGTTCTAAACCATACATTTTTAATTTATTTCACATTCTATGAATACGTCAATAAAAAACTTTTTATTGTTTTTAGACTAAATTAAATTCGATAAAATTAATGTAATAATGTTGTTTTCATTAATTATCTTTCTTTCATATAAATCAATGAAAAGTTATTTAATTATCCTATCAGTACTAATCAGTATTATATAACTTTATTCTGATTTAAAAAACTTTAAATAGTGTGAAAATATTTTTTTGAATTCGTGAAATCTAAAATGTCAATTAACATACGAACATTTTTGAAATATTTTTATACGGCTCAATTAAAATAAAAGTGGTTGTTTTTTCATAAAAAAATAAAAATTATGATTAATTGTGGAAATAAGTCAAAAACATTGAAAACCCTCCAGTTCTGGAGTACAACGTCATAATTCATTACAAAAACCCAATTAATCATCTAAAAATTTCCATGCCGGAACATTTTAAAAATATTCGTTTTTTGTAAGGAGAATTCGTTAAAATGAGTACATACTGTAGTTCCCAACGGTTTTACAAAAAAAAAGTTTCAATGGGTGCCCGGTGAAATGCATGTTCCGATTGCTTTTCAAAATGTCCGTCTGTTTATAAGTTTCGTTATAGAATCGAGCTGGTATAATTTAGAACGATATATTTTGAAACAAAATCCTTGAGAATAGTTGAAGTAGTCTTACTTAACGATCTACCTAAAATATATTTAAGATATAAATAAAAAATTTAAAAACACACAGTCTGGTATCAATGCTAAAACGAACAAACATTATGCGATATTTAAATAATTATTATTTTTCCTTTGAACCCTCAATCAAACAGAATTAGAGAAAAATTATAATTCATATGAAAATAAATAACTGTCGAGCCTTTTCTCTATGCGTAACACAAACATGACATTTAACATTTCGTGGTGATACGAAATACCCTTGCCATTTTGGCTAATTTAATCTACAAGTGGGTATTGATAATAATAATATGTCAATTACTAATTTAGTGTACCTACTCTAATGCAAAAAATATATATTTGTTTCGCAAAAACTAATGACTTACCCCCCTTGGCCTACGGAGCTAGACCTTAAAATCCTTTAGCACAGTTCTCGAGTACAGTCAAATAAACAGACTTCATTATATTATTATTTACATGCAAACAGAGATAGATTCAATATAAGATAAATATGTGAGTTCTTGAAACAATAAATACAGTCAAATATTACTGTAATGGTGTCCAAAAGACCGGACTTTTGCCTAGTTTTATAGTTAGAATGTCTGTTCAATATGTTTTTAAAAAGTTATGTAAAATAATAATGTTAAGAAAAAAATCTACCCTTACGAACTTTGACATTACGAATTTAAATTTCAGAATAAGCTTCCTTTCTTAGTGAGTTACACGTGTGAGAGAACATTATATTAGTTCTGTCCTTTTTTTTGCTGTGTTTTGTACGTTTTTTTATTCGAAACTTATCAATTGGAATGAGAGATTTTTTTAAATCCTGCACGTTTCTATGTAAAGTCATTATAAATACTGTAGAAATTTGCCAAATAATCCTGGGAACGATTTATTTCGGCGTTTAGTGGCGTATCTGTGCGTGATTTAAACGTGTATCGACCGAAGTTGTTTTGTTTGACTTATGAAAAAAAAAATTATCGTTAATCAAAAACAATAACGGCAAACATATTATTTTTAACTGCAGGTCTCTTCAACAAAGATTTTATAATGAGTAGGTTTTTTTTAAAATAATTGAAATAATAAGCACAGCTGTATTATGTAAACATAAGCCTACCCACTTTGCTGCGATTTTTTTCAATGCGTTCCGTTTTTTAAATTGTCTTGAGAAAAACATATTATTGTTTTGACAAATTGATTGATTTGAAATGAAAGATGGGTTTAGAAAGAAAAATCGATTTGTGAAACGGTTGAGTTAAAAAAGCTATCGGGAGGGGGGGGGGTTAAAGTAATTTGGAAATGACAAGGCAGTAATTAAAAAAAAAAAGAAACAAAAGGATAGCATGCAAAAATTTTATTATTAAGCACGTCAAAATATTATCAATAACGAACGAAATAAATATTTGAAATTTTAGATATTGTAGAAACATTGCAATATGATTATCATAACTAAATATAGGAATATTTAACTTACACATATTGTTGTGGTGTTTTTGGATTTTCGAAGAGCATTTGAAACAATAGATATCGGTCGGTAGCTGAGTGGACAAACGCGTCGAATTTTCACCCAGGTGCCATGGGTTCAATTCCTCTGCCGGCTAAGTCCTCCATTATTGCACAAGCAACATGGTCCGCTTATTATGATGGTAATAGAAGTTTTTCAAATATTGTCAGGTTATTCATAACCAGGGAATGTTTTTTCTTTCTTTAAAAAAAAAGAAAAGAAAATTATTCGCGTCTT
Source organism: Drusus annulatus (assembly GCA_022651775.1). Lineage (NCBI taxonomy): Eukaryota > Metazoa > Arthropoda > Insecta > Trichoptera > Limnephilidae > Drusus > Drusus annulatus. Next base: position 693,398 of record JAGWCC010000083.1, read on the forward strand.
CCATTCACTTTCTCGTCATATATTCTTCCCACACTCCTTTCATCGTTCATCCTCTCTACATGCCCAAACCATCGAATCGTTCCTTTCGTAATCCTATTCATTACGCTTACATCAGTCTTGCATTATTTCTGAATATGCACATGTTTAACATAGTCATTCATCTGTCAAATCTGTTTTAACGAAAATTTTGCGTCTACTTAGAGTATCCGATTTATTTGATTTTTTCGAAGGAAGCAAAAACATGAGGGTGTCACATTGTATATTTAAAAATAAATAAAAATAAAATAAACCCCACTTCTCTGTCCTCGCTCCACCTCTAATTAGTTGTCTACCTCTTTTATACTAATATCTCTCTGTCTCCTTCTACTATATCTTGTATCTCTCCCTGCCATTCATTACTGTCTTATTTATGTATCTCTCTGTATGTAATTCTGTCTCCCTCTACTATATCTTGTATCTCTCTCTTTCATCACTGTCCTATACATATATATGTCTGTATGTAATGTTATTTAGTTGATGTAAAAGCCCTGACGAAGCTTGAGAAAAGCGAAACCTGGCTGGCGGTTAATTCAAATAAAGTGATGTTTTACAAAGTTTATTGTTTTATTTACTGATTTATTTAACTTGTTACTACCCACGTTCCTAATTTGTAATTAGTAAGGTTACAAGTAGTTATTTTCGTGTACCAAAAACTAGCTAGCGCATACAATGGTGGCTGGTAGGTATTTTGCATGCAGGAATAGCATTTAATTTACACTACGGGTTTACAATAACAACAAAAAAATAGATCAATTAATTAAAAGCAAGGCTCTGTATCTCCACTTACTAAGGAGAACTCAAATTAATATGTGTGAAAATATGGCATATTTGATTTTCATCATTCCAAAAATATTTACGCACTTCATTGCGGTAAAATCAAATTTTCGATAGATTCTAATTTTTACCATCGTTTATAACTAAATAGTGGTTTATGGAGAAAACAAGTTTGCTTTAAGTCTTAAATATGTGATCTGTACTCGCCAATATGTCTAATTTTTCAATCCTAACATAAACATAAAAATAAATGTTAATCTATAAATAACTAACTAACTATCACGTCGTTTAACCGCAGAGGTAAGCAGAGAGGACGGCCCGCAATACAACTCTGTCTTGGCACACACTCTTTGCTTCATTCACATTCATACATCGTCTCATAGATACTCTTCTGTTATTCTGACTCTTTACATGGCTTGATTCAAGTATTTGATTCGCTTGATCGTGCCATGTCTTCCTCGGGCGTCCCCGACTTCTGCCTCCATTCACTTTCGCAACGTATATTCTTTTCATACTCTTTTCTTCGTTGGTTTGCTTTACATGCTCAAACAATTTGAGCGTCCCTTTCTTCATCCTATTCATTACGCTTACATCAGCCTTGCATTATTTCCGGATATCCACATTTTGTTATATATCTTGTTTTTATATTTACCAACAAAAAATAATCTCCATTAATTTAATAACGCATTGCTGACAAGCAACCCCCTATTAATTATCATAAGACAGCTTACGAGGCCTGTTTAAAAGAAAAGGTGATTTTGAATTTTCGCGGGCTGTGTACATTCGATTATCGATTTTTTTATTATGTTGGTACACATATGTTTTTCATATGTTAGCATTATCAGCCATTTTGGATTAGTGGTTTATTTTGACAACTGGAAAGGTTAGTCACGTTTTTGTGTGTTCTTTGACTTTTGAAAAAAATGGATCAAAGAATAAAATCCATGATTTGTTTTTCCACAACTCCAGAACGCTCATCGTCATTAACATCTTCTTGGCCTGTCGTCGTAAGGGGCTATGTAGAAACCGCAAACTTTCACATGATTTAAAAAATATGAACTAAAATAATTAAATATTTAATTGATCTGTGAAAAGCAAGAAGGCAAAGCCAACGTAATTTTTATTTAAATTTAATAGTTAAAACATTTTCACTTAACGATGCTTTTGACATTTATTTCAAAGCGCTTATAAAATTCTGTTGAAATGTAATCTTGATTATATTTTTATAACAAAAAATAATCATGACAGTTGGCAGAAAGGATAAAACGTCAAGCAATTATGAACGTGGCTGAAGTCATAGGGGACAACTTCCTGTTTTAGTCTTTTTATATTTTCACGGGCTTTTCATAGTTTTTATAATAAATAAATGTTTTTATGTGAATACCGCACTGCTGTCCCAACTTCTGCCGACTGTCCGGAGCCAGTCGGACTATGGAATTCCTAATTGGGGGATGTTGTGAGGCCAAAGGAAGTGGAGAAGGGAAAAATATAGGGAAGAGGAAAGTCGGTAAGTACTTGACTATTGAGATCCGATCACCAAACACGGCTAAAGCTATTTCATTATTTATATGCGAAAAAACACATACTAATTAAATAAAAAATATTTGCCCACGCTATTCAACCCGCGACCTCTAGATTCACATCGAGGATCTGAATCGCTCGACCATGGAGGTCTTCATAATGTTCACGGGCATAATTTAATTTAAAGCTTTCAAGTTTTAGGAATTTATGGTAATATTTTTTAACCGGTTCAGGCCTTTTACCGCTGCCAAGTTACTTTTATTCTATGTGCACAGTCGATGCTCTAATTAAAACCTAATTATGATATAATATCACTAACGCCTAACGTGATAATTATTAATTATTATTACCTTTGATATCTGAGTTCCTTTTCTAACTACAGAATTGATGTATTTCACGTTCTCGACTATTGATTTTAACTCAGTGGCAAATAAACACTAAAAAACTGCTAATGGATCCCGAAACATAACAAATGATTCGGAAATGAGTTTCTTCGGACAGAATCACGTATTTCTGAGATTAGCAATAATGATTGCAGCTTAAAGTTTCAGATTCAAATTGATTACCTATATCAGCAAGGCGTAAAAAAGAGATAGGTACGTGTCATTCTGTCGGAATATTATTTTTCGGCACGTGTTTCAACTGTTCGTGAAAAAAACACCTTTTAAATCTTTCAAATATTGATAAGATCAATCGGTAAATGCTGTAGAAGTTCCTTAGCGAGTTTCAGAAATCACTGTTCCTATTTTCATGTTAAAATTATCACAACCAGATTAAAACAGATGCATTGCTTGCAAACAGCGTTCTTCAATCGAGAAAATTGAATTAAAAATACATAATAATAAAAATATATAGCTTATTAATAAAATTTCGTAAAATAATTCAATAAATAATCAAGAAATGTATTTAAAAAATAGATTCACGCAATTGATTTCATAAACGGGGGGAAAAACTGATGTCAAATCACATAATTAAACAATTTTAAAAAGCAATAGTTTCCAATCACAAAATAGATTTTTTAAAATTTAAAATTATGTGACGTACAGAAAAATTCAACACTATTTGGTTTTTTACCGTAATCAGTAATTATACAAGGAACCAACATCATTAAAATAAGTCGTTTTTATTTAAAAATGGCCGAAACAGCTGTTACTAGAAATAAAACAAAAACTAAAACCAGCAGAACCTAAAAATAATAATTAAATTGTATTATTATAAAAAATAAAAATATGAACAATTGAAACGAAAATAACAACATTTTAATTTAAAGAATATATTTGGATGTCACTTGAACCTATCAAAACCAATTTCAAAAATGTCAAGGGACCTACATATATCATTTAGCAACGCCATACTTTGTGCCAAATTTATTAAAATATTGTTCTATTCTTGTCCATTCTGCTATTTAAAACACAGCAGATAGTAGTTTCAACTGTATTACACTATAATATGACTGTTATAAGATTCCGAAAAGATAATTCCGGTGAAAATTTTATGTAATAAAAGAACACACAGTAAAACTTATTAAATAATGGCAAAAATATATATTAAATAAATATTGTTTTATTCTACTGGTTGCCCTTTTCTCGCTCAAAACAATAAATAGGCGTAACCAAAACAAAGTGTGGTTTTTCAGTGACGTTTGGCAAGGACATCACTGTCATAAGTGTATATATATGCATCAGTACTCACAATCCTAAGTTTGCGTTGTTCAGGTCAACTCTAATTGCGTGACCTATGACTTTTGAAAGCGCGTAATTTATTTTATTACCGGAAATAGTTGCCTTTACACACATACAAAACTACATAGAAAATAAGAAAAAAACACAAATTTATACGGAGCAATATAAAAATATAATGTGAATACTTAAGTTCAAATTCATTCTACTTATTTATATAATTTTACTAGAATAGATTTGAACCAACTGATTGAAATAATTTGTTATTTACTCGTGGTCGGCTGAGAATTGTAGGTATTGGAAAATGAAGATACCTATTCATAGCCCGTTCAAAATAAAAGGTGAATTTTAAATTTTCGCGGGCTGTGTACATTCGATTATCGATTTTTTTATTATTTTATGTTGGTACACGTATATTTATCATATGTTAGCATTATCAGCCGTTTTGGATTAGTGGTTTGTTTTTGACAACTGGAAAGGTCAGTCACGTTTTTGTGTGTTCTTCGATTTTTTACTTTTGAAAAAAATGAATCAAAAAATAAAATCCATAATTTGTTTTTCCACATTTCCAGGACGCTCATCATCATTAATATCTTCTCGGCCTTCTGTAAAGCGCTTGTACCACTTATAAACACTTTTTTGAGACAAAGTAGACTCGCTGAATGCCACAATCAACATTTTAAGTGCGTTGGAGCACTTTCTTACATTTTTAACGCAAAATTTAATACATATTCTTTGATCCATTTTTTTTCAAAAATAAAAAATAAAAAAAACACACAAAAACGTGACTTACCTTTCCAGTTGTCAAAAACAAACCACTAAACCAAAATGGCTGATAATGCTAACATATGATAAACATATGTGTACCAACATAACAAGAACAAAAAAAACGATAATCGAAAGTACACAGCCCGCGAAAATTCAAAAGTCACCTTTTCTTTTGAACAGGCCTCGTATATGCTTTTTGCGTTTAAAAAAAAAGAGAAAAACCAACATTCCCGGTTTATAAATAACCTGGCAATATTTTAATTCCTCCGTCGTTATAAGCGGATTTTTTTTCTTGAGTAATGATGGAATACTTGGACCCGACGCTTTGGACTGTTTGACCTTTAAACCGATCATTAAACTGTAATTTGGTAGTTTTAAACAATGCATAGACTGAAAACTTTAACATTACATCAATCTATTTTAACTAAAATCTATAAAGTACCTACTTATTTTAGAAAAACTTCTCGAGGAGTGTGCAAGACTGAAGTGCCCATAAATAGAACCATTTTTATTATTTATAGAGCGTAGATTTCAATATACGCTTCAGCGCCATATTTCTGTAAACGTGTAGGAACTGTAAAATATGAACGATACGTAATATCTGGAAAGTATTTTTAAAGTCTTCGCCTTGTAATTATCAGAGCTGAAGAAAGTTAATTGCTTAAAAAACGAAATGTTTTTTTTTTAATGAGTAAAAATACAAAATGTCCGTACTACAGAAAACAGAGTTTGTTTTAATTTTGGTTTTTGTTTGAAAAACCAAGATTTTCATGTAAAACAAAAAGCTCTTTATACTAAAACAATTTGAAGTTTCTAGTTATAGTTTGGACAGCATTGGACAGTTTAATTGGCGTTAAGATTAAGTGTAATATTACATATTATTTTATTGTATCTATTTGTGTATAGTTATTGTCATAGTGTATTTTTTAAATGTAATGTTTAGCTTAGTCAAGTAGTGACGTTTAAGAGGAAGGGCATGGCCGAAACAGGTGGCGATGAGGTTCGCTATCCATCACACCGCCAACCCTTCGGTGGCGCAAAGAAGAGGACGGAACGTGAACAATGTCGAATTGGCACGTGGAATGTGAGAGGAGGAATGGAAAGGAAGATGAATGAACTATGTGATATAATGATGGCTAAATGTTTGGATGTACTCTGTCTAACAGAGAGTATGAAAAAAGAGAGCGGTACAGTGCAACATAATGACACGCTCGTCATCTGGTCCGGGCGACCAGAAACAGAGAGGGCTTGTCAAGGTGTTGCAGCGTTACTGTCTCCTAGAATGGCTAAATGTATGTTGCAGTATGAATGTGTAAGTGCGAGAATAATGTGGATCCGGTTCAAAATCGGGTTGACAAGGGTGTTTCTTGTCATTGGTTATGCTCCTGTCAATTCTGAATGCGACGAAGTGAAAGATGCTTTTTGGACTAGTGTGAATGATGTAATGAGGCTTAAAAATACGAATGAAAGGATTATTATGGCAGGGGACTTGAATGGGTGGGTGGGAATCAGACGAGACGGGTTTGAGTCGGCTTTAGGTATGTTTGGGGATAAAAGGACGAATGATAACGGTAAAAGAATACTCGAAGTATGTTTAGAGTGGAACCTGTTTGTATCGAATACTTTCTTTGATCATAAAGGTATCCACCAATATACGTGGGAAAGGGGAAATGAAAGGTCAATTATCGATTTTGTAGTAATTGACTCTAGGTTGAGAGCCAATACCGTGGACACGAGAGTTTACAGAGGAGCTGAGGTTGAATCTGACCACTTCTTGGTAGTTTCTAGATTAAACCTCTTTCGCGGCTGGCGAACCAAAGTGAAAACGGTGTCGACTCCAACAAGAGTCAAAATAGAAAAACTGCAAAACGATAATGTGAGAAGTAAGTATGAGAAATGTATGGATACAAGATTGAATGAGAAGGGAATGGATGGTCTAAGCATAGAGGAAACATGGAACCATATAAAAAGTGAGTCTATGCGAATCTGCTAGAGAGGTTTGCGGAATAAGCACGCAAGGTAGGAAGAAAGGTGACGCATGGTGGGATGACGAGATTAAAGCACTGGTCTCAGAGAAGAAGAAAGCATGGTTATGTCTGATAGCGACTGGCAGTGCTTCTAGCGCGGAGAGGGATCGAGCGAAAGAAGTATACAAGGAATGCAAGAAAGAGTAAGTGTTGGAGTGAAAGAACGAAAGAAACGCCTGGAAGAAGAAGAGGGAATAAAATGACAAATCACTTCCAAGAAAACATTAAATTGTTTTGGAAGGAGGTCAAGAGGTCCCGAAACGGCCCAGAAAGCGGATGCGTGAAAGTTTGTAAAATCGAAAGATGGAAAAATGTTGACAAATGAGGAAGAAATAAAAGAAAGATGGATGAAATATTTCGAAGAGGTTTTTGAAAGCACCCCAAGCGACAGTGTTCCCAGTGTCGAATCAGGTATGAATGATGATGAAGTGAATGCTGTCGAAATCAGCATGGATGAAATAAAAAGATCGATTAAATGCATGAAGAATGGTAAAGCTGTTGGATTCGACAATCTCGCTGCTGAATACTTTAAAGGAGATAGCCGTGTAGTTCTCACATGGCTGTGCAAACTTTTTAACCAGTGTTTAGAGGAGGGTTACACGCCATTAGATTGGAGAAGGGCTGTGATCATGCCTCTGTACAAAGGTAAAGGGTCACGCATGGAATGTGGGAACCATAGGGCTATAAGCTTACTAAGTTCAGTTGGCAAGCTGTATGGTAGAATATTGATTGAAAGGGTAAGAATGAAAACAAAAGACAAAATTTGGGACATTCAAGGTGCTTTCATGAGTGGAAGGGGGTGCATGGATCAAATTTTCTCATTGCGGATGCTTACAGAGAAGTTTTTGGCAAAAAACCAGAAACTTTTCTGTGCTTTTGTCGATTTGCAAAAGGCGTATGATCGAGTTGATAGGGACAAATTGTGGAAGGTATTATCCATGTATGGAGTTAACACAAATCTTATACAGGCAATCGCGTCCTTGTACGAGGGAAGCGTTGCATGTGTTAGAGTGAACGGTGATTTTACGAAGTGGTTTAACATCACAAAAGGTGTAAAACAAGGCTGTGTAATGTCACCGTGGTTGTTCAATTTGTACATGGATAATTGTATGCAAGAATTGAAAGGTGTGGGCTTGGGCGCGAAAATGAACAGTGTGAAAGTATGTTGCCTATTGTATGCGGATGATGCGGTGCTGATTGCTGACAATATGGAAGATCTACAGTTTCTCGTGTCTAGGATGAACCAAGTATGTATGCAAAATGAGTTGATGATGAATGTAAGTAAGTCCAAAGTGATGGTGTTTGAAAGAGAGAGTACGAGAACAGCGTGCAATATAGTTGTGAATGATGAATACTTGGAGCAAGTGGATGAGTTTGTGTATTTAGGAAGTATGTTTACAAGAGACGGAAAGGCTGATAAGGATATTGAAAGAAGGGTGAATGCAGGAAACTCCATTAATGGAGGACTGAACGCTGTTGGGGCAAATAAGAAATTGTCCAAAGAAGCGAAGCTAGCAGTCCACAATGGAGTGCTTATACCAACCCTGATGTATGGCAGTGAGGCATGGAACTGGCAGAGGAAGGATGAAAGTAGACTGAATGCTGTGGAAATGAGATCTTTGAGACGGATGTGCGGTAAAACCATGTATGACCGTATTACAAATGTGGATATCCGGAAAGAATGCAAGGCTGATGTGAGCGTAATGGATAGGATTAAGAAAGGGACGCTCAGATGGTTTGGGCATGTAGAGCGAATGAACGAAGAAAGGAGTGTGAAAAGAATATATGATGCGAAAGTGAATGGAAGAAGAAGTCGAGGACGCCCGAGAAAGACATGGCACGATCAAGTGAATCAAATACTTGAATCGGGTCGTGTGAAGAGTCAGAATAACAGAAGAGTATGTATGAGACGATGTATGAATGTAAATGAAGCAAGAAGTGTGTGCCAAGACAGAGTTGTATGGCGGTCCGTCCTCTCTGCCTACCCTTGCGGGGAAATGGCGTGATGGTTAGTTAGTTAGTTAGTTAGTTAACAAAAAGATTGGCAAAAAAATTGCTTTCTATAAATCAATCTGTTATCATTTTAAAAATTATGAATACCGTATATTATACGCGAAAATATATAAAGTTTAACGTATGATTACACACAATAATAATGACTTCCGGCGATGAAAATTGCGCAGAAAATTATTTATTTAATTGAAGGATGGCGAAAACATTTATTTTTAGATATTCGCTTGTATGTATCGGGCTGATTAATTTTATAACCTTATTGCAACGTTTTGAGAAAAAGCTAAAACAATCATACAATTAACTATGGGTAATTTTCTTAGTGCGAGTTCGGCCATAGCTCACGAAACGTTAAAAACTATGTGATTTATAAATGCCGCCAAATAATATGATGCATATATTTTTTCAATACACCTTCCCCCCTCCCCCACCTCTCGACCTTTGCTTTTTGGAAAACATGTTTTTATAAATCGGATTAAATAATTAATTCGTAGATACATGGTTCTTTATTTCTAGTATAACAATTTTTTTATAATAATAAGTAGATGATTTGTATCCGCTTTCGTGGTAAATCCCATCAAGGGCGCTTTACAACTTTATTGATCTAACCTACAACTTATCACTTAGACTTATAACTAATGACCTACAACTAAGTCTTATGATTAGCGGCTAACAATGGAAACTTATAACTAATGACTTACAACTAAGTGTTATAACTAGGGACTAACAACGAAGACCTATAAATAACGATTTACAATTAAGACAGATAACTAGCGACTAACAACGCAGACTTATAACTAATGACTTGAAACTAAGACTTTTAACTAGTTACTAACAACGAAGACTTATAACTAATGACTTGAAACTAAGGGCCAGTTGTTTCACAGAACTTGAAGGATCCTTCAAAATATTTTATTGTGACGAACTTCTTTTCAGTGAATGAGATGTAACGAGAAATGGGTTGTTTCAGGAACAAAATGATGTTCGTTACATTTGAAAATTCAATTGAATATGACCAGTATGAACGGACATTTATTCCAGAGAATTTGAATAAGATTGATTTTTACGCTGGCCACACTGACTAGTTGTCCATGGAATATTGAATATGTCAGATATTGGCCGCTATTTCTGGTTTGACAGTGAGTTTTATTTTTGTGCGTATTCACTTAATTACATGTTTATATACACATGGTAACAACCAATCGCACTAATGTTTAATTATTATGTGTTTTAGATAACCCTGTATTCAGAAAATAACCTAAAAACTGACGCGAGCCCCACGGAATTAATTCAATGGCTTGGAAATCTATAACAAATACAAGCTATATACTTCGTGCGAGAGAGGTTTGTTGCATATAAATACTTGGAATTTGTTATTTAGCTTGCATTATCTGTTTAATTTGTATGCTTACAAACGTGAAACCAAGAAAAATCTCTAACATAATTGTAAATGATTACCCTGAACACAGTATTATTTTAGTCAAGTTTGTGTCAAGTGTGTCTTTGTTGTTTGGCTGCCCCGATTATTTGTTAAGTGAATTAATATATGTATAATTGATTATTTTGTATGGATATATAATATTATTACTTCTTCTAGAATGGTCGCAAGGAAGTCAACGAGGTGAGGGCCTCATGGAGGAAGGAATGAAACAGATTTAATGCAATTGGCAATACTGTGTTTTGGAAAACAGTGAAAGAAGAATCCCACAGTTGATCTGCTGTAACAATAGTTATAACTTATAAGCTTTTAACCATCAACTGTGAACCATTTTAGTGCGTTTCCTTGTTAGAATTTATAATAACGTCAGTACAATTATCACAAAAAAATTTGTTATTGTATTAATTTTCAAGTTATCTCCATGCAAAGGATGTCAAGTGGACTTTAGTAAAGCCAGTTGTTTTACCAATCATCAAATGTAACATTTTTATTGAATTCCCAATTAAAGATGCACGTGAAATGAATTGACGGTTTTCCTCCATAAGGAAAGTATCATATACTAGTTAATCTAGTATTTTATTTGTATACATCAATATTGTAAATAACTATTGTCATATGGCAGATTGTCCATCATCTACCCAGTCCTGCTGAAATATATACTCAAATAAAATAAAGTTAATAATCTAACAATATCTGTCAGTATGTGTTATAGCTATATAGAAAAATCACCACCTCAAATTAATTGGATGTGATTTGCAGCCATGTTTTACTTCTAATTTAAATAAAGACAATATTGAAAACAAAAAGCTTTTCATTATAAATACATTTTACCTGTACCTCTCTTTAGCTCATAAAATAGTAGTTTTTTAAAGGAATGTGTTTTTATCATCATAGCAGTTGCAGGTGACTTGTAAACGGTAAGGTTTGTATGTAAACGCTAAGTCAGTTGGAGAGCACCAGTTGCCAGACTATGGAGGGTTCAACCAAGCTAGCTGACGCATCTGTGTTAGTCAATTACATCTAGGTAAGATTGTCCCTCGGCGCAGAGATCAGCTAAGGATGATGGTGCGAGCCAGTTCGTGCAGAACTTTTTACACCGTAAGACTAATTTTCAACTGGAATATTTGTGATTTGACGTTGAATGTGTTTGGTAATCTATACACATGTGAACTAGCATGCAAACTGTTGCAGTAGCCTAATATAAGTACTAAAGCTTAGAAAGACACTATAGATTTTAGATAATTGTCTTTTATAAAATGAACTGCCAACGGTATTGCCAAAGTTGTAAAGATTATAATATATGTTGCTTATAATACAGGTGTATGATAATTGGTTTTCATATCATTCATAAATTCAGTTTCCCATAGCTTATATATGACAGAAAACTGTATATTTAATTATCTTTACAACATGAGAAGTTTTGGTGAACAATATTATGTTATGTCATGAACAAAAATCATGTGTATGTACATACATTATGTTTGCACATAAAATAGATCAAACTTTCTTGATAGATTCCAGTATACTTGGATGTCGATGTTTCTATACGATTTTAAATGACAGAAACCAACTATTTTTAACAATCGTATGTTCTAAAAAAGGGTTTCAAACATTTTCTCATAAAACCGTTAACTTCGGAAGTATAAATCGTTGGGTTTTAATTGAGTAAAATGTCAAAATTGTAATAATAACCAACATTAGCCCTCAAGTTTGAAGATGTCCGCCATTTTTTTTTTTTGACATTTCCATTTCAAATATTTGACGATCCGTCAGCGCCGTTAACCGCTCGATTTCGGGCGGTCAGGAAATCTGAAGCTTTCGTCGAATTCCCGCGTTGATGAGTGGTGAAACAACCGAATTTTTGAAAAATCACGCTGATGGGCGATTTGACGAGAATGTTACATTTGAATTTTTCCGAAACAACTGGGCCTAAGACTTTTAACTAGTTACTAACAACGAAGACTTATAACTTCTTACTAACAACTAAGACTTATAACTAGTGACTTACAAATACGACTTTAAACTAATGACTTCAAACTATTATTTACTTAACAGCAAATAGCACAGATGGATTTCCTCTGCCCATAATTTATAACCAAGCGAGTCAATACAACAATACTCTAAAAGAAACGAGAACATAATGTTTTATATTAATTTATTTATTTATTAATAGTGCATACAAAATAATATTACATATACTCTAATACAATCCTTAAATTAATATTTTTCTTACCATAAATTCATTACATATTTTCTTAACTTTATTTTAAATATTTAAATATTTCCTCTAATTCAATAATATTTGAGAACGAATTTAAGTGTTAATTGTAGCGTACTTGACGTACTTCTATGAACCGCGTACTCTTGAAGCAGCTTACCCCACATACTTCAAAACAATCCCAAATGTTGAAGAAGCAGGAGAGAGTAGGTACTAGAATAAAGACCTGTTAGTGATTGAGTTGTCCAGAGCGTCCCAGGCGTCAGGGTTCAATTTTCCTGTGCTGACTAAGTCCTCCATTAGTGTACAATGGGAATATTTTATGTTTATAATATTGGCAGTAGAAGAATTTAAAATATTTTCAGGTTGTTCGTAACATTGGAATGTTTGTCTTTCTTTTTTTAAATGAAATGAAAGAGAAAATTGGGGAAGTCAAAAAGAAGAAAACAATTAGATTTACATCTAGGGACATGTTTCAGCACTGCAAACGTGACATAACTTTTACCTTGACTTAATATATAACACGTGTTCATGGTGTTGACTTACTTTGTCTATATTCCATTTATTGGAGTAATTGGATAGCCTTTGCAATGCGAAAGGGAAACGGTGCATTTTTTCAAATTTCTTACGTATTCAGAAGATGGTAGTGTATAATATTTTGAAAATTTTCCGTCCTGGCTTATGTTAAAACTAGCTTATCGCTGTATACTCCAGCAATCTGTTTATTACTACAAAAGCCACGTTACTTACTTACGTATCTGCTAGTCACTGTATAGTTAAATAATGAGCAGCAAATTTATCTCTAGCCCTTCTTAAACGAACTGAAAATATGCTGAAAGGTAAATATTTAAAACGCTCCACTGTAAATTTACATCGCCTTTGTTACTGATTAAGACGTTCCCCATTATTCCAAAAGGTGTTGAAACTCTAACGTTCACAGACTTTTGTAGGTAGATAGATCATATTGTATTATTTTACTATCCCCATGACAGACTTAAGCTTCGCGTTTCAACGAGTAATAAACACTCTATTTAAATAAACATTTGAACGAGCCATAAATATCTTGCGAATATCTCAATTAAACTCACATCCCTTCACTTCGTATTATATGCATAACAGAGGTGAGAGATGTTACTTGAGAATATTGTTCCACAGGAATGATGTTAAGTTTGTAAGTCAGGTTAAATGTTCAAAAGCGTGCAACGTAATCTCTGTACACATAGGAGCTATTATAATGTCAAACATATTTTCATCGAATTGACATTTCTCAGTTAGAAATATATTTTTCAAATTCTACAGCTTGCCACTGGATTTGTGAATACATGTAATTCTTCATAAAACTACTTTCCTTATTATATTCATTGCTTAGCCAATATTTGGGAAGTCTATACAACTCTAATGGATACGTGCTGACTTTTGGGTATAATTTCCAGGCCTCAATCATATTTTACATCACAACTAAAATATTTAATTATTAAATTCTGCTAGATTCAGCAAAACTAGTTAACGCAGTTCATAAATACAACCTAGATCTATTGCAATTTATTAGTATATGATTTCAAGAAATACCGATTCGCACGTAATATTTAGTTCAAAGAAAAGGGTGGCAATATTTTTTTTAATTGAGAGTCGTATGTGGCAAAAACCATAGCAAAGACATCTGATGTCAGACGTAAAAATAATAACTTATCGGAACATAAGTAATAAAAACTAACTTATAGGTAGTAAAAAAATAATCGATAGTTTATAACATTTTCCTTTAAATCAGCTGAAAGAGACACATAGTATTATTATAAACCTGAAATTTTTATTTGGGTAATGAATTAATGCAAATGTATTTGTTACCTTCGTGTAAATTAATAATTTTTCAAAATTTAAACACTTTTATTTAGGAATACCAATGTCGAGCATGTTTTGCTATCGCCATAGCTTCATCGGGGTAGTAAACCACTATGTAGATTCGGCTAGGACGGTTTGAACAGTCACAAAAGCAGTCATCGTGGACCGCTGTTAGTGAATTTTAGTGAACTGAAGGTATTTTGACTAAACGATAATTGTTCGTTTGATTGACCTTGACAATTTGAACAGTGGAAAAGCCACGCCTAACCATAAAATAAGTAGTTAGGATTTATATATTTGTAGATTAGAGTATAATTAATATATAAAATTGGTGACAGTTATATACAGTTGTACGTGCGAGCTCTGGAATAATTTTAAAAAGAGTAGCATGGAAAAGCTTCGGGTCCAGTACAACAACGCCTACCGCATGATGTTCAGTCTTCCCAGGCACTGCAGTGCTTCCGGTATGTTCACCGAGGGGCGTGTTCCAGGATTTGCAGCACTTATGAGAACCAGGGTAGCAGGAATGCGGGAAAGGATTAACAACTCCAGAAATGACCTCATCATGGAATCCCGTCAGATCCCGAACTCAAGCATAGAAGCGCATTGGAGTAAATTATTGGCCCCATCAATCTTAACGCTGCCAGGATGGACTCCCTCTTGATGGCGTTTTGCAGAAATGAGGCCTAATATCCTCCATTGATATTTTTTTACTTGTATTATTTATTTATTTTTTTGTTTTCTCATGAATTTCTGTTCATTTTTATTTGTTAATATTATTATAACTCTGTATTAATATCAATTATAGAAGGTATTGCATTGTACTACTCCTGCATACCTTCTGGAATAAAACATTATTGTTATTATTATTATAAAATTTCTAAATGAATTAGTTTTAATTTTTTCTTTTTTTTATGGCATAAATTTAAGGCTGTTATTGTGAAAGCTTTCAGAGATATTACATAACCCAGGTAACGTTTGTTGCTTTCTTTGGTACAGAATAGTCTTAAAAATACATTGCAAAAGATAAGAGTAGTTTAAAGAGCTATTAAACCAGTTTTTTGGCGGGCCATAAATCTTTACATGCGCCTGTTCTAATTTATCAGTGGCACCTGGAACCAGCGTCTTCTTAAATTCAGGTAACTTTGTTTCAATCTTTGTATCACTGCTCTACCAGAGAATTTAAATTTACATTAGTTATTCTTGGGTGGCCTGTTAAAAATAAGAAAATGAGGAAAACGTGCTTTAAAAGAAACACAAAAAGGATTTAAACTGTAAAAGAACAAAGTGGGATTTTACTAAGAAAGTCTTATACTCGTATGCAGGTAGAAAGAGGAGGTACCTACCTTCATATTTGTTGGTGTTGTTATTTTGGATTATGTTATTGATTCTTTTATTAGATTTTTTTTTTTCATTTTAAGTTAGATCACATTATTTTGTGTTTTAATATAAAAGATTAAATACATATACTGACACGATTATTGCAAACATATTTGATAAATTTAAAAAAATCGATTAAAAATACTTAACATATATTATACCAACATTAATGGATAGGGCATTTTTTATTTTTTTTAATTGAAGAATATTGTCTTTTGCAGTGATTTTTGTAAGAATTCGATTGTTTTTCCTTGATGGCAATCTAATTAATGTTACATATCTCGTCCCGCGTCCGCGTAATTTTTTTTTCAATTCCTTAGACATCATCCCTACAATAATTTCACTGTATTAGCAATTTTACATTAATTATGTACTTAACATGGAAACTGGTGATATAAATAATCTTAAAAATTACAAAAGTAAAATAAATCAAAGGATGCATCTTTACCTCTATGTATAGGTACGTACTGGATGATATTCAGGAACTCTTATTTTTTAGTGCTAACTCTTAAATCAATACTATACGATGTGGCCATCAGTTTACGATATGCCACCCTGTTAACTATTGAACCACTGCCTCTGAGATCTTGTGGTAGATGTGAAAATCAGGCATCTGCCTGCCCCCTGACTTCCTGGACTCTTCACTCTTCACGTTTCCAAGTCGAAGTGGCATCACCACGTTGTGCCGCTTACCTCGTTTTGCTACCTTCGCACCCCGCCTGTGTGATGGCAACCTTGCCTTGCGACTTCCTCGATTCGCCGCCTTCGCTTACCGCCCTCGTTAGCGGACATTATTTGTCTACACAAAACCTCTTAATAAAGTTAAACAAGGTACCGTAACGTAACTAATGTATTTCTTGAGCCAATATTAACTTCAGTGTCAAGTCACCAATTAAAGTATTACAATTGTATGATATATGTTAAATATAATGTGCTGTATGACAAATAGTCTATTTGTTCTGTATTATCCTTCCTTCTTCAAAATAGCTCACAGCGGGTAAATATGCCCGATGTGGGTGAAGTTCTCAAGACTCTGTTAATAATAAGGGTCAAATGTAATCTATAAAAGTATTTAAACAGTTTGTTATTGTAACGTATCCAATCATATGTATAACCTAATAATTTATATTGACAATATAATTATTTGTGGGAAAGGAAGAACGGAATGAGTCAAAATACGTAGGTTTCCAGGAGAACCAAAACAAAATTTAGGAATTTCGTTTTTTCTCATGTTTTCTTGTCAAATGTGCGTTTTCAAAAAATGATTCCGCATTATTATATTTTGTGACTCATCTCATTTTTCTAATTAACCTGTGGATATTACCTCACACGACAGTATTATGTTTTATTAGACTCCTGTGCACTGGCTCTAACGCTCAAACGAGTGCGTAACTCTTCCGCAAATCACATTCGTTTTTTTATTAATTTCATAGAATTATTGATTATTCAAAGAATATTAACAATCTTCAAAGAATAAGAAAATAGAAAAAGACATAAATAACAAGATCTTGGGTTGTGACCGAGACTTAACCTCAAGACCTCTATCCAAGAATGGCGCATCAACCAACTTTTCCATCCCAACCAATTCATTCACCGTCATTTTTAACAATCTAATACTTCTTAGTTTATTAATATTCATATTTTATTCGTTTAATATTCGGAATCCACCTTCATAATCCTTATGAAAGTTTTAATCCGACACAATTGCAAACAGAGATGGCGTCATATTATTTTAACAACATTTGAAGCAAACTCCAGTTTTATTGCTCGACAACTCCTTCGACTGTGCGTAAAATTAACTAATAGTCGAGAATACTTCACTGGGTTAGTTAATCTAACACTTAAATGTGATATAAACTTGGAGAACATTATTCAAGATGACATAACATGTACCAACTAGGGAAGATTACGGAATAAGAATTCACACAAGTCTTAATTTGGGTTTATTTTTTAATGTATTTAATCACCATAAAATGTTTCTAATTCTCTTTCTGTGTGGATTTATTCAGGAAGCCTAAAATATATATTTACCAATTGTATTTATCATTCTCTTTTAGCTAGATATTTATTAAGGAAATGGTAAATAATTTCTCAATAAATTAAAAATAAAAATAAAAACTTTTTTTCCCTAGGCATATTTTCAATAAGTATAACAAATCAATTTATTTTATTAACGCCTTAAAGGCTTTTACATAAAATACATTTTAGTAATATAAATGAGAAAAATATAACATAAAAGCAAGAGTTTAAAAAAAAGTTGGTATGTCAAAAGTAAGTATATAAATATAGCGTAGGTTTTACAATTAGTTATATTCTCATAGTATATTTCACAAAAAGTGAAATTCGTATGTTTATTTATATATTTATTTAATTATATACGCCCTCATGGGCTTTTACATAACATATTATATAAAACATAAAATAATATAATACATAGCATGATAAATTTCAAAGAAGTTAGTAAGTAAAGTGTAAGTATGTTATTGTAGCGTAATGTAGTTACAATTAGTTATATTATTATGGAAGATTGCAAAAACGAGTACATGGCATAAAAACAACAACAAAAATAAATGATAACAACAATAGTATAACTATAAAATTAGTTAGTAGGTATTTTTATTTTCACGTAGTAATTATAACTATAAAAGGTGCGAATAAATAACAATAATTTAATAGTTCTATTGAAAACATTCAAATAAGCTAAATTTTAATTTGGAAACAGTTTTGTAACAGTAAACATCTATTGAACCATATTTATTACTTAGTCTATGCAGCCTTTGAATGGGCGAATTATCAAAATAATTGTTTGTAGACGTAGAAACATAATACATAGCCGCCTGTCGTGTATCACGGGTAGGTACTCGCAAGGTAATAAAGCTCGTTAGATCCTGGGCATTCAATTTGCCATTCGCTATTTTAAAGAGACATTAAATCGCTCATTATACGTCTTGATGATAAATCGATTAGGTTAAGTAAGTTAATTAAAAAAACATAATTAAGGTCAATGATTGGAATACATAACTTATAATAAATCTTAGAAAGTTGAATATTATAAAATGGAGCCCAGATTGTAGAATTATACTCTAGATTAGATCTCACTAACCCATTTTATAGTAATTTAAAGGAATTCAACAATTTAAAATCCTTCACCGTCCTCGAAAAAAAAACACAAACATTTCACGGCCTTTTAGTGATTTCATTTATATGAGGAACAAAAGTTGATTGACTGTCAAAAATTATACTAAGGTCCTTTATTTGTTCAACTCTTTTTAAGTAAATATTGTTATTGCCATATTGATACATAATGGGATTTTAAATTTGGGAGAAAGTTATCGTTTGACATTTTTTTAATATTGAGGAACAGTTCGTTACTAGCACACCACTCTTGTAACCTCACAAGATTCAATTGCAATGTGTAGCAGTCATTAAGATTAGCGATTGTTTTGTATTTTGTTTAGATCATCAGCAAATAAGAGTATCATAACTCCATCGAAGACGGTAGTGATGTCGTTAATATATAAAGAAAATAATACTGGTCCCAAATGTGACCCCCGTGGAACGCCGCTGAATATTTCAAACTGATGTGAAAAGTATAAATTGAGTTTGACTGATATTTTTTTTTTATGTAAGTAGCTTTTAAACCATATCAAAATATTTCCGGTTATACCGAGGGTTCTTAGTTTATGTATGAAAATATCATGTGAGACTTTGTCAAAAGCCTAACTAAAGTCAGTATACACTACATCAGTTTAAAGATGCTTATGCATGGTGTTAACTAAATGTTCCTAAAAAATCATTGAGTTATTAAGATTGGATCTTTTTGCCGTGAAACCGTGTTGTTGGTGAGAAATGACTTTATTAATCTCAGGCGAGAGTATAGAGAGCAGAGCAGATTCTGGCAACTTGACAGTGGCATTGAATTCCAAATACGTAACAAGATGTCTTGATTTAAAATAAATAAAAGTATGAGAACACAAAACATAGTAAATATAATAATAACAACGGAGTGTTTTTGTTCTACAACATAAACAGCAGTTTTGGGTTAGGAAAGAATAGCAGCCAAAAAAAACGACGCATTATTTTATTAGAATTTCTGGTTTTCGGCAATGTGATTTCATCTTTATTTTACGGAAAATAAAAATAATGTCTTACCACTTACGGTACAAAATAAAACATGTGTTACTTTACTTCTGCATTGATGTGTTATTGTTAACACTCAAATCAAAGAATTCAAAGTTTATTACATTAAATAATTCAATCATTTCAATAATACCTAATATTTTTATTTTTGGTTACCTTGAAGAACGCTCCATTTTTTTACTACATAATGTGTATTTTATTTTATTTTGTAAACCCTACATCGTTTTTATTGTGATTGTTTTTTTAACAGTTATTAATTGTTATCCTTATAAACTCATGTAATATAGCACATTGGGTATTGCACCAACCACTAAGTTATCCTGGTAGAAAAACTGGAGTGGTTTCCGTGACGAGATTAGCATAGTACACAAAATAAAAAATTGAATAGGTTTTATAACATATGGCTGTGATGTGATAAAATAATAATATTGAAATAAACTATTTGATATATGAGAAATAATTTGGATACAGGTGAATTCTCTGTTTTGTGTTTAATATTGTTTATTTATTATCTTCTGTCTGTATCTGTGTTTTCTCCCAAATACATACTTTTTTTTAACTTAAAGAAATTACAACAATAGATTGAAAGTAGTCTTATGTTTAATATTTATGTAGGTATGTGTTTTATTGTAATAAAAGTTGTTAAATTATACGTAAAGTATTAAAGGAATTTCATAAACTTCCACGATTTAAATAAATCGTGTGAAATTAAATCAAGTTTACCTTACGTTTTTTTTAAACTCAAGAAATGGATAAGAAGATAAATCAACGGAAAAAAAAATATTTTAAAATACTCTAAAATGTAATTTATTTTGTAGGAAACGTGAACAAATCAAACAAAATTCTTTAAAACATAATCTTATAATGTTACACCATGCGTGAGCTGACCGTGTAATAGTCTGATGTCGATTTGAGAAAAGTGATTTATACGTCATCTGCTTTTCAATTCATAATATTTACAAATCGCCCAAACAATATCCATTCATATTGTATACGTTTTCCAAGCTGTTTTACTGGCCGCCCTTTCTCCCTACTGGCGACTAAGCTCTTGTAAAAGTATTACGAAATCTATGATTCATTCGCAGTTCTAAACAATAAATTGCAAAAAAAAGGAAAATACGTTCCTAGCGATATCTCACCCCTTGATTTTTAATTTATATATTCGATAAGGTCGCCTGAAAATGTTCAGATTTTCATTATAAGGTATTTACCGAATACAAATCATAAATTTAAGCATGTAAATCGATAGAAAATACACTTATGTTGAGGTTAACAGCTAAGATTTTCGATTGAATCTCAGATTTTGTAAAAAAAATATGATTTTAGTCGCTAGTATGCAGCGTTGAGTCTCAAATGTATTTTTTTAGGAGCATGCTACTGAGTACTTACATACAACAAAAATACAATAAAGTTTAACCCGACTTATCTAAACTGATACCTTAAGTATGAAAAGTACAAAAATGGTAAATGTATTTTACTTTCCCTTTCTATTTGTATAAATTAAATTAATCTAAATTATTAACATTTTTTTTTCACCAAACCAAACAAACTAGAAGAACTCATTATTTTTAATTAATTTACAAAAATATTATTTAAAAGATTGAAAATGTTCTAATAAAACTTTCATCTTATCATTTTAAGACCACAGAGAGCCTATTTTATGTTTGTTTGTTTGAGTGAGATTCAGTAAAGATATTGCATTCCGTTGTTATCAAACGATCTGAACTGATTTAACAAAAAATAGATAGAGTAAATAGAAAAATATACGCAAATTATAATCGTTCGGTGCATACGTTGGGCCATATGTCATAAGTCCGCCTTGGTGTTAGCATTTGCTGGCCCTCGAGCAAACGTAATCCTTTTATACGTTTGCATTATTACTGATAACCTCTACAAAAGAGATTTGTACGCATAGATAAGTCACTCACTAATCCCCGAATTCGCTATTTAGAGTTGGCGCTCAAATATTTTCATTATTTCGACTAATGCACTACGCTGCTAGGAAAGCCTCATTGATATTAATAACATACATAATATATGCTAGAGTAACCCTACAGTAGAAAACAATCTAAAAAAATAACTCTTTTCATCCTTTATTTGATGTGTTTGATAGGTGCAAAAAATTTTGCACAATCTTGTATATTGATATTTAACATGCTATGAAATCCATATTTCCCGGAATAAAGCGTAAAACCCGGAGAAACCTATTTTAAAAGAGTGGCAATTTTGTTTTCAAGTGTTTTATTTTTTGCTACTTAATAATTTTCCCGACATTCAACGCGTCTCTCTTGATCTCATTCTATATTCACCTTTTTTATCGATAGCTGAATATTTAATTTATATAAATACTGATAGTATTTTTAAACTTATTTTTGATTACATTTCTTCACTATGTTTATTATCAATAAAATAAATATGAATTTAAATTATTACTTTTTTAATATTTTTTTTTATCTATTTGATCGATTATTCTTCCACCTTGTATGTATCTGTGCAATTGCTGTACCTGTCGACAACTAATGTAATAGTTTTATGGATTTTCAACAAGACAAATATTATATAAAATGTTTTATTTTATGATAACATTGTTTTATACAATTACTGACTTTGGAGCGAACCTGCAATTTGGGGATCAGATTTTTATTTTTCTAAATGGTCCATCTTTTTTTTCTATGTCGACGGCCCACATCAGCATGGACTTAAAGTATTTGGACATTAAAGTGCTTTAAAATACAAGCTTTCTCTTTGTTGTTGATTTATTAACAACTCGTTTTAGCTACTCTATTTAAAACTTAATGTAAAACAGATTAAATATTATTTCTCGAAAAATAGCACCATCATCTGTCATTGAATATCTACCAATGAATGAAGTCTTCACCTGCTGCTTCCATGCTTTACCCTCTAAACTTTAAGTCAGCACCGTTTGTATGAGTGGTTACCTACTTTAACTTTCAGTATTCGTCAAAACTTGTCTTCTATCTAATATAAGATCGTATATGAAGATCATTTTTAAGAATACAAAAATACTTCATCCAATTTTCTCCATTCGAGCGCTCTCTGCCCAGAACACTGAATAATTTAACGAAGAGAATAACATCAGGATTCTGATGAAAACCAAGTGTGTCACTTTTCATGAACTTTTTTAATAATACAGTCGAGGTCGCCTGAAAGTGTGCATCATTTTAATAAAGCATGAAACAAAGTTTTATTAAAATGTTGCCATATTTGATATATTTTTTGCGCTATACAATAATAGATATTAATACACAAACAACCGTTTATTATTTTCTAAACTTCTTTAAAAAAATCATTGGCTTTGTCTACCGCGAACACCATGAATATTATACTACAATAGTTATTCTGCTACAGAGAATTGTGTACAGTTTTAAAAATAAATTTGGTTAAATTTTCCAAATATTAAAAAATATAAGATTTTACTCAGTAATACATACTAAAATTCAACCACAGAGCCGATTTGCTTATCGGCCGGGTGTTAAGCATCACTGAATCTTAAAGGAATTAACTCGAAAGGCGGGACGACAATTACAATGCGACGCATGGCGTATAGGATGGGCATAGGGTCGAGTTTGCTGTAGCAGTTCTTGAAGAGTGTTCTGCCTGAGGTGTAAATTTTGTTTAATTCTTATCAATATATGACTATAATCTAAAAATTTTTCAAGGGAATCTCTCGGGATGTAACTAATTCGCAGCATACAAAAATAAAATTTGGTTCTTGACGCTTATTTTGTTGTTGAAAAACGATTTGAATTTTTGGAAACCATTTTACAATGAAAATACCTATTTTTTTAGATGATCCACCCGGGTCGTGAGTAATTAATATTTTAGAATAATAAAACTGACGCTCACCATTCTAACTCTTACCGTAAAATCGTTTCCAAATTTTTCAAAACCTTTTTCAGGCATGACATTAATAGTAACGGACCAGCCATTATTATTATATGTGATGAATTAGTTACTTTTGAAGGGATTGCGTAGAAAATATTTGAGAATATAGTAATATTTTTATCATAATTCATTAAAATGCAAGCCTTAGATAGATTGTTTTTCCAAACCTGCTACAGCAAACTCAACCCTATACCTTTTCTGCCGCGTGCTAAATATTCGTTTTGCCATCTACCGTTGGACTTTTTTGCATTATTCACATTATTACCACAGCCGATCGGTACAGTCGTGTACTCTGTGCATAACGACACGATGAATTTCGACTTTATTTCAACGAGTTACTGTAAGACAACGCCCCTTACTGATTTATTTCTAGGGTACTTTGCTATCATAATTCATGATTTATACTGAAAAAATCATCACTCCTATTTGAAATTTAGGCCATCGCAGGCCTTAAACGTGGTTGGATTTTCAATTTTTACCTCAACTTTCAAATAACTTTATCAAGAACGTATCTCTTCAACGATTCAACAAGTTCTTGAGACAATTTAAATTAAATAAATATAAATAACAAAAACTTACTCTTAGGGATGACCTACACTGTACTCAATTCAAGTCGCGTAGGAAGGAAAAGTAACATTCGTTCTTAGAAAGTAAGTACGAAATCGTAAACATGAGATGGAAATTCATTTTATTACACGGGAATAGACCACCCGAAATAAGTTATATTTAGCTGTTAATCATAATCTTTGAATAAAAATTAATGTAATGAAAATTAATCGGGTCATGACGAGATTCGAAATAAGAAGCGAGTACGTATAAGACAATATTTAAATGTGGATGAAACAAAGAGTGTGTGTAAGAAATAAATTTATGGTATTATTATATCTCTGTCTTCCCATTCGAAGGAATGATGGTGGTATTTTTGTATGTAATAAGTTCAAATATCACTATCGATTTTTTTAAATTCTTTGCATAAGTTTTACGTTTAGGAATAATATTTTAACACAAATCTCAATCATAGATTTAGTTTCGAGTAAGTCGGGTCTCATTTTTAAAAAGCTCTAATGCAGTTTATTGAGACTCATCTCATAGACAAATGCATAGGTTTCTTGATGTATACATGTACCACATTGGTTTTAAAAAAACTAATTCATTCTAATTTTGACAGTGAAAACTTAAGACTTCCTGATACCCGAAAGCTTGTTAAGAAGTTATTTAAAAGCGATGTTTCAAAGCATTACCTGATTGGCTTAGCCTTCTTAGATTTTGAATCTTTGATGTTCGGTTTCCCATAAATAAGGTTATTTGTTTTTACTTAGATACATACATATATGTTTTATTTGCTACAGCATGGGTACGTTGCAATATTGCCAGTATGGCGAGGTTTTATATTCGAAACACATGGGAAATTCAGTATTTACGACTGTGGCTTATAGTTCTGTCGGAAGACACGCCAAATCCATGTCATGCTTCCGCGTATGGCTGTTATTATCCATATATTCTCAAAGATTGCGGCACGACCTGCCAGTTTTAGTATTTCCTTTTTCCTACAATACGATTCTCTTCAAAACATGATAATGTAACCCAGGCTAGGTATGTGAAAAAAAACTATTTGATTGGAAGGTTGTCGACGTACTTTCATGAAGAGATTTTTTTTTTGTAACATTTTTCTACACAGGTATTGTAGTTGAATACATTTTTTTAAAGGTGAAAGCGATCAAAAGTTTGACCAACATGTTTCACAACACACCGTGATTCGATTTAGCTCATACATAGCTAGAGATACAAGCTCATGTATAGGCAGAAATGTGTAGGTCATTTATTTTGTTTTTAAAAATATTATTAATGCATACTGATTTTTTTTAATAGGGGTCTGCTCCAGTAAAAAAAGCTGGAATTTATCTTATAACTCTTCTTGATAACAAATTGGTGTTGTGAGTTAGTGAGTAGGTACTCAAACTAAGATTTAAGATAGCACTATTGTTATGTATCGTAGTAGGTTTTAATAAGAAAACATATTGTATGTTATGTATATATTTATATAGCAACACCTTTATATTCTTATAAACCACCAATCAATTAATAATTGTTCGAATTCCATGTAATTTTATAGATTCCGACACCCATTTGAAAGGTTTCACAGAAAACGACATTTATTTGATCCTATAATAGTTTTCCTTTTCAGTTGCGATACTTGCTAGTAAACCGTCGGCTCTAATAGGATGTGGTAGGCTGGGTTTTCTCAAATGGCGATCAATAAATCTCGCTAGCTGTCAGAAAGTGCTGCTACCAGTCGGCCATTTAGTCTGCAACCCCTAAAGCAAAATATGCCACTCAAACTGCGTTTCGTTTTTTAAAGAAATCATCTTACATTACTTCATTTATTTAATCAAAGAAACGATTTCAAAATTAGAATGTTCTTTTTATTACATTCTATGATGACTGGAAAGGAAAGCTAAATTCCGTAATATATCTTTTTGGATAAAAATAAATAATAATCGGTTTTTAGCTGAGTGGACAAACGCGTTGGATTTTCATTCGGGCGTCCTGGATTCGATTCATCTGCAATTTAAGTTCTTCATCATTGCACAAGCAACATTTTCCGCTTATTGTGACGGTAGTTGGAATTTTTACCTGGGAATGTGTGTTTTTCTTTTTAAAATAAAGGTTTAAAAAATTGTAGTAATAGTTTATTGTTTACAAAATTGTATTTCGTGAACGCTTTTTCTTAATATAAAACTAATTTTTGGTGTTTTTTTTGTTTCAGTTTCTACAGCTGCTACGCCTTTTAAAAAAAATGGAATAAAATCCTCGGCAAACGCTCAATATTCGCCCTAAAATGTGAACTCAAATTTATGATTAATTGTTTTCAAAGCAAGTGGAATGATCTTTCACCAACGAAGGGTTTATAAATTATAATTACCATGGAAATAAAAATGAGTTCTACGCCGTCCGTTACGGAGGAAATGACAACCTTAGCCGAGGGGGTTGTCGGAACAATGGAGACTTCGAGTGAATTAGAGTGGGCCAACTTGTGGGCCCACCATTACCTTGACAGTGGTGAAATAAATGACACGTTTAATCCCAACATGACAACCAACCTCACGTTGGATTGCCGAGAGGGATTTCAGGAAGGGTCGTTCTTGGCTTCGGCTTGCTTCCAGGCAACTGTATCCTTCCTTTACTTCGCTATATTCTGCGTGGCCCTTGTGGGAAACGGGTTGGTCTGCTACGTGGTGCGCGCCACTCCCCGGATGCAAACGGTGACCAACTACTTCATAGCCAATCTGGCTTTGGGCGATATTTTGATGTCGCTGTTTTGCGTGCCGTTCTCGTTCATGTCGCAGTTGGTGTTGAACCACTGGCCTTTCGGAGTGACTCTGTGCAGACTGGTCAACTACTCGCAGGCCGTCTCGGTGTTGGTGAGTGCGTATACGTTGGTGGCTTTGGCGGCAGACCGCTGCAGGGCTATCACGAGCCCCCTGCGGCCGCGGCTCTCCAAGCCCGCGGCGCAGGCTGCCATCGCAGCGGTGTGGGTAGGCGCTCTCGCCACCGCAGCGCCTATCCCGCTGGTGTCTGCCCTGGCTCATCCCACGCCGTGGCACGAGGCTTGCCAAAGGTATGTTTAACAACTTGTTTTGTTCTGCCGCTAGTGAACCGTTGTATCCTCTGATCTAACTTAACCTCACATAAGCTCTGATCCCTACGTCGTTTATGAGGTGGAATGAAAATTCGCTGAACGTATCACGAATGTGGAGATTCCTAAAGGAAAAGTGCCGGTATTTTGGAATGTGTGAATGGGAATAAGGCAAAAAGTGCGCGACGCTCCATCTTGCCTGTTTCCCGCTGGAAGAAACATCGACTTGGTTAGTTAGTTTGTTACATGATAACATTACCACTAATTAAACCTGGACACCAAGATAAGCGTGTGATTGAATTACTTTTGAAGCTAAATCCCTTCGTAAATGTCTGTTTTTTATATTCTTTCGTGACTGACCTCACTTTGAGAATCTATATCATAGTGTTCAAGTAATAATGCCGTGTGAGTAATTTAATTATCTTATAAATATAAATTGTGTTCCATGTGTTAGTTTTCGGATGTCTGTTATTAAAATGTGTCAAACTACATTTACTTATCCCATTCATCATCTTCACACTGACTAACTTTCCACTTGCGAGGGACAAACGTGAGGGTGATAATTGATCATTGTTTTAGTTATCCGCAATGTATTCTAGTAATTGTTTAGGCTACTATTGTTCTAGTCTCTTTTAGTTCTCCTGTCAGGTTGGTTATTAACAATTAAACGACTGGTGAAAACTTCTTTAATTTTTATTAATAATAGAGAAAGTTTCACGATTTGATAAAAATAATTTATCCGGGTACTCGAAAAGTACACAAAAAGCTCTCTTTTTTTAACGAAATTGACCGTATTTTACGTTTCCATTATTTATCAATCAATACTTATAATGGTAAAAAATCTGGTGCTTCCTAGGTACTGTAGATATCTGATAAAAAATAAGATTTTCGAATGCGAAAACTTTAGACTTTGATAAAATCCAGTAAGAATCTTAAAAGCGGAATAATAGAATATTTAAATGAAGCCTGTGATTAAGAGATAGCGTTAATTTACTTACTCCGTTTTAAATGAGTTGGTTTATTTAATTAAATCAGATAAATTAACGTGAAAAAAACCAAGATGTAGCCCCGGATATCATCGTCAGAAAGGCAAAAGAGCTGAAGCACCATTTTGAGAAATATACACCAGAGCTCTTAAAAGTTTATTTTGTTTTACAATAAAATTCATAGGTCTTCAGTACCAGGTTGGATTTTGAAAAATAAAGTTAACTCAAGTAACTTAATGCTCTCATTGAGTTATTCGAAGCGACAAAACGCTAAAATAAAGTCTCGAACTTGTGTCGCTTGAGTCAAGCCTTCTCCTAGTTGGTAGTGTCGTTTAAGCCTTTTTGCTTTTCCAACGACGATATTATTTTCTCTTTGATATCCTTTTGCTTTATATATTTTAACGAACCACCATAGTATAAGCAAAAAATATTTAGCCATCTTTTCAAGCCCACAAACCTACTAGGGTTTTAGACATCTAGTGCTGATACCTGAACGATGTAATATTGCATATTTTCTTGCTTCGGACATATTGTACTCAGAAGGGAAAATTAACTATGGTAATTTCTCGGACTTCCTCACAAAGTAAGTTGAAATGGTTAAGTAGAGTTCTTAAAAAGAAGCTAGCTTCGTGCTTTTAGCTTAAATTAAGAGTTACCCCTGTAAGTTTCTTAGTGTAAGTGGATTTGTTCCTTGAACAAACAAGCTGGTTATATCCTCCTGATTTTGAAAGAAACTTGGGGATGAGTGAGATTCTTTCATCTGACTTTTTAGACGGTGAAAATAGTACCTGTCTATTCGAATCTATCAAGAAACAACAACAACGTTTAAACCATCTCTATACAGAATACTTTAAGTGCAAGTACTGTCACTTTTGTCAATTTTGACAATAGCCTTTTAACGAAAAAACTTTACTCGATTTTTTTGTGTGTTAACGGCAAATAAAACCCTTTTTGTAAATATTTTTCGGTTTTTTTTTCTCGAAAAAATACTAACTTTTCGAGGAAATCCCTTTGCAGGGTAAGCACTAAATAACTTGCCGGGGTCCTCAATTTCTTCGAGACTTTTTCAGAAAGCTGTATGTAGCAAAAAATCACAAATAAATTGTTTCCAATAAAAAGTAAAGTTATAAATCGTGGAATTTTAATTTTTAACGAGTGAAACAACAATTTCAATGTTACACACAAAAAACATATATCAAAGGCCAAAAACATAAGTAAAAACCACTTACGTATTTTTTAAAATTCTTGTGAGAAGAAAACTTTCCCAAACAATGTTTTTATATTATTAATTTATTTAAATTTAGACTGTTTAGTGAGGAAGATTTTCCGACTTGTAATACAAAGCAAAACTAACCCCAAAAATTAAAACAGTAAAATGATAGGAATCAACATAAAAATTGTACAAAATAAAATATAAAGTAAAAAAAATCAATAAATGTATAAATACTTATTTTAAAAATAAAATAGGTAAGTCAAAATAAATTTTGTGCTTATGGTTAAAATTGGTTTCTAAGATGCAATTGCTAACTCGGATTTGCTAATAAATTGTTAAAATCAGGTCATTGATTCATCACTTTACTTTCATTACTTTTTATTGCAAATGTATTTGATACATAATTGTGTAAAAATCTCAGATATGTCACTGACATTACCTTCATCGCCTTTTCGAAAGAAAAAATGATTCACATCCTTACTAAAGTAGAGGAAGAAAGCAGCAATCGTAACCTGCTGATCAACAAATCTAAAACAAACTAATGGAGATCGTCGGGCAAACACCTCTGTAAGAGTCTTTGGGTATACAATTGGCAAAACAGGGGTGAAAAGAAAGATTTGCTTGACGAAAGACGCCATGAACAAAATACAAAAAATATAACGAGATACAAAGAGGCGTAACTAAAACCACCAAGTTGAAATCGTTCGGGCGTTGATTTTTTCCACATTCCCAAGAGGAGTACAGGAGTGGAGGAGTCTGCTTCACCAGAGCAGTTGGAGTTTGACTCGAGAACTTTAGCAATAAGGCAGCGCCTAAAGAAAAAGAATCTCAAACGATGCACTCGTATGATATGAACGACGAATGTATTAAATACAATATTTTCCACCTACAAAACTAGGAAAACACCCATGATAAAACCACCAATACCAGATCTATCAATGGTAGAACTTTTTACAATAAATTATACGTCACGTTAATAATTACGTTCTCTGTCCATTTGTTGGACATTTGTTTGTCGGATTTGAATGCCTGGATATTGGTAGTAAAGTCCGGCGATGCCACGTACAAAACAACGGATATGTTATGAGTGTTATGACAATAACCATAAGCTTAGTCCTCTTCGCAAAAGTATACGGGCAGACCTTAACCGTCCGCTAAACATTTCCAATAAATATGCCGTAAGTATATTCTGAAAGCTATTTTCTATACAGTCTACCCTTTTCTAAAACGTTGTTAATCAAGTTAGGGTAGGGCGAGCGTAAACAAGTGAATCGCACATATTACTCTATGTTTTATTCTAACTAACTCACAATAATCAAAAATAATTTTAGTCACATATTTTTGGATTGTTATCAATATGATATAAAATATTTAAACATTACAAGAAGTTGTAAAATTATTCAAAAGTTGTTTTCGTTTGTACAGAGTGCTTAAATAAAGACCCTGGAATAAATTTTGAATAAATTAATGCCAAAAGGGAAAATGATGTCCCTACATTTTCTCGTCTTTTTGCTTCCTCCTTCTCTCTATAAATAACGAATCTTGCCGCTTGTTACACAGAACCCATTAACTCCATTGTAAAATGTGATTTAGGTATGTAACAAATTTCAGTGAAGGAAATAAATGTTTATTGTTTTAAAGTTAATTTTGTAGAACTCTTTTCGAAATAACGTACGTTTTTTTAATTAAAATTATGAAATTTTTAAATTTTTAAAAATTAATATTATTTCTAAAAATGAGGAAACTTTCAAAAAAAGAAATAATTTTACCGAGGGCTTTTCTTCGTTTAAACATGAGACCTATGAAAATACTCTATTTGTGTGCTGTTACAAATATTTTTAGTTTGTTCACATTACCTTTAATGTATGCAAATTAATTAAATGAAGCTTCCGAATTATTTACACACAACTTTATTTTTAGATTGGTATGTTTTTCACAAACACAACCAAGAAATGAAAAACCAAATTTATTTACTAACGCCCTAGTGGGCTCTTACAATAAATTTTCACAGTATATTGATGTTGATATGTAAAGCATTATGTGATGGTACATGATGCATTAAAAAATAAAACATAAAAAGTACATGCTTCTTGAAAAAATCAAAATAAATATATAACCAGTGGTAAATACAAAATGCAATATAAAAATTACAATAATACATATAAAAGCATAGAAGAGAAAAATATAAATTCACTATTGTCTGGTAGACTCGTATATTTCAGTGAAGTATTTGTGAAGAGTTCGTTTATAGTAAGTGTAACAACAAAGTAACAGAGCAATAATTGTATATGAAGTTAATAATTATAAAATTGAAAAGAAAGAAACAACAAATATAACAAGAAAAAAACAACATATACAATCATGTGTGACATACAATATGTTTAACTTGTTTAATTTACCTAATAATGCCATACGACTCCGATCTGAATCTCATGATGGAATACAGAAAAATATCAACATAACCATGTGGTCTTTAGACTGGGGAGTTCATTGCATAGTTAGTTGTTGATGAATCAACATGAAACAACTCAGAAAGTCTTGTGTCACGAATAGGTACACGGAACGTTATCAGCTTATATAAATCAGGTGCATCCAGTACACCGTTAACCAGTTTGAATAAGAGTACTAGGTCACTCATGGTTCTTCTACAAAAAGGTTGGTTATGTTTAATATTTTCACTAAGCTAGTATAGTTAATTTGTTCAATAGGTAATGAAAATTTAAAATTGATGAACCTAAGAAACTTGTGTTGGACTTTTTCAATTTTCAATTGTTGATTTTTATAGTATGGGGACCAGATCGTTGAGTTGTATTCTAACTTACTTCTTACTAAGGCAGTGAAAAGAATTTTTTAAAAATCTTTTACCGTTCTTAAAACAAATCCCAAGCCTTTTCATTTTCTTTTGCCTTATTTGTTACCTCGTTGGTGTGAGGGATAAATGTTAATTTTACATCAAATAGGATACCCAGGTCTTTGATTTGATAAACTCTTTTAAGAGGGAGATTTTTGATATGGTAATGAGACATAATAAGATTTTTGTTCCTGGTGAATGATATATATTGACACTTATCTATATTCAAAAAGAGTTCATTGAGTTTGCGCCAATCATATAAGCGGTTAAGATTAAATTAAAGGATAAAACAGTCATTTAGGGTTCTAATAATTTTATAAATCTTGAGATCGTCAGCAAACAATAGAATTTAAAATTTAGAGAACACACAAGAAAAAAACTTCAAAAGAAAGAGTATTTTCCGACATACTCGTTTATACTTTTCTACGTAGCCTGATATACATACGAATACACACTGAAGAATAGACCCTACCAGGAAGGACACACAGTTATTTGGAATTTATCTGATACTCTCAGATGTACGTGTTTCTTGAAACGTTTCCCTTATTTTATATCCTAAAAAGAATTCCCAAAAAAAAAAGTTTATACTGTCAAAACACTTCTGCAAAAAACTATGTATCAGAAACTCGATTGAAAAATAAGTCTCAAACTCTGC
Organism: Drusus annulatus; assembly: GCA_022651775.1. Lineage (NCBI taxonomy): Eukaryota > Metazoa > Arthropoda > Insecta > Trichoptera > Limnephilidae > Drusus > Drusus annulatus. The sequence continues at coordinate 726,479 of JAGWCC010000083.1, forward strand.
TACAGAAAAAAGGACTCGAATATAGATCGCAAAAAAACTGTAATAACGTAATTTTCTTTAGCATTCGACTAGCTTATTTGTTTGATCGAGTTCAACCACTTTAGTAAATATGCTTTGGTCGGGCAAATAGTGTACACAACTCGTGTACGTACTCTTCTCGCTCCGACAGTATTGTACGAGAAGGTAAGTAATTTACCATGGTAATGCACGTATTACTGTCGCTGATACCTAAATAGTTAAGTTCCGACTCATTGGATTACGTTTTTTCAGTTGTTACCATGGATTGTATTGGATGTATTGGATCTATTGTATAATATGGCACCGTTTTTCAGAATCTAGTCAAAAACTTTAAAAAGTCTAATTTAACATGGTTCCTGTTTCTATATATACTTAACCTAGAGAGCCGGACCCTTAATACTCGATGTATCGACTATATTTTCAATTTCTGAGAAAGTTTTAAAAATATGTAAATATTTTTTTGATTTTTATAACAGTTTGATATTGTACACCTTACCAACTAAATACTTCCTCTTTAGTTGTTATTTGTCCATCCAAGTTAATTTTAGTAATCTAATTTGAAAATCTCACGCACCTTTAATTTACATTGAAATCTTTGATTTGTGGACCTTGGGCTTCTTATTAAAAACATTGTTTTGTTTAATAGAATTGTTGTTGTAATAAGGGTTTTTGGATGAATATCGTATTTTATGTATCCATTATCATTTTTGTATGGTACATATTTTTTTATGATTATGTTGAAGCAATATTATTATGTAGATTAACAAAACATTTAAATCGTGAAGTTAATTAAAATTAAAATAAATATTTTTAGGGTGACAATCAGGAACTGTAATTGAGTCAATGTGTTTTATTGAGTGAATTTAACAGCATATTACATGATATATATTTTTTTATAAATATACTTATACTAGTAGGCTGCTCATGACTTCGCCCGAGTCTAAACCTGAGCCTCAGTACTTTCTTCAAAAACTTTGTTATAATGTAGCAATTGAAATGACGATATAGAACACGCAATAAAAGTATTCGTTTTCTAAAGGTAATTTGAGTTTTCAAAACTGCATACTTCGTGGCGCAAATTACTTCGCCAGCTGATACATACATTCCTTATAGAAAAATAAGTGCATATTTCATGACCCTAAAACTCACCAATCAATTTGATGAATTGATTTCTGCTTAACAGTTTAGATATAAAGTGAAGATTTGTTATATAATAGATTAGTAGATTTTGAACAGTAAAAAAGTTTGTATTTTCAGTTTTAACATTTTGCCGGACGTTGTTTCAAAAGTGGAGATACTGTCCAACGTAGCACTTATTTTGTTTTATTTCATTCGGAAAACATACAGTTGTGCGAAAATTATGTTCATAATTAATGTCTTTATTGCTCACAATGAAGTTTCTGCTGTATATAAAACATATTTTACAAAATTAAGGAAAAACATTTTTAACTATTAAGCAATATAGGAAATTCAAAAAAAAAGAAGACAAAATCAAGCAATAAGCATAATAAATAATATAAACGAAACTAAGAAAGAAGAACAACATATTATTATTGAGAGTGAAATTGACTATACTAATATGTAAATAAAATATTGAATAAAATTTCTTTAACACACAGAAGAGACAGAGAGTTGATATTTAGCTTTGTGATTTTTTTTAAATTTTAAATGCATTTAATAAGTTGACTCAGGGATACGTAGAAAATATCAGTGTCTGGAAAGATGTTGTATTCCGTAGATGTTCTTCTGAAAAATGAATAGTGTGCGTAGTTATTTTTTTAATGCGGTGTGTGGAACAATCGGCTTGACCGTGTGTTTTTGTACGCGACAGGGCAAATTAATGTTCTCTAGGAAACATAACTTAAGGTACCCGATGTTTTACTCATGATACAATATTACAAATTATCAAACCCCTAAAATTATTATTCATTTAATTATTACTTCAATCATTTGCAGAACTTCGTCACAAATATTATTTTGAGTGCCCTTATTTTTAGCATCTACGTTTGATTATATGTTTGCGGGATTTGTTTTGGCTTGCAAAACGACGTTAAGCTATTTCTGTATTTATTTCACAAAGATGCTAAGAGCCGATGTTTTGTGAAAAATAAATATTAGAGACTTCTCCTTAAATTGAGTGCTTTTCACTTAACCATAATTGTATACTTATTACTTATCCAACGTTTCTTAAAAACCCTTAATTCAGCTGTCTTTGTTTGTTTTTTTTTTTTCTTATCTGAACTCACTGGTACCTAATTACTTAGTTTAAAACCAGTTTTTTTAAATGCAAACACTCTTTTTAACTTTAAAATTTCCTAGTGATGAATTAATGAGCACAAAAATCAAAGCTCACAGCTCAAAAGCTCAAAAGCTCATAACCTCAAAGCTCATCCATAAGCTTAAAGTTCAAAAGCTCAAAGCCAAAAAACTCAAAGCTCAAAAGCGTTAAAGCTCGAAAGCTTTAAAGCTCAAAAGTTTGAAGCTCATAACTCAAAGCTCAAAGTTTATAAGCTTAAAAGCTCAAAGCTCAAAAGCGTTAAAGCTCGAGAGCTCAAAAGCTTTAAAGCACGAAAGCTCAAAAGCTTGAGGCTCAAAACTCAAAGCTTATAGCTTATAGCTCAAAGTTTATAAGAATAAAAGCTCTAATCTTAAAAGCTCAAAGCTCAAAAGCTTAAAAGCGCCCAAGCTCAAAGCTCAAAAGTTTAAAGGCTTAAAAATTAAAATCTCAAAGCTCAAAAGCTCGAAAGCTCATCGATTGAAAAATATCTCTAACCATATTTTTATTTGTGGCTTCCGTCACCGGTCAAGGGTCATGTTTACGCCCAATATTATTTTTACTTTTCATTAATGACAATGTAAATATATTTTCAAAAATAATATTGATGTGTTACTTTGATAATAATGTATTTGCATCTAAATAAACTTACATAAATCACAATAATGGTTCAAGCTTAACAACTTTTAAATTTTTTTTTCTGTATAAATCAGCCATTTAACTATTAATGTAATCTTAATAATACTCCCTTACCCCCTTGTCAATGAAATGAATAATCTTGACATGATTTTCGACTCAAAGTTTAATTGTCTATAAGGTTTAAAAATGCTAGGCTTTATTCTCCAAAATGCCTTGGGAATCTTTGAGAATATTTAAATTAAGTTCATAGTCAAGTTGAACATAATTCTTCCATCTAGTGCCCTCACTTTAAAATCCACTTCGATTCTATCAGAAAACTTCAGTGTGCATTTCTAAGATATACTACGAACTCGGTTTTCCCATTGAAAATATAAACAAGAATAATTTCATGAAAAATAATATAATTTATTGTATTTATTGTAATTGCAGGGAATGTAGATACAAGAAGGCTACATATATATATATTCACAAATAAAAATATGGTTAGAGATATTTTTCAATCTTCGAGCTTTTGAGCTTTTGATCTTAGAACTTTTGAGCTCAGAGCTTTTGACCTTTTAAGCTTTCAAACTTTTGCGATTTAAGCTTTTGGGCTTCGAGCTTTGAGCTTTTGAGTTTTGAGCTTTTAAGTTTTTGAGCTTTAAGCTTTGAGCTTTAAGCTTTGAGCTTTAAGCTTTGATCTTTGAGCTTTGAGCTTTAAGCTTTGAGCTTTAAGCTTTGAGCTTTGAGCTTTAAGCTTTGAGCTTTAAGCTTTGAGCTTTAAGCTTTGAGCTTTGAGCTTGCTTTGAGCTTTAAGCTTTAAGCTTTAAGCTTTGAGCTTTGAGCTTTAAGCTCTGCGCTTTGAGCTTTAAGCTTTGAGCTTTAAGCTTTGAGCTTTAAGCTTTAAGCTTTGAGCTTTAAGCTTTGAGCTTTAAGCTTTGAGCTTTAAGCTTTGAGCTTTGAGCTTTAAGCTTTGAGCTTTGAGCTTTAAGCTTTGAGCTTTAGTTTTGAGCTTTAAGCTTTGAGCTTTAAGCTTTGAGCTTTGAGCTTTAAGCTTTGAGCTTTAAGCTTTGAGCTTTAAGCTTTGAGCTTTAAGCTTTGAGCTTTAAGCTTTGAGCTTTAAGCTTTTGAGCTTTGAGCTGAGCTTTAAGCTTTGAGCTTTGAGCTTTAAGCTTTGAGCTTTTGAGTTTTTGAGCTTTTAAGTTTTGAGCTTTAAGTTTTTAAGCTTTGAGCTTTTTGAGCTTTAAGTTTTGAGCTTTAAGCTTTGAGCTTTGAGCTTTAAGCTTTGAGCTTTAAGCTTTGAGCTTTAAGCTTTGAGCTTTGAGCTTTAAGCTTTGAGCTTTAAGCTTTGGGCTTTGAGCTTTAAGCTTTGAGCTTTAAGCTTTGAGCTTTAAGCTTTGAGCTTTAAGCTTTGAGCTTTAATCTTTAAGCTTTGAGCTTTGAGCTTTAAGCTCTGCGCTTTGAGCTTTAAGCTTTGAGCTTTAAGCTTTGAGCTTTAAGCGTTGAGCTTTAAGCTTTGAGCTTTAAGCTTTAAGCTTTTGAGCTTTAAGCTTTGAGCTTTGAGCTTTGAGCTTTGAGCTTTGAGCTTTGAGCTTTGAGCTTTAAGCTTTGAGCTTTGAGCTTTGAGCTTTGAGCTTTAAGCTTTGAGCTTTGAGCTTTGAGCTTTGAGCTTTAAGCTTTGAGCTTTGAGCTTTAAGCTTTGAGCTTTGAGCTTTAAGCTTTGAGCTTTAAGCTTTGAGCTTTAAGCTTTGAGCTTTGAGCTTTAAGCTTTGAACTTAATGCTATGAGCTTTAAGCCTTGAGTTTTGAGCTTCTAGCTTTCGAGCTTTGAAGCTTTTAAGCTTTGGAGCTTTGAGCTTTTCAACTTTCATGTCAACTGTCATGGAAATTGTTTATCTTTGAAAATCTCTCTTATTTGCGGTCTTGAAAAGATTTACTCTTTTAGTTTAGCAAAATTTACCATCAGAAACTTCTAGTTTAAATATTTTAAGCCGACGCCATCTTAGCCTAAATTTTTTTTTCCTGATCTCTAGTTTCGCTGATGGTATAAATATAATAATTTATTACAAAACAAAAACCCAAATCGCTCCAAAACCTTACGCGCTACAAAAAATAAAATGGCATTTTCGAACAAAATTTTACATCAAAATCAAATATCTAGACTAAAGGGAAAAAATCGTGTTGACCATTTTAGTTTATTTGCCCTTTTTTCCAATGGGTAAGATCTTAGTATCGCCATTTTGAAAGATTTATTATTTTCTAAGTGAAATGTGATGTTTTAAATTCCATGACAAATCAACGTCTTATAATTGCTGTGTTTGGTTTATTGAATGAATTTGGTTTTTGAATTAGACATTATTCGAATAATCATATGGTTTTCTTCGTAAACCTTCCTCTTCCCATATCCTTTATATCCCTACTTACTTCAACCATACAAAAACTGCTCAAATTACCGATTCCATAAACAATTCGTTTCAGCCTCTCGCGAAGAATCTCTTTTTTTTTAAATAACTTAACATAGCACCGACTTTATTTTTCGCTAATCACTGAAATACTTCTTTACTCTAGAAAAAGTGATTTATAGAAAAAGAGTTTAGATTTTCGCAATTCGAATAGCAGATAATTAAAACCGAATAGAATGTCGTTAGAAAAGGACCTATTGAGAGAGTTGTATCACCACTCGCCTAAAATTGTTAAAATGAGGCATTTCAATTATGCCAAAAGAAGAAGTTAATTACTTTTCACGCAAGAATATAAACTTATTCTAAAAGATACGGTTGATAAAAAAAATATTTCAACCCTGAACTGTGAACCTTTGACTTTGTTCAAAGCCTTTGGAAAATATTGCGTGATGCATTAGTTGCTTTAATATATTTTTTGACATATTTTTTTAAAATTGAAATTATCGAAATACATAACACTAAATGGAAAAAAAGAGCAACAGAGAAAGAACAGCACATACGTAATATTATAAAGAAGCAATTACAAAAATAAGACAAAATCTATATTATAAAGAACATTCAAGTAAAAGCCAAGGTCAAGTCAAAGTTTTGGTAGAGTCGTAAAGAATGACAAAAATCATTTAGACTAGTACCGAAAATTTCAAGACCATGGCTTGCGTTAACAAGTGTCGACATTTTTGGACAGTGGAGAATGATACCCATAATTAATAGAGTGATGATTGAGGAACAGCAATTCATTGTTTCTGAATCTACGGCAAAAAATGTTGAACTGGATAAGTCCCAATAAAGAAGGTGAGTCAATAATACAATTAATAATTTTAAAAACTCAAATTAAATTCTTGAATACGTGTTGATTTTCTTGGAATGGCAAAATAAAAAAAACAATAATAAATTGGCTTAACCACCGAATAACAAACATTTCCTGAAAATACTTTCGGTTAAGATAAGTCGAAGAGTCATCGAAGGCTGCTGGTTACAACTTGTGACCTTTACGGTGAGAACGACATCGTTCTGCCAACACTACAGAAACGCCTTACAAGTGCTCAGTTGAAAGGTTATTCTACATCTGCCGTATTCTCCTGATGATGCTTCAGATTTTGATATTTTCCACCCTAATGATCTACGAAGAATCTTCTTTATTAACGATGCTGATCTTAAAATTTATTGGCTTAGTGACTTTTTCAACCACGCCTTAGGCATGGAATCTAAAAACTACTTCACCGTTGGGTATTAGTTGTACACGTGAGGATTTGACTAGTTTTATTTTTGTATTCGGTAATTACATTTATTTAGTTAATTTGGATAAAATAATTTTTTTTAACTCGGCATCAACTAAACGGACAAAAATAAGATTAATTCAAACAGTAAGCAATTGAGTATTTAAGCTATTTAGTTATGTAATAAATTTATTTATTATGGTTTTCCCACTATGGAAATAAGTACAAGGGATGAGTTACGTGTTAAGGGATCCAACCGTGGGAAATGAATTATTAGAATTGTTTCTTTACAGGAGAATGTTCGCATTGTGGAATTAAACACTTCCTTATTTTGTTAGGAAATAATATAAATTCATGAATTTATTCTGAAACATGGAAGTGTAGACCATTTTTCAGGGGGTGTAAATCTCCTTTACTCTTTCCCAGCTTCCTTTAGACTCACAACATTCTTTAAATTAGGGATGCCACACTCCGGTTGGCTTCAGACAGTTAGGTATTTTGTGTAGTATAACATAAAAATGCTATAAATATGATTTTATGGGCATAATATATAAAGTGGAAATGTAATTTTCCGCTGCGTTAAACTATTCTGGGAGACCGAATAGTGGGAACTGTGAATTATGTATGTTCGTCGAGATTGCCTTAGCTCTGTTCATTTGTCGGTGTTCCACATTAAATTATAATGAAACGTGTTAACACGTTAACCTTCCACTTCCACCTTGTGTTTAATATTTCAACGATACAGTGCTACCATCTATCGTAGTTGCTACAACTAGCATAACAAAATATATTATAACACCTTATGAAAAATTTGAAAATTGTTAAGAAAGTGGCAACAATTTTATTCGATCACCTTTATTTCATTTATTTCAATTTATATGCTATTCCTTCTCTGTTACTCTTTTTCATATTTCGTGTTTTATATGTATTTTTGTAATTGGACTTTAGTCCGTTAATTTATAAATAAATAAATAAATCACCATTAAGCTAGATAAGCGCCTAGTCAACAAACCCAAGTTTACAGTTCATTTCTCAAAATAAAAGGTTTAATATTTTGCGTATAAGTGGCTATAGTGGTTTTCTTTCAAAACGGTATAGATCGACACACTTAACTTTGCAGTCGGGGGCGTCAACACAGAATTTTTTTTTGTTTCAAAACCAATGAAAAATTATTTAAGAAACAGTCCGTTCGATCGTTCGTCCCTCTTTTGACCCCCTGCAAAATTGAAATACTTGCCTTGTAATAGGTATATAAATTTATTTTAATTTGACGACATTTTATATAAAATTTATTAATAACCATCACGCAAGGCTAAACATAGTAGATGAAATGCAGCACAACTCTGTCTTGATTCAGTTACATTAATACGTGCACACAATTATTTCTACTCTTGACATAGCCCGAAATTAGATTTTTATTGACATGATCGTGCCTTGTAGCGTTGTAACCGCTCTGTGCGAACTACTTCATTTTGCGGCAGTTCACACTTCACACATTTTTCAGTGTGTGAACACTTCAATTGTAGTTCGACTACAATGACTGCAACAAAGTACTTCGATTTGCGGCAAATCTTATTTCACACATTTCTCAGTGTGTGAACACTTCAATTCTAGTTCGACTATAATGAAGTACATCATTTTGCGGCAGTTCACACTTCACACATTTCTCAGTGTGTGAATACTTCAATTGTTGTTCGACTACAATGAAGTACTTCGTTTTGCGGCAGTTCACTGGCTTAGTGGTTTTCGGTCCCAGAAATTTAAGACGAGGAACCGGTTCCGGTTCTTTAATTTTTCAGAAAATCGGTAGCAACTCCTTCCCCCCATGATTTTTTTTTTGCGAAGAACCGGTTCTTAAGCGAATTAAGTGATTAAACTGTTACTTCAATTGCAGTGTTCACCGTGAATGTTTCATTTTAAAGAACTTGTAGTTCGTGAAGCGTTCACAAAACTTTGAATTTTTTGCCATCGCTAGTGCCTTGCTTCTCCGTTCATCCACTTACTCTATATTAACATTCAATCTACATATTCAAATCATCTAAGCATCGCCTTTCTTAAAATTGCCAGCATTTTTATTAGATTCCCTCATTCGTTATGTGGTGGCATCTGGTTTTGACACACGAACGCTCCAGAAATCTAATTTCTACAACATACGTTCTATGAATTAAGGTTTTATTCTTTATGGGCTGCTACCCTCACTGACGGTGATATTTTCAAAGAATTCTCATGATTTCCATTTTACGAAATTCATAGATTAAAAAAAAGCCAACGTTAGTTCATTATTCATTTTATGATAAATAAAATGGTAATGATAATTGTTTTTATGGTATTTTTTTCTATTTCCCGGGGATAATTTTTTTCCGGGAATATTTAGTTATTTGGTTTTAAAATATTTATACCGTCTTCGCAATTAGAAAACTTCTGCTCCAGCTCCAAAAAAATACTTTTATACCATCTCTGCTAATCATGTAGCCAACTACTCACAGTTCCACGTGGTATTGCGATTCAGACATTGATGTAGGATTTGTGGTGTAAAACCGCACAGCTCAGAATGAGGTAGAAAAGATGCTAAACAATATAAAATATCACACATGTCATAATCTATACTAGGTGATCCTCCACTTACTAAAAGACTTTTTTTTAAATCTAACAACAAATAACATATTTACACTTTTGAATACGTCCTTTTATTATCATTTTTTTGTATTATAATTATAATTTTAAGTTAATGAGTGTGTCTATCTGATAGGACCTCCTGCCAGGTAAGTATGTTCCTGTATATTTTCTTATTTAAACTAGGAATTAATATGTCACTATAGAAAATAAGATCTGTACAGCGCCCTTGAAGTGATTTTTCACAAAAACGGCGCTATACAAATCATCCATTTCTATTATTTCTATCGCGGGTTCAAACCCGGCATGCGCCAATAACTTTTATTTAATTAATATGTGTCATAACACATTTAATTCATATTAAAATAATAAAAAAGTACATTTGCGGCACGTTCCAGAGTGGTAGATACTCTAAGAATCGCCCTGGTGAAAGACCACCATTCAGAATCGAAACGTTGCTTGGAATGGCTTTAGCCGTGTTTGGTGACCAGATCTGAATAGCCAGGTACTTTCCAACCTTCCTCTTCCCAATCTCCTTCCCCTCCCCACTAACTTCAGCCTCACAACATACCCGTGAGTATTTTGTATTCGAGGATGCCATAGTCTTACTGACTCTAGACGGTTGGGAGCAGTTGAGACTCTTGTGCGGTATTCATATAAAAATAAAAAAACAAGCAAGAGACTGGTAAATCCAGATCGCATTTGGAGTATTTTTTTGTTCAAATTTAAAATACTCGATCGCAATATGTGTACCATCAGCTGTTTAATGTCTTTTGAAACGCTTCGAAGCATAGACCTGACTCGAAAAGTTACTTGACCCTAAAGTCGACCCAATAAAAATATATACACCAAAAATGCTCAAATCGAAATAGTTTATGTTTATTTGGGTTCTCTGTGTGCTCCAGAAGATCACAGTTTTCTGCTGTACCACGAGTTTTCGAATACCGGGTACAAATTTAGGACATCATGCAAGAGCTTTATAGATTCCTGTAAAAATCATACTTTAGGTGAGTAAATGAGAAATAGCGGTTGGCGTCGCACACAATGGCATGCCTAACAATATATTATTGATTGCTCATTAATAATAGTTAGACAGCATCTGCTGTAACAAGTATTGAATATGAATACCTCTGTATCATAAATTCCCGATACACATCACCCCGATCAATATTAGCGTACTGTTATTAAAACGTATTTATGGCCAATGGGGAATTTCAGGGTAACATTGCATAAATACGATACCGTACTGCAAATATGAAATGAACAAATTATATTTGTTAATATAACGCGAGGTACAGTAAACACCCTCCCACACAGAAGTTGATACGAGTTCTATCTCGCGCAGTAAAATCTGTATCATGATTCCAGATCAGCGCCTACGGAACAACCTTATTATGAAATTATTCCCGTTTCGACGTGGTTTTATATACGAGTATACGTGGTTGAGATATATATAAAAATATTAAAGTTCTACATCTTATTGGCTGGAGTTTGATAATTACTCTTCATATGTTATTATTATGTTCTTATTCAATACCACACAATTAAATCCTAGCAGTCTGATGAAGGCATCTTATCAAGTGTAGCACACTAGAAAATAAAAGAATGCATTCACCCAGAAGTGCGAAAATTATTTTGTATCTTATAATCATTCCAATACATTTTAAACGTACTCACTAACAAAATTGAGGCCAAAGGCAAGGTTTTCAGCATATTATAGCTGTCACGCATAAAATTAAATACGTCTAGCGGATCCACAATATTTGATTATTTTTTTAATAAAATTTATCACCATATTAAATAAATGTGGAGTTCTACAAATATTTACACATAAAGCTATTTTTCTATGGCAGCGATGCACAACCATTTTAACGGAAAAGAATATTATCCCTTTTCCAAAAGTTAGCGGGCCCCAAATAGCACGATGTTGCGGACACTGGATAATGGCATGGTATATATTTGAAACGAAAATTTTGCTAGGTTGAAAAATATCACATTTCAAAATAAAACAATGCTTAATCTTAAGATGCCAATTTTATATTTTATAAATAAAACTGATAATTTAGGATTTTCAATTATTGTCATGAAACTTTTTCTAATTTATATAAGTGTAACAATTATATAACCAAACCATCATCTTTACATCTCTGAACTTAGAGAGGCGTTGGTGAATCTTGACCAATAGCGTTGATCTCCCTAATAGTAAAGGATGACGCAACGCCTGAATGAAAAAGTATTCGAGATCAAAGAACTGATCAATAAACTCGAAAATTTGAATATAAACTAAAACGGTTGTGACAGTGGAATATTAATTTATAAGTAAATGCGTCTCAAATATTACCTACGGTAAAGCTGGCGTGTCATCTTAGGATTAATCAGACGTTTTCGATCTTGGTAATGGGAAGGTTAAGAAAGTTAACAAAGTAGGTGTGCTTAACCTCTAGAATGCCGGATTCCCGCAAGGTACAACTTTCGTCATACCTTACTGACTAATTTTGTAATAACTTACTTGTGTTTTACAAAATTATAATTTTGTCAGTTATTTTGTTTTGTATTTTTATTTAGATGTATGCAAATTATTTTTTCCCACATCTAGTAAGAAAAAAGTTCATACATTTCACAATAGTAGAACAAATCATATAAGGAATACAATACACGTAAATTTATATCTACTTATGTATAGTAAACTGATGTACTTCGTTCTACTATTGCGAAATGCATTAATTCCTCTCTAACTAAATGTGTGAAAAAATAATGTGCATACATCTAAATAAAAATACAAAATTAAACAAACAAAACAAATCCTAGGAAAAATGCCAAGACTTGAGGCTTCTTTTAGAGCTTTTGGAAGGCTGTTTAAAAGTGTTTGACCTTTGTAAAACACGCTGTTTTGAGTTCACGCAAGTTTTGTTGTGGGAAGCTTAAATCATGACAACTTCCCGCAATATTAATCTTTTCAGATGATGTCTTGACGTATTTTTTCAAGTTGTACTTTAAGGGCATTGGTGGTTTTTCTGGAATAGCTGCTTATATTCGGAGAAATAGTTTTTCCTCCTTCTTGTCACTAAAAAAAGTTTGATTAAGAAATGTGAAGATATTTTTGTCGTTTTATTATTTTTTCGTGTGGCTGAATAAATTTCCTTCCAGAGAAAAATAAAATGTCGTGACGTTTCCCTGTAAATATAAAAAGTAATGTACCTTTGAAAGAAAAAGCTTCCGAAAATATTTCCCTGTACCGAACGTAATTTTTAGGAGTATCTGCCGCGAGGAATGGCCGCTGCCTGAGCAGTCGTACTACTACTCGATGGCTCTGATGGCGCTTCAGTTCGAGGTGCCGCTGGCCGTGCTGGTGTTCACCTACACGCGCATCGCCGTCGCGGTGTGGGGCGAGCGCCCCCCCGGGGAGGCGGAGAACCTGCGGGACATGAGGATGGCGCAGTCCAAAAGAAAGGTAATAAACAAAAACCAAATATACATATATCATTGTTTTTAATCATTTTCCAGATCTCGGGTGCAATTCCATTACTATATTTGTGTGTATAAACGATAATTATTTTTAAATATTTTAATAATATTAATAAACAACAGCAAAAATATGAAACAGAAAAAAAGCCAGAAACTAAAAAGAACAATGGTCATGACCGAGACATAAGCTCGGAACCTCTACTCTATCTGGAAGTAACACTCTGCTAATTGAGCCATCAAAACCTCATTAGAAAGCGGCATTTTTCAACGATCTCATACTTCTATTGAAAATTATTGATATTTGAATTTCTTCCGATTTTAGGCTGCCATCTTTTGAGCATTGTTCTTTTTTTTAATTTCTGTTTCGTATATGTGTTTTATATTATTAATATTATTTAAATATTTAATAATAAATAACCATTAATGATTTAAGGTTAATTCTAATTTTAATGAGTATTATTTTATTGATTTTGGTAAAATTAACAGTCAATCAACAATGAACACAAATATTATTAAAAAAATAACAAATCATTCGAATTATTAATTTTCCACGGCTGACGATAAATTATATGAGTTAAGATGTGACAATATATAGTTTCATTTTAATTAGCTAAACAAAGTTGGTGAGGGAGAGGAAGTTGGAAGGAAACATGGGATTGGAATAAAGGGACAAAGGACGGGATTAGATGGAAAGGTAGTTTGAGTGATCTAGTTTGGGTACGGTCGTGTAATGGATATCAGTCTGATGTCACCTATAGTCGAGTTAAAGATATCAATGTGGTATTAATTTCAGTTGAATCAATGTTTAGATTTATAAATAAAACAAGTTTGTTTTGAATTGGTATTAAAACGAGGGAGACAAAAAATAAGGGACTGTCTGCTATTGCGATTCGGAATATTATGGAACAAAATCAGGTCTATCAACTAAGTTGGGTGCGAATTTAAATAACATTACTGAATTTCTTACATTTCTTTGGCAAGTCAATGTCTGTAAATTGAAAAACTGAGCAAAGTCTTCGTTGCTAACATGAGATCGAAAAGAACGGAAGTTTAGATATCTTAAAAATCTGTTTTAGACGCTTTCAATTCTGTTTTTGTGAAGTGCATAGCTTTGGGTTCCACACCTAAGATGCATATTACAGAATACTGCGTTAGTTACTATGTGGTCGATATATTTGTTGAAATTCAATTCACTATTAAGAATGACCTCAAGGTCTTTACTTTCTGATTTGGTTGATAACGGTAGACAATTAATTGAGTATTAATGGATAAATACTTTTTGTAATGACAATGGTAGTTATTAGACCGGTTGTCCCGCCATGGAGCAGTAGGTTTACTTGTACAACTGACAGGAAACAGTAAATATTACACTGACAGAGTATTCTCGTACCTCGAACCGAAAATATATTAATAAATAAATTAACATTTAAAACTGTGTGGATAATCATCTTACGCTTCTGAAATAGCTAACTGGCTTAGTTAGGACAGATTCAGAGAAATTGTGACAAAAATTCTTCTGATCATTTATTACGAGCACAATGTATACTGTTAACTTCACTGTATTACCTATCGACTGTATCAGCTTTACATCCCTATTAATATTATTTTTTGGTTTATCTATACATTTTGACTTTATTTATCTTCGTTTAATTTTCTTTACTTTTTCCATTTTTTTCTATTGTTCTGTTGTACCTATATTATTTCTATAGTGAAACAGCTTTTTGAAAATCACATTATGTACCTCTACAAATGTATCTACTTCGGAGTTTGTACCTGTACAGAATCCAAAGTTTAATTAAATAAATATTTGCACAACGGTTTCCTAAAACAGGCATCTGCTTAGTTCACTGGGCTATAATGTATTCACATGTATAGTGGAGCTTACCCTCGAAGCAGGTATCCATGTACTCTTATACGTAAATCTTTATCGGTTTTTTTATTTGGCTTATTTCTGTGTAATAATGTTTTTGTATCTAATGTATTAAATAAAAATACACATTATTTTTAAAAGCATTAGCAATATAGAGATATCAGTCGATAGACACTCATACCAAAACCTATAAATTCAAAAAAAAATGTTGAACATAATTATTACATTTTGCATCTTTGGATTTATTTTAATTACAGGTCAGGGAAGAGGTACAGCGATTGGAATCCAACTCTCCTTCAGCATCCTGTAAAAATGTTTATTTCACAAATTAAATTTTTAAAAATTAAATATCGTTATGTAGGTAATAATTGTGACATGTTTCTTCCATATTTTTGCAAAAGTTTCTATAAAAGTTACATAATTTTACGTAAATTGACGACAAACCTCAAAATTAGTTAAAGTTGTTTTTTTGTTTTTTTTACATACTCGTATTATGATTTCAACTAGTTGTTAACTTGACTTACTAAGATGGGATAAAAGTAAATCCACTCATTTCAAAAATAGAATAATGTCTGCTAATATAGATATACTCGTATATGTACTTTATTTAATAAATAGAGATTTGAAAAGATTCTCGTTGAAATTTGATAATTTCAATTATTGAAATCTGTTAAAAAATAATTAAAGTTTACACTCCTACGTACGTACTCGCATAGAAAAACATTTATCGATAATTGCAATAAAAAAATTTTGTATTGGAGATCAAATTTTTACTGATTCTATAAGAAATATTTAAAAGACGGGGGAAATGCAAATTCAAAACGGTAATATAATCTTTTTAAGGTTCGGTATAATGGATTCCATTTGAACCTCCTAAACCTAGACGATAAAATTACCGACATGAGGTTCTTTTATAATATGTTGTGTGACACCTCTAAATTATTTTACTAAACAAACGTTTACGGTCCACTTGGTATGAATCCAAAAACAGAAAAAGAAGAAAAAAATCTTCCGCACACGGATCCCTGCTGCCTTAAGGTGGATGAAATAAAGCATCCCTTTATTAGGGGATTCCGTGAAGCTAATAAAAAGAGGAGGGCAAGGAGATGATTGATTTTTTTGCTTCACTTTGATTTATAAAAACACAGTAATAGGTATACGAGTAAATGTATATTTTATTTTTTTGTACTCTGATTAATAATTTTTTTTTTTTTAAAGATATTTTCTCTAAATTTGGATAAAGGCATTTAGAGAAATTTAATTAACTCAGATTAAAGGTCTATCATAGGAGTAATACTGAAGGTATATTCATCTTTATAAACAGATGCAAATACAGTGTGAAAATTTATACGATTAAAAATATTAACTGTTTTTTTGTTTAACCAAAACTAAATTCACATATCTTTTGGTTTATTTATTAATTTATTATCAAAAACTTGTTTTTTAAGGTGGGGTTTTTTTAAATTTCGTCACTTTTGACATTGTCACAATTCAATGATTTGTGCCATTCGTTTTTTTATAGTCGGTTTTTGAACAATTTGTAATCAGCCAATAAGCACATGTTGCTATGCTTGTCAGTTAATAACAATTTGTTTGAAAGCAGAAACCGGCCAAGAATTGACGTTTAACGCGAACTGTTAAAATGGCGCTAATTGTCGAATTGTGACGATGTCAAATGTTACGAAAGTTCTAAACCCACTAACCACAGTATGAAAGTATACTTTTCTCTATGTATTATCATCACATACTTAAATACATTTCAGGTGTTTCCTTTCTGTATTTTAACGTAAATATTTTCCAACGCCATGTTGTAATACTCGCATAAGAGTCAAAAGTAGAATTTTTGATAACAATCAATGAAATTCATGAATATGGTTTTAGTACACGTTGAGAGTGAAATATCACGTAGAAGGCCACCAGCAAAATTCATTTCATAAAATACACTACTTTATTGGTTCCAATGCTAGACGGAGAAAATAAGTATCAGGGTAATAAGGGATTATTTATTTTTATTTTCTCTAACATTTGACTAACCTATATTTTCGCCAAAAACAAATTGTAAAGGAGAAGGTAACAAAAACCTCGTTTTCTTAGAAAACACGTAAATACCCTTAACTTTGCCTCATCGGTTTATACTATATTGAATCTGTTTTAGTATGCGAAAAAGAATTTAACTTTATGTGTAGTGTTTATTCTTTGGTATCAATTTGTGTTGTTTGGTTATATACTGAATAAAATAAAAATGAAAATGCTGGTTGAACAACTTTTCCAGACCTCATATTTATTGCAAGGCCCATTTCAGGATAGCATCTCAGAGCAATAATATACAGGAGGGATAGCTTTAATCGGGATTGTTGATTTTTCCAGACTCGGGTGTGGCTAAGGTTTTCACGGATACACCTTTTTACATCCATTCATACCACATGTCGACATAATGTTTTGTTTATTTGAATAATCACTTTTTCACAGTATTGTTATTAACAAAAATATAGGATATAACCTAAAAACCGTTGAGTTATGTCGCATAACAAAACATAGTAGGTGGAGTCACGACAAAAATATAGGATATAACCTAAAAACCGTTGAGTTATGTCGCATAACAAAACGTAGTTGGCGGAGTCGCCGGGGACGCGGGAGATGAAACACATGCTTACATACCTAAAAGTGGTGCGATATTATGTGACAACTTCTCCTCTCTCTTTCTCATTCATGGTTTACGACGTCACCATTCGTAAAAAGTGATTTATTGTAAATTTGTATAGGTTGGATAAAAATATATAGCTCTTTCTCCATACATATTCTTACTCCAAGGGTAGGATGTTTTTTTGAGCCAAAAATAACACTTAATCCATTATCTCAAATAATGTACTGCAAGCATAAGTTGAACATACGCTTTATTTCTCTGGTTTAAATAAAACAAGCAATGTTTGTTTACAATGTGAATTATCGTGGATTTGTTTTATGGCTAGCGGCACGTTTCTTATGATTTTAGTCAAACAATGTTTAACTTCGTTCCACTTTTTATTATCAGACCGTACCGGCTTAAGCTTGTTGCGGCCATCTTTAAACTGGTACATGCCTTACTTAAGCTAGGGTATTTATACATATTTGGGTGTTAGGGGTGAATTACAAAATGTTTTCCGTTACAAATAAATTAGATATTGCCAATTAATGGGATAAAAAAATTACGTTTTATTACTTAAGGAGTGAAGAAAAAATTTGCGCATAGAATTAATTGACAGCCTTCGTGGTCGAATGGTAAAGATGCTTGACTACGAATCCAGAGTCCGTGGATTCAAATTCTGGCGTCTGCAAATAAGTTTTAATTATTGAAATTATTTTATTTAACAATTTATTCACATAAAAAATATGGTAGGTATATTTGCGGCACGTTCCACAGTGGTAAATTCGCTATTTAGAATAGACACTTTTTAGAATCGAAATGTTGCTCGAAAGCCCGTGTTTGGTGACTAGATCTGAATAGCCAGGTACTTCTTTACCTTCCTCTTCCTTACCCCTTCCCAATACCTTCAGTTTCAAAACATACCCCAATTGGGGATGCCATTGTCTCACTGGGTCCAGACGGTTAGGAGAAGTTGTATCTTTTCTGCGGATTTACGTATAATTATAATTACAAATTATACGTAAATCTGTACTGAATAAAACATGAACTTAGAAATAAATTATATTTTGTTTTTAGTAAACAAGGCTTCTTTTAAAAAAATACTTTAAGTTAAATAAGGAATACTTTTGAATAAAATCACCGCATTGCTTCATGACCTAAATTAAACATTCTTTTTATTTATCAATTAGTTTTAAGGGTAAGAATCCATCCATCTACTACGAGACGTAACTAATATCGAATAATGTATCTTAAAATACACAATTGGTAGGTACTTTACTATATATGTAGGGATTTAAAATGAATTTTTTGAAATTTAATAATTTCAATTTACATCAGTTCCAAATTTAAAATGTTCAAACTCGTACGTTTCTACATACGTACTCACAAAATTAATTATTTATCGTTCATAATTTTAGTTGGCCTACGTTCTTACGGAATAACAAAAGGCCGGTCGGTATCTTTGAATGTTTAGTATGCAAATTTCATTTAATTCTGTAAATCTAGCTAAGCAATATTAATCATTATTAGAGAAATGCCTTTTTGTGTTGTGGGCATGTCTGTGTGCTCGAAGTAAGGTCGATTTTATCTTATTTTAGGTAAAAAAATTAATTATCGAAAATATTTTTAAAATAGAAAGTCAATGTCGAATCGAAGGGTTTTTTTAAAACTGGCAACACCAGTTTTCTTTCGAATACATATTTATTACACTTCTTGAGATTTTCAGTTTAATACTTCCACTGTTTTCTTTAAATTAAATTGTAGTATTAAAAAAATTATCTCACTCGGTATAAACGGTCGGTATTTAATATTATGTATTAACTCGGGTAACTCGACGGTATCATTTGTTGCAATACGATGTAAACTTACACAATACTAACATCTTTGCAATCCAAAAACATATTTTTTACTAAAATCTTACAAGGGCCAATAAATCCATTATCAATATTTGACAAAAAAAAATCAGAAATTCCAAAATTCTACGGAGTTCAATGGCTTTTGGGATAATATTCAATGGCATGGTTTTCCGCATAAATTAATGGAAATTCGTGTCAAGCCACTTGTTGGGTGGATTATTTGTCCAAATATTTTAACCTTGCTGTTTATTTTCCAGTGATTGCCCCGAAGGTTTTCTAAAATTAAAATTTGGGAACGTCATGATATTTTTTTGGCTTTAATTCTAGTTACGAGGTCAGTTTGGGTAGAAAGGAACGTTAAAGAAACCCGAAGAGGCATTCTTCTTTCTCCTAAAATTAGTTTCTCTTATAATATTATACCATTCAGATACATAATCACGTAAGTATTTTAATGTTTTATTTACATGTGAAGCCGATTTAGCTACCTTACATCTTTCACAATAAATAAAACTTTAATTTATTTAGAGTGATAGATACTCTAAGTATCCCCCTAGTGAAAGACTACCATTCAGAACCGAAACGTTGCTTGAAATGGCTTTAGCCGTGTTTGGTGACCAGATCTGAATAGCCAGGTACTTCCCAAACTTTTTCTTCCCGATCTCGTTCCCCTCTTCGCTACCTTCAGCCTGACAACATACGCCGATTGGGGATGCCAATCAGTGGCGGCTCGTGACTTTTTAGTGTGCTATAGTGCTGAGATTAAAAAATAAGACGTTATTGATGTTGTTGTAGCCGAAAAAATATACGTATATATGTTTTTTTAAGTTTTGTATGACGATTTTTACAATTTATAAACTTTTGGTGGTGCAAATTTTGAAAAAAAAGTCGTTTTTGGCTACAACAACTTTAATAATGACGGGTTTTTTTAATATCAGCACTTTAACACACTAAATATCAAGCTGACACTGGATGCCATAGTACCACTGGTTTCAGACGGTTGGGACTTTTGTGCAGTATTCACTATAAAAATATCAAAATAACTTTTTAGTATCTTATTATTTTATTTTTTTTAAAGAAAGACAAACATTCCCGGGTTAGAAATAACCCGACAATATTTGGAATACTCCTACTGCCATCATAAGAAGCGGAAAATGTTGCTTGTGCAATGATGGAGGACTTAGCCAGCAGAGGAATTGAATGCACGACGCCCGGGTGGGAATCCGACGCGTTTGTCCACTCAGCTACCGACCGGTCGATATATATTTATGTTTTTTTCAAGTCTTAAATGAAACAGCGTTAATGGATTACACAAAGCGTATTATCGACTATTTACGTATATTACACGTTTTAACATAAACTCGGGGCCGCATGCAACAAACACTCGGCCCGTAATCATTGATCAGTAATCACCGACAGTAATACATAAATACAATGATATCTACCATAATGCCGAGTTAGTACCCAGCTATCAGCTATGTACTGTGTCCATCCGTTAACTAGTTTGTGCGTAGTGGATATTCCGTGAATATCCGATCCGTAAACCAAAGTAATACCGAACTACAAGGGAGGAATTTTATTTACGTTTTGACCCCTGAGGAAAGTGTATCATTTTCAATAGCAATGCTTAATTTATATTCCCTATTAATTTTGTAATGTAATAATAATATTTGGATAATTTGTATAGCGCCGTTTTTGTGAAAAATGGGGTAATCTATTTAGCATTGAAAAAAGTAAGCCTCTTATTAGTAAAATAGAGCATACCGTAAAGGCAAAAGGGCTGAAGCACCATTTTGAGAAGTTTACACCAGAGCACTTCGAAGATTATTTTTTTATTTTACAATAAAATTTACAAGTCTTCAGTACCTGTTTGGATTTTGAAAAAACAGTTGACTCTAAAAAAAGTCCCAAACATTTACCGCTTGAGTAAAGCCTTCTCCCAGATCATAAATATATTTTAGATGGCTTAAGGGCCACAAAAGTCTTCAGAATCAAACGAGAGTCAGAGCATTCGATGCAGAAAAAATACTGATCAAAACTGCATATTTAACTATTTTTTAACCAAAGAGTCGCTTAAGCCCTTTTGCCTTTCCAACAACCATATGATTATTTTTCTCTTTTAGTATCTTCTTTATAATAAAGGTAAAATATATTTTGCAGAAGAATCTAGGTACTAAATCGCCGTCAAAATCATTCAATTCTGTTGTACCTAAAAAGCTCGATGGTGGTGATCACCTCTGTGCAGTAAAGTGTATTTAGGTTGGCGTGTGTTAAGCTTTCTATACATTTAACATCCTCATAATTCAACGATTAGAGCCATTTGGTTTTGTTTTTTATTTTATTTGAACAATTATAAAGTTTTTATTCCAGAAGGTATGCAGGAGTAGTGCAATGCAACACATTCCATAATTGATAATTATACATAAAATAAAGTTGTAATATACACTCGTATACACAATGATAAAGAAAAAAAAACATAAATTCTTTGGAAAAAATAAAAATTATCTTTCTTCTAAACGTATTTTGGTAAGAATACACAGTACACGTACAGAATACACGTGGGTGTTGGTTAAATAAATGTTGGTTAAATAAATTACTGAAGTTTTTTTCTATTTTTAATACCTGTTTTAGAAATTACTCTGAAAAAAAATGTATAATTTCATATACAAGTCATCTCGTAAAATATGAAAGTCGAGTTATCCTTTAACAAAAAAGAATTACCTGCTGTCAGAGGTAAAAGGAAACCTTTAAAAATTCAAAGTGAGTGAGTCACAAGAACAAATTTTAACATCCTAAAAGACGTTATATTCCTTTGGTAAAATCAAAGACCAGAAACAAAAAAATCTTTATATAAAGTTTTAATATCAGCCTTCTATTTCTTTCTTAGTTACCAAAATTGAGTACTTCAATCGACGGGGATTTTTTCGTAATCTCGGTAAAAACTGTTAACTATTTACTTTTCATCGTCGTACTGTTTTTCGGAGCATGAAACCGTGGAAAATCGTTTTTTATTTAAATGAACGGGTTTACAAAAATCGCACCGCTTATAACTCTTGATGCGTGCTTATATTTAAGCACCCATTTTAACTCTCGTTATTTTAATCTCTTTGTAATAATACTAATACGTTTTTTCTCCCTTTCAACAGATGGTGAAGATGATGGTGGTTGTCGTAGTTGTGTTCACAATTTGTTGGCTTCCTTACAACACTTTGGTGGTAAGTGCGTTTAATACTATATTAATTCGTCATCGAACTTCAAGACCATCAGTTTTTATTTTGTAGAATATAATAATATACAAAAAACGACTCATTAATATCTATACTATTCATCATAATTGTTCATATTTACGTAAAATAAGGCATTAATACGAGTAGCTCATCTCTAGAATCGTTTCTAATGTTTACGTCGAATTAACTTTATTACTGTTGTTTATTACATATTCGCCATTAATACTGACTGTTATTATCATTTTCATATTATTTTGTTCTGTCTTTATTGTTTTTAAATTGTTCTTTTCTGTTCTTATTGTTTTGATATTACTTTATTTCTGTTTTAATGTACTACTCAACCTTTTTCTGAGAGTGTTAATTTGCACTCACTTAACATCAACATTTATTTTCCTGTAGCTAATTTGATACAACCTTTCTTAATAATTTGCACTTATTCCGTATGAGCTTAGGGTACGCAAAAAAATCTCATAATTAATAATCGTAACCGACTGTCATTTTTTTTAATCGTCACTTCAACCTCTTTCTGAGTGATTCCTGTTTAAATCGGGTTGTTGATTGGCTTAACCATTTGATATATTGTTCTTTTCTGTCCAGGTGATGCTGGACGAATCCTGGGAGCGCTGGTCTCCGCTGCCCTACGTGTGGTTCGCCTTCCACTGGCTGGCCATGTCGCACTCCTGCTACAACCCCATCATCTATTGCTACATGAACGCCCGATTTAGAGCCGGATTCCTACAAGTAAGTTAAATGATCATGCTAATTACCTTTTTACCCCATGTTCCCCATGTTTTCATCAATAACCGATGGCGATATGTGTTTTTTTCTTAGAAAAGTAACATCTGGCCTAATAAATAAATTCGGATTTATCTATTTTCTTCCTTTGTTGTTTTCATTATTATCTAATAGCTTAAACCTTTATATTATTTCTTCTACTTCCTATTTAGCTATTTAGATTGTAGGTATATCAAACAGGAATATGTTGCAATGATAACAAATTATTGCTCCTGGTATGGTTTACTCTTGAATTTACCATATCTTTTTGTATTCGTAATACCATAAATATATCTTGGTCGTTTTCTTTCTCAAATATCTAAATCTTCTACAGCAAAGTTAAATGTATTCATTTAGACAATTATGTTGTAACGTTACGGCTTATATAGCGTAGTGGCTTCTGCATCACACAAGTTTTGGCAGGTTGTGAATTCAATCCAACAATATATTTCAAAGATTTTAAATTGAATAAACAGGTTCTGCTAGGTCTGTAATGTGGTGAAAAATATTAAGGAAAATGGACCTTAAAAAAGTGGGTTCGCAGCTTAGTGGTTATCGTAAATATTATTCATACGATAACCTGCTGCAAAGAAAACGTATTGTATTTGTTATTTACACTTGTCTAACGATTATTTCGTTTAAAAAGTATACGTTTTAATTTTCTTATTCTTTGTCAGTAACCAATTGGTTTCATCTACTTCTAAGCTTCTACTTAGTTAGCGTAATACTATTTCCTTTCGTTTGCTGTTATATAATATTTCCTTTCATAAAATTTCTTGGGACGTCATAAAAAACAAATGAAAAGGTTGCAAAGGGTTTTTTTGTCTTCTTATATTTTATATTCTTCTTTGGGCTTCATTCTGCGAAAACATCATATTATTAGCCCTTCCCAAAATGAGATAAGCTAAAGTAACGTATTAAAATGCGCTTAGTTTTGAAATGAGTTTTTTTGATCTCGTATTTTACTGAAATACTTTATTTTACTTTTTCCTCTCCATTAGATGTGTAACAAAATATTAAAACAATTATAAATTAGCCAGGAAAATTTTCAAATTCATCTAACATAGCTTAACTTATCAAAAAAAAACAATTACTTCTAACCCATTAATTTACCAGTTTAGTTGACTAACAGGTTTTTACCTTTTTTCATGACTAACGTCTACTTACTTGATAAACAAATACCTAATATAATAAATGTCAAATTATAAAGAAAAACTTTAATATTTACCGGGTTGACAGAAATCTGAATACCAGTTCCAGATCTAAAGGTGGAGGCGTCCTGTTTGCGGTCCACAAAAAACTGTCTTCAAAACTACTTTATACCAAACATTGTAATTCGGAACGAATACTCGTTGTGTCAAAGTAAAATATATTGGGTTGTGTTTATTCGTACACCACGTATACACTGTATATTCTCTTCACAGCAAAATTATTTTGTATAAAAATCTTAGTTTGAATTTAAAAATTTAAAATCAAACTTTTTAAGAATTATTTTGGTGGTTACGATTTACTATAGTGTGATTTCAGTGGAATCGACTCTAGTTTTTAAAACTTTTCAGTAATCTTTTATATTATGTAAGAGAGATCTGAGTTACACTTACAAAGTCAAAAGTCATTGATGTTCGGATCTATAAAAATATTAAATGAATTAGCAAATGATATTAAATTAGAAGAAAACATTAAAAAATATATTTTCACAAAAAGCAATCACTTTGTGGTTTGACATATTTGAATAAATGAAAAAAAAATAACTTTTAATTAGACCAAGGATATTATTTTTATTTTTATGATCGACCGATTTTGCTTAGCTTAAGCATCATCAGGGTACAAAATTAACTTTAAAAAAAAACATATTAAAAAATATTAAATGAAATGAAGAAAATGTGTGATAAATTTATGCTAATAAATATTAATTAAAGGGTTGTATTAGAACATATTTAATATAAATGTACGCACTATTTTTTTCAAATAAAGCACGGTAGATAAATCAGCAAGGATTATTTTATTAATAATTTTTAAAAATAGCATCAAACGAGATGGTTTCCAAAATAATAATATCACTTTAGAGCTCAGTTAAAATTTTATATATTACATTCAATACGAAAAATTGCTAGATCTCTAGAAAAATATATTACTTTCAGTATTACTAGAAAATATTGTTATAAATAATTATTGTAATTTTTGTAATATTTCCGGACCTGCACAAAATCCAAAAAAATACGATAATAGTCAAAAGATGTAAAACTTTTGTGGACATATTTAAAAGTGTGTATGACTGTGATACATATTAAATCGAAAAAATTGTAGGACTGCCAAATTAGACCGTTGCTTAAAGAAATCTCTTGCCCGAATTGAATTAAGTAATAATGTATTGACTCAATTGAAACTTTCTAAAGTCCACGCAGTTTATTTTTACAAATAGAAAAGTTTCATTATTAAATATTATTATGCAAATTCTTTGCTGCGTGGCATTCTACAAGGGTAACATTTGGGACCTATTATCTTATTGTCATATTTAAAAAATATTCAAAAGGTTTTAAAATAAATTCTCATGTTTGAGGATGACATGTATTATTCATAGTAATAACAAATTGTAACAACTGTGAGCCATTTTCAAGAAACTTATTTAAACTTTTCGTATGGTGTCAAGAAAGTAAATTTATAGCCAAGATAGGCAAATTTCACAATACGATATGAACATTTTTTTTATTATTCATACGAGTATAATACTAGTATTTGTAACCAACATATTTTTTTGGGTCGATCGAATAATATTAATATGTTTATTTTATTTGTTAAAAAAAAAACAATTTCATTTTTTGATGTCTCTAAAGGAGTTTATTTAGTATTCGTTTTATATTCACCGTAATAAAGGACAAAGCATTACCTTTTGAAAATTTCTACTTTACTCAGCACCGAGTTTTGTTTTTGTTATTTATTACACAAGTGCCTAAATTAAAATTATGTTTGCTTCCATTTATTATCTCTTGTTCTTTCCCCCATTTGTACGTTTTCGAAAATTGTATGTTTAATGTTTCTAAGAGTAGGTACTTAACATCCCTAATATTTATTCAGAATACTTATAATGTCAATTTAGCAACAATTATCTTAATGCTTTATACCTAATTATTATTTTATATGTTTAGTGATTAAAATAACCATAACTTTAAATAAAATATGATAATAAAAAATAACTTTGAAACAAGTAGGTACCAACTATTATTACTCTCATAATATAACATCTTAAAAATAATTCATTGGAACTAGCAACTTTAAGTAAATTTGCCTGGACTTCATGGCTTACATTTATAGCATGTATTTATTTGAAATAAAAACCATTACATATGAGATTTATTTATTATTTTAAGAATTTAAAGAATTATTGTTATTTATTTTTAGTAGTCAAATTTGCAAAATATTTAAGGCTTTTTCCTTTATGTAACATAATTTAGACGATCATTTCAAAAACAAATCCGGGCCTTTGTCAACGCTTTTATATCAAATTTTATTGGGTTTTCATTTTCATTCAAAAATGTTTTAAGTAAGAATATTAATAATCCTGAGTATCTCTTTTCCAGGGTTTCTTTTATGCTGCTTTCCATTCATCTTTTCTTTTGTAATTTATTATTTTACCTGCATGGCAAAAGCTTTCCAAACTACTTGCTTTCACTTGGTTGAGTCAGGTTGAAAAAACTTATAAAAATAAATTTACAAATAATTATAAAATATTAATAAATTCATAAATAATTATAATTTTATAAACTAACCTTGTCGAGGCCTCCGTTTGATTAAACGTAGCTGAACCACGGTTTATTTTGAACGCCTACTTTGACAGGTTAATACTACAGTTATATAATATCCTTTATAAAACTTTTCTACGATGTATCTACAAAATTTCTGCAAAATCTTTTAAACCGAAAGTTCGAAACAGAAACGCATGGAATGCATCATCATAAGCAAGTTCTTAGAAACCATGGTGTGTACTGAGGAGAGCTACCATTTTTTCAAAGCGGTGCATTTTAAACAATATTTAATTTTTAAACTAATTAAAAAATAAGTAGAAGTGAAGTTTCTGAATACAAACGTAATTGTTTTGTTGTTCTATATTTATCTTGATAAAAAATAGTTCAATGGTTTTTGCTATGCCTTTCTCACAGGGAGAAGTTTCCGTGTCAAGAGAGATGTAGTATCAGTTCCATTTTGGCCTCTCAGAGTAAAAACCGTTTCTCATTTTGTGTTTTCATAAAATTAATGTTCGATAATTGAAACAATGCATTATCTTGACGGCCTCCATGGTCGAGTGGTAAGACGCTCGACTACGAATCCAAAGGTCGCGGGTTCAAACCCGGCGTGCGCCAATAACTTTTATTTAATTAATATGTGTCATAACACATTTAATTAATATGAAAATAATAAAAGTATATTTGCGGCACGTTCCAGAGTGGTAGATACTCTAAGTATCGCCCTGGTGAAAGACCACCATTCAGAATCGAAAAGTTGCTTGAAATGGGTTTGGCCGTGTTTGGTGACCAGATCTGAATAGCCAGGTACATCCCAACCTTCCTCTTCCCAATCTCCTTCCCCTCCCTACTACCTTCAGCCTCACAACATACCCTATTTAGGGATGCCATAGTCTCACTGGCTCTAGACGGTTGGGAGCAGTTGAGACTCTTGTGCGGTATTCATATAAAAAAAAAAAAAAAAAATGAGACAAATAAACTTTTCTAAATTCTTAACTTAATACATTCACAACATTGTTGAACGTATATATGAAGGAAATGCCTACCAGAATAAGAAAAACGTAACTTCAGTTCTTCTTGGGCTTCTTAATTTCAAAAATGAGTTTTTTTGGCCCTTAGGGACCGATTTAAAAGATCATTTTGAAAGTTTATGTTGCAATCCAAAATTTTTTTTAAAAATGAAGCACTACAAATAAATTTTCAGAAACCTTGTTTTGTTACAATATAAAACAATTAGTGTGTTTGAAACATTATATTTATAACCTTCACACAGTGTATAAATTCAGAGCTAACGACTACAAATTAGATTCCGAAAAAAATATCGTTTATGCTATGACCAACTTTGTGTCAGACGTTTCTTTGAAAAAAAAACTTTTTTATAATTATATTATAAGAACTGTTTCACAAACTGAAGATAAAAAGTTTTCTTTTGCCAAACAATTAGCTACCAGATTCACAGACCACGAAAATCAATAATTTTATGGCGGTGATATTATTCTTAAATGAAAAAAAATCTATCTTCTTTCCCTATCGTTTTGAATTAAAAAACGCATGAAGTTAAGAAGAAACATCTCATTGTTGTATTATGTATCATATTTGAACCAATTCGATTTAAGATCAAATTATAATTTATTCATCTCTCCACATTTAGAGAAAATGTGATTTTTCTAATTAATTTTATCGAAATGTATTGTGTTTTCGGCGCACAATGACTTGGCTATATACAGGTAGTTAAATAATGACACAAAAGATTTTTTCCGGCTGGTGAAAAATGAGGAACATTTTCGTTTTTCTTTTCTCAATGAACTGCTTGTGTCAATATAATTTTGAACAAAACATGGAGAAATAATTTGATAAAGCTTAGCTCGAGACGCCCAGCAATTAAGCCTAAAAACGAACAATGATTTTTCTAATAGTTTTATAGCATTTTCTAAGTGTTTAGTTTGTCTTGTATTGATTTAAAATTCAAAAGATAGGCATTACTTTACTTTTGTATTTTTGTGCCTCTCGGAAAAAAAGATTAGGTAATCTTATCTTACATGCATAATATTTTAATATGTCACGACGCAATAGTCTTATTACCCAGCAGGCAGGTTGGTCTATTACACCCTCGATCAGAAGAAATGCAAAAGGTTGTGTAAAAAAAGGAAGGGAGGATGATTTAATAATTTCAAATTTTTAACTCTAGTCCACTGATTTTTATTAAAAGACCGAGCCGGTTTCACTTTGTAACGCCGCTCCTGTCAGCAATAAAACAAAATACCAAGTAATAAATGTTCAATATTATATAGAGCCAATTGCGTTTTTTTCCGGACATTAATAAACAATATAATCAACCATAGATTAATTTAAAATTGTACCAGCCTGAAGATGCCCGTTCCAAAGTGAAACCGGTCGGGTCTTAAAAAAAACAGTGGAATGAAGTTAAAAATTTAGTATTTTTAAATCATTAAAATGGAATCCACCACAAATTGTTTCAAAATTAGAAACAATAAGAAAGGAGAATGGTTGGAAGGTTTTTATAACTGCCTAGAGACAGCGTAACAATAGAGAACCCTGAGCAGGGTATGTTGTGGGACTAAAAGAAGTGAAAAATACTCGACTATTCAGATTTGGTTGCTAAAATGGTTAAAGCCATTTCAAGTAACGTTTCAGTACTGAATTGTGATTCATTCATTTTGTTCTTATTATACTACTTACATCATTATTTTAATGGTTGAGGCCCAAATCAGTAGATACTTTCATTATCTCCACGTGTTTGAACTTCTTTAAAAGAACAAAAGCGCAGGTGTACAAAAGCAGCAGCTAAATTAAAGTAAAAGCTCTGATGTGAAAGGAAATTTTAAAGTCTTCTTAAAAAAAAAATCAATCCCATCTATTTCCCCTCGCATCGGAACAACCTTTACAAGATTGCGTTTTTTTTACGGCATACCGTTCAAACTCTTAGCATGTCGTTATTTATTTAATTTTTGTAAACTCTTGTTTAGCCGAGGGAAATCAACAGCAAAAAAGACAACGTACATTTTTTCCGTATTTCGTACCAGCTCGAAAAATAGAAAGAAGGAAGACAATCGGTCAAAAGTTGGAAAGTGGGAAAATCAACCAGAGTTACCATTTTGATTACTATAAAAGAAGAATGAGAAATGGTAAACGCAAACATTTTTCGATAAAACAACATAATATAAACAGGATTTTTACTATTGTATTAACCTAAGAAAGAAAGTTTGGTTGAAATGTGATGAAAAAATTACAAATTGTACGTAATACATGTCAGAGCTGTGTTTGTCCCAATGACAAGGAAAAACTACCATCACAATCATCTGAGTTGGGTTTAATTAAAAGTCGGAATAATATACGGGTATGTATTAATGTGTTTGACTTACTAGGTATCTTACTATGTTACCTTAGGTATCTTCTTACAATAGAGAAATTTTAATTACTGGATTACAAACGACGTCGGGTGCTCCCCAAGCGTCGCGGCCTTAATCCTCTGCTAGATAAGTCCTCCATCATTACACAATCAACTTTGTTTCCCTTATCATGGTGATACTAAGTTGAATTGGACGTAGTTATGCAGAAAGCATCCAACCCCAAAAATAAGAAACTGATAAAAAGGCGTCTAAAAATATGACTACGCAAAAGCATATTACGGCATTTGTAAAGTGAATATCAGTGGTTTTTTCTTTATTAGAATTGTTATAATTACGTAATTTATAATCTATCAATATATTTATTAAAAAAATAATTGTATGTCCTACGTTATTCTACATTTAACTGTTTTTAAACATCAATTAAAGTCAAGTATCTGCAATGTGGGTTAGTAACAAATCGTATTGCCAAAAACATATTGCATTTGGAGCTTGAATGTTTTCAGCAGACAGAAATCTCGTATTTATTTATAAGAAAACATGTAAAACTAGATTTTGATAATTTGTAGGATGGACGCTTTCGGATAACTACTTCCAATTCAAATATTGTTATTTTATTCGTAACCTGGGAATGCTTGTCTTTCTTTTTTAAAATTGTTTAAAAAAAAATAATAGCATGGCGGTTGTTCGCAATGTGGTCAAGTGCGCTTCACTCAAATTAATTGTTGATTAATAACAAAATTCTCTATTCACTTTAAATGGCATTTATGTGGTTTTAACAATCTAATACAGTTTAATATATTAGCCAACCTTGCAACACAAATTGATTTAAGACAGAAGGTTGAAAGTTCATCAAGAAACACATTATATTTAAAACTTCAAGGAAGGAAATTCTGAACTGTGAGTAATGTTACGTTAACAGTGTTATTATAACGGTATTAAAATAAGTTACTATACCAGCTAGTGTACAAAATAATGAAAACAAAACAAAAATTACAAAAGAGCAAGAAAATAAGACATTTTATGGACTAGAAATCAGACAAAAAAATCAACAAAGAGTTGGGGGAAGAGATACAGAGGTCTTCCTCGGATAGAGTGAGCTGTCGACCGGCGATTCGAAGCTGGTGTCTTCGGTTGGGTACAATCCGTTAACAAGCTGCAATACTGGATAAATTTGAAGGACGCATTTATCCAAAGCATATACTCGTATATCAGGTGTACAACTTTGCTTCCGCCGTTTTCTTATATATAGCTTCAGCAGTAAGTAGTGGTTGAAATAAATAGACCATAGACGTCATGCAATAAACCTAGGCATTTGTCAACATAACTTCATAGATACATTAGTTGATTTGTGTCTGCATCATAAAGTTATTCTCGATTGAAAATGTCTGTTTTTCGAGCCAAATTCTCGTAATTTGCGGGAGGTTGACAATGCTCGACCCCATGCTGGAAAAGTGGTCAGGACATACTTGGAAACGTTGAAATGGGTAGTCCTACTCCACCCGCCGTATTCTCCAGACGTTGCTCTCTCTGATTATCACTTGTTTCGGTCAATGGCACACGACCTGGCTAACCAGCACTAATGAAAAAGTAAAATATTGGATCGATTCGTGGATCGCTTGAAAAGATGACCAGTTTTTTCAACGCGGGATTCGTACGCAGCCCGAAAGATAAGAAAAAGTAGTGGCCAGCGATGGACAATACTTTAAAACATAAATGTATGATTATACAATAAAACCTCAAATTTCGGAAAAAAACGACGCAAGCAAAGTTCTACACCTAATATGTAGAAGACGTTAAATAATTCTTTTGAATGAAGCAAGGTGCTTATGACGGAACTGAGATACGTGATGTTCTTCTGTCTACCTTTCGGTGAGTGAATTGTTTATTTTTTTGCTGCAATTCTTTATTTAACTTCGATATTAGTGATTTCGTATTCTCAACATAGTTTAAAAAAAACCACTTCAGAATAATAATCACTGTACGTTATAGATTATATAAATAAACTATCTATGAGAGTGGTACTTTTCAAATCCTCGTTAATCTTTTTTATGTTTACCCAATACAGACTTAAAAAATCCCTGCAATAGCAAAGAAAGAGATTGATTCATTGTTTTGAATTAATAAAACAATGAATAAATCACATCAAACATTGAATTCAAGGTTTTTTATTTCATCAACTTATAGACGTACGTTTATAAGTTTTGTATAATTATCACTATAAATATATATATATTTTCAACTCTTTCAATATTAGAATTATTCTACGTAATTTTATTTTTAATATTTATATATCAAGGGCATACTTGCAGAAAGCATCACTAAAACAAGTTCTGAGATAATCGCAATTAAAGCAAAAAAAAATTTTTGAAGCATTATTAAACCTAGAACCGTCTTTCTTTTTAAAAAAAAAAAGTATATACACTACAAAGAATGACCTCTTTAATTTAAATTAAAAGTGATTAGTTGCGTGCATATTTAAAATAAAACCGATTTTTAACGTGACTACCAGTGACTACTGACTTAATGCATTCTGTCAGTATATATTTTTACAGTCGTTCATATCACCTGTGTTGAAAATGATGTTATTGCAAATATATTTTTTATTTATTTTTTGATTAGATTGGTTTATAAGTAAAACAGTTTTTGAAGCAAATGACTAAAATGTTTATTATGTTTTATAATTTAAAAATAATGAAATATAGAACAAATTCCAAAAATTAAAATGATTATTATTTTGAATTCTTGCACATCCTAGACATGTGCATGTAAAAAGAAACTAGCAATTAAAAGTAATACTATAAAAAAAAGATTAATCGATTAATTTATCGTTTTCAACGTCGGAATCATTTACACCTGGCTCTGGAAGGAACTCTGGATGATTGGTATCCTCAGCCTGTCGAAACCACCCATGAAAAATGTCCGATATTACCTTTTTTACGCACAATTCTAGTAAATCTTTTTTTGCAGAGGGTATTTTTAAGGAATTCTTGTATAATTGTGACATTTTGTCGATTTCTACAAACAAATTATGATTGATACACGATGCACCCCTCATTGTTAAGAGGTTTATCGTTTCATACCCTTGAGGCGATTTTTCATAAAAACGGCGGTATAAAAATTATCCAAATATTATTATACTCGTCACTTAAATTATATTTGCATTGAATGGTAAAAGGTTTATCTTTTTCATATTTAAGGCATTTAATTTTTAGCCAATTTACCTTTTCTCCACGAAGATTTATGTTTTTATTTTTTATTAGCTGTAACTTTAAGTCGTAAAAGTCGGTATATATTAGCTCACTAGTTTCGTATAATTTCTTTTTCGAAGTCGAACGAGACATTTTAAAAACGTTTAGACAGTCATTGGCACCTTTTTTCCTGTTTTCTATAGCACTATATATAGAATCGCATTTCATGTAGGAATGGCCACTCTCCAAGAAGTTGATGGTTTTTTAATTTGTAACTTGTACAAGATTCAAGAGAAGAGTTGATACTTTCAAATTTCTATTCTGGCCTCCACATGTGTCAGAGAAGAGAGATATCTTATTTACACTCGGTGGAAGCCGTTTAATGTACCACAGGAGACAACTACCAATTTTGCAACTACCTCCCTTTCCATTTATTTCAATCCAAGCCAAATAATTCTGTTTGGCTTTGGACCTTCGTTAATTGTCAGGTAATATAATATTTGATTTTCTTTTATAGTAGACCAGCGAAACCTCGGTAGATGGTATGTGTAGCACACTCTGAAGATCGTAAGTTATAGTCATGAATAAGGAAATCATTATTGGACCTCTGCTTTTCTTTTTCAGAATGGTATTCTTTTTTCCTTTTCAGATGGTTCTAATAATCGTTTTCCATGGCAATTTTGTCTTCAGGGCAACTCTTATTGTATTTATTACATAATCTACACTGGTCTTTTTCGGCTTAAAAAAATAAAAGTTGTAATTCTGGCAGAACACTCTGCGATAAGTTATCTGTTTCACTGGTGTCATGTTTTTTTTTTTCTTGGCAATAGTCTTCATACAGGTTGTACATTTTGCAAATTGTTAATTTGCTATCTATTTTTTTTATAAAGCTTTTAGAGTCTTTCCTCGTATAGTGACTTTCCATAAACGGAAAAGATTCTATGTGGAACTTTATATTGATATATTTACTTTATTTTTTATTTGAAAACTAAGTATCCTAGGACTTCGTGCGTGCTACCAGGATGAAATGAATCAAAATTAAAATTAATTAAAGACTTTGATGAAGAATTTGATGCCCTTTTTATG
The DNA here is from genome assembly GCA_022651775.1 of Drusus annulatus. Lineage (NCBI taxonomy): Eukaryota > Metazoa > Arthropoda > Insecta > Trichoptera > Limnephilidae > Drusus > Drusus annulatus. The sequence goes on from JAGWCC010000083.1 coordinate 760,878, forward strand.
TAGCTTATTTTTCGTGAATTTCTTCAATTTACTTCACCCCTTAAACGGTATTATGAGCTTGTTTACAGAATTGAAATTCTCGGGTTCTTTTTGGCCGGGTATTCATGCAGAGTATTTACCAATGGTTGTATTTTTGTATTTAAATATGTTATCATAACCTTCTCGTCCTCTCGGAATCACGGAGTAATTGTTATTTACATTTAAATACGACCGTAATTTAGAGAAACGGCTTAAGGATTCTCATATCGCTGATATCATCACTGGTATCGTCGTATCATTTGCCCAGTAAATATGAAATTCCGGGTACTTCAAAATACCTACCTGATGTGCATTCATAAAAATCGTTTCATTTCATTGACAGGGGCTTTATGCTGTCTTTAGTTTTTTGAACTCTTTCTCGTATCATTTGCCCAGTAAATATGAAATTTCGGGTACTTCAAAATACCTACCTGATGTGTATTCCTAAAAATCGTTTCATTTCATTGACAGTGTTTTATGCTGTCTTTAGTTTTCTGAACTCTTTCTCGTATCATATGTCCAGTAAATATGAAATTCCGGGTACTTCGAAATACCTACCTGATGTGCATTCCTAAAAATCGTTTCATTTCATTGAGAGGGGTTTTATGCTGTCGCTAGTTTTCTGAACAGAAAAAAAATTGTGTGCTCGAAAAAATTTCTTTATTTAATTGGTGAAACAGAAAAAAAATGTTGAAGACCAGACAAATCCTTTGGTGGCCTAGAAAAAGTAGCACCACAGTGGAGTTTACATGTTAGTGATTACTCTTTATGCAGCGTAAGTCTCCGCTCGGTCCATTGGAAGCTGAGGGTCACTAGGCTGTCCGGAGGATATAGTGCAGGACTTCCACTCGCCTCCCACTGGCTGCTCCCTCTCTTCCAAAGTCTAAAATTGAAAACAATATTATTTAAAGGTACATATAGAACCCAGATAAGTTCATACTTGTAATAACATAAAACATAAATGAATATAATGACATAGGTAAGTACATGAATTTTCACATCCTTTCCAGGAGTTTGGCTCAATATCTCCACATTATTTGACTCTGCAGTCAACTGGGAATATTCTAAATCCTCCAAATTTTCTACTTCCCAGTCTACCTCAGAGTGTATTTTTAGGAGTAATAATACATTAAGTCGGCCGATAACCATTACAATAGAGGTTTTTTGCTGAAAGAAGCTAATAAAACGAATAACAACAAAATAGGCTGAAGACAGTTCTTTGAAAAAAAACACACACAAACAACTAATTTGTTAGCACAGGTACATCCATGCTTTTTCAGAACCAACGGAAAACCATGATTTTAAAACGGATTTCATATTTATCTGTTCAATCAAACACAAATATTCAATCAAAATATTAATGACATACATATGTGATATGTTACCTTTAAAATAATTTTGAAATTAGAGAAACGTCAAACGAAACTCAACTGCCGAAAATGCGTCTCGAATTCAAAATTACAGTCAGATTATGTTGTATTCAGCTTGACGCCACCCGTGTGGAATCGATAGAAGTTGCGACGCTGGTACGGCTCTCTGGTCCCAGACCTTTTCCATTTAGGAAGTCTATAATAAAAGGTCTAATACATTAAAGTGATTTTAATCTCTCTCATCCCATAATTATTATTTGTAAATATCTTTCTAAGGAACAATTCTGCATACTTAATTTAAAACTTTATTTTTTGACTCATTCGGTTTTTCCTTTCGGACGCAGAATTATTAATTTTTTTATTTTATTTTTTATAGTGAATACCACACAAGAGTCCCAACTGCTTTCAACCGTCTAAAGCCAGTAAGACTATGGCATTCACAATTGGGGTATGTTGTGAGGCTGACGGTAGTGAGGAGGTGAAGGAGATAGGGAAGATGAAGGTTGGGAAGTACCTGGCTATTCAGATCTGGTCATCAAATACGGCTCAAGCCTTCGCCAGGGCGATGCTTAGAGTATCTACCACTCTGTTATATGTTTTGAAAACAAAATTAATTAACCCGTGGGTTTTTTCTCTTGACTATCAGAAACTCTGTTTGTTCGCATACTTGATTATCAGAAGTCATTCACATTGCCAAGTTTACGTAATAACACAAACAATATTTTTGATTCGAAGATATTAGATCGTGACAGAAGCGCGTTTTGTGAACAGAAAGCAACTGCAGTAAAATTTTATTTTAGTTCATGCAGCAGCTGCGAGAAACTTCAAAGATTCTGATTTTAGTACGTTCTCGCAATAAATTTTCATCTTAAAACCGAAGTTTACGGCAATTTTTATGATTATGTACTCTGTTTGTTCGCGTTGGGTATCGGCAGTGTTGGCGCGTGTTTCGGCAATCGACGTGTTAAATGTACTTAACCCTCAATATTACGTGAAACACTGTTGACTTTGTGGCTTGCATATTTATTTTATTGAATTAAAAATGGCCAATTTTTTTTTCGGTTTGGTAAAGATGGTAATATTCGTGACTTTTTAGTGCTCTACCACACTAGAGATTGAAAAAATACGACGTTATTGATCTTGTTGTCGTCGAAAATGGTTTTTTTTTTTTTTTTTAATTTTAATTTTGTGTATGAAGATTTTCAGGATTTTTTTAGTTTTGGTGGTGCTCTGCACGGCGTGCTGAAAAATGTTCGTACAAAAAATGAAATTTAAAGAAAAAAGTAAAAATCATTTTCGCCCACAACAGCATCAATAATGACGTTTTCTTTCAATCTTAGCACTCTAGCACACACAAAAGTCTCGAGCCGCCACTGGTAATATTGTAATGTTGTTCATTGGATTGTTTTTAATCAGTAATTAATATTTGACTGTCTACCTGTCAGGATACTAGCATTGGCAATAGTTCCTAACCAACATCACCCAAGCTTCAAGACTAATGCAATAAAATAAAATAAAATTACAGTGAATATGTATGAAGTCAAAGGGGCTGAAGCGCCATTTCGGGAAGTTTACACCAAAGCATTTTAAAGTTTTTTTTTTTATTTTGCAATAAAATTCACAAGTCCTGGTTGGATGAAAAAAAAGTTTACTCAATTCTTTCATTGAGGTACCTGAAGTAATTTTTTTTTTTTTAAGTACCAAACTTGTGTCGCTTGAGTCGAGCCTTCTCCAAAATGGTAAATATATTGTAGATGGCTGAAGGGCCACAAAATTCTTCAGAATCAAACGAGAGTCAGAGCATTCGATGCAGAAAAAAGAACTGATCAAAACTGCACATTTAACTCATTTTCGACCAAAGTGTCGCTTAAGCCCTTTTACCTTTCCAGCGACAACATGTCAAAGCTTCACAGAAAGTTCACGATGTAAATGACATTGTAAATACCTCCGTTTACCTTAAAATATTAGAGAAAAAGCTGGAAAATTTCATGACGCCAGACAGATTTTCTGTTTTGTTTGTGTGCGCAATATCCACAATGGTGTGCTGATACCAACACTGATGTAAGATAGTGTGGTTTGAAACCGCCGGAGGAAGAATGCAGTAGGGAGGTAGATTGAATGCTTCGTAAATGAGATCCCTGTGGCCTATGTGTGATAAAACCATGTATGACCGTTTTACAAGTGTAGGGATCCAAAAAGAAGGCAAGGTATACTTAGTGAATAAGATTATGATAGGGACGCTTAGATTGTTTGGATTTTTTTTCTTTAAAGAAAGATAAACATTCCCGGGTTACGGTTACGAATAACTTGAAAATATTTGAAAAACTTTTACTGCCATCAGTGCCATCATAATAAACGGAAAATGTTACTTGTGCAATGATGGAGGACTTAGCCAGCAGAGGAATTGAACGCACGACGTATAGAGCGGATGAACGAAGAAAGGATTCTGAGGAGAATATATTAAACAAAAGTGAATGGTAAAAGAAGTCGGGGACGCCCGAGGAAGACATGGCACGATCACATTCGATTAATCTTCAACGGGAATTCAAGTTAGACAGTTAAAACATTTCTTCAAGAAATTAATAACAACAAAAATTATGCTGGATGTAATTAGATAAATTAATCAAGTAATTCAGATAGTTGAGTCGGATCGTGTACAGACTCAGAATAACAAAAGAATATATATGAATGTGAATGAAGCAAAAAGTGTGTGCAAAGAGTTGTTTAGCAGCCCATTCTCCCTACGTATCCCTACGGAGAAACGGCGTAATGGTAAGTTAATTAACTATTTGTTTTGTTTATGTCACTCAATAATCTGAAAATACATTGATTAGTCACTGAGGAGATAGACCGAAAGAAATGTGTTGTGAACTTGAAGTAACAATATATGGAGGGATAACTAATTTGTTTTACCCAACCCATCCGAAATTGTAATAAATCACTTTTTCCGAGTTTTTACATCGTACACCATGAGAGAGAAAGAGACAACAAATTTCTTGGACAGCTTCTATATACTGTCGCAATGATCTTAAGCTGGCTATCTTCGCTGGCTAACGGCGGGACTCCGCCCACATTTTTTATTTTGCCACTAAACTTGACACAACTAAACGGTTTTTAGGTTAGATGCTATATTTTTGTTGATAAAAATACTGTGAAAAAGTGGCTACACGAATACACAAAAACATTATGTCGATATGTGATATGAATGGATGTATAAATACCGTAGCCTTAGTCTTAGCCACACCCATTTGCGCCGAGTCATGTTAAAATCATCAAAAACAAGTCAAAAACTGACTTCACTGCCTTGGCTTGGGCTATCTCTAGTATACTCTAAGGTTGTGAACGTGTCTGGTGTGCCCGATGTATGATTGATTATCCCTTACTTCGGAAGAAATCATAAAACGTTTTCGACTATCGAAATTCTAGAAAAGGTCTTATTTAAATCAGTGCCATCAGTTTTCTTTTGGAACTGTATGGACCACACTTCTAGAAATTACCTATTCATTGATTCCAGCAAACGTGTCGAAAATATTCGATCATTTTCATTCATGCAGGAAAATAAATTATTAATATAGATAGAACCTTGAAGTAGCAGTTGAAGAGAGAATAAATTATTTTTAGCCAACCTATACAAACTTGCGATAAATCACTTTCTCCGGGTTTTTACGTCGTACACCATGAGAGCGAAAGAGACAACAAATTTCATAGACTGCTTCTATATACTGTCGTAATGATCTTAAGCTCCTGGTTCACCGCGGGACTTTACCCACATTTTTTATTATGCCACTAAACTTGACACAACTAAACGGTTTTCTAGGTTATATGCTATATTTTTGTGAAAAAGTGGTTAAACGGATAAACAAAAACATTATGTCGACATGTGCTATGAATGGATGTATAAATACCCTGGCCCTAGTCCTAGCCATGCCCAGGTCTGCCGAGTCCGGCAAAAATTATCAAAAACTGACTACACTGCCTTAGATAGGTACCACTCGATGTACTCTAAGGATAAAACCCATAAAGAATCTTTCGTTAAGGTAATTAGGACCCTTCAAACATCGCATCTTAAATAGAGTGCTAGATTTAGAGTAATAGATACTATGAGTGTTAAAAATATGATCAATTTAAAAAAAACTGAAATAGGGGTGTTAAAAACTCTCGTTTCATTTTTTCTCCAACAGTGCAAAAAGGCGTATCTCAAATTTAGCAACTTTCCAGGAGAGCCAAAAAACTGGTTTTTTTTTACGCATTCTTATACACTTTATTACATGTTTCGCTTTAGGGGTCAAAAGAAAAAACAAGGTTACGAAATGTTAGAGATGTTCTGGTTCGCGACAACATAGAGGATGAATATTGAATCATTTTAATACTTATCTCATTCTTGAGGATTTCTGATATACGCCTGTTAGTGTTGTGGGCGATGGTTTGATTATCATCAAATCCTAGATCAGAGACATTTTGATTTTTTGACATTTGAACGGTTCCCGCTATTCCCGGTGCGTTCTGCTGATAAGAATAACAACATGGCCGTTACGTTTGACAGCTGATCGCATGTTGATCGAAAGCTGAAACAGCCCGAGAATCTGCATTTAACAGAGACCGTTCAAATGTCAAAATATCGAAATGGTGTTGATTTTAGATTTGATGGTCATCAAATAATAATAATAAATTGTTTATTTCAGCGGAACAGAGTGGTGGGTATAATACTTTGCCTTCAATATATATATAATACATATGAGTTAAATAAAATGAATGAAAGACATGACATAAAATACAAAATATAAATATTAAAACTGCTCTTCTCTGACGTTGTTCATCATTCCATGGCTGTCAACGTACGCTTTGCATATGGCCACCAGTTTTCCCATTGCTCTTGTGACGAGAGTCTGATAGAAAACCAGCCCGAGCAAATTGATTATTTTGGCAACAGTGTTAATACTACCACAATATCTGCAAAGATTTTTACAGAAACATAAAAGTATTTATTTTAATTTATTTATCGATATTGAAATCTCGTTAAACTACTTCTGTACTTTGTGAGTACAATACAAATTTACGATGTTTATTCTTGGATACATGTTGTATTTTCAAATACACATATAATGATGGCTATGAAAGACAGGTATTAATTACCTATGTGTTTTAAATATGAATTGCATTGATTTTTCTTCATAGAAATCTTGATACAATATTATTGATCAAGGGATGTAAACTTGACATGCTAAGATTATTTTTTTTTACTTCAATCGACCAACTCAAATATTGAAAAATGTCTGCTAAAATACATTAAGGTATTTTATTAGGTAAGAAGTATTTTTCCATCAGTTCCAAATTTGAAACGTTCACACTCGTACGGACGTACGTACTGACAAATTAAATTATTTTTTATTTACTTATGAAGTATAAGATATATTATGAGTATTGTGGAGATAATACGAAAATGTATTTGAGTTCTGCTGTTATCTGTTTGATATTTTACTAAATCGGTCTACTGACCGATTCTGAGCGTAAAGCGTTTATTGAAATCTTTTCTAAGAATCGCTTCATATCTTTATATTTGTATTTTTAAATGTCCAAGGCCTTTGGCTTGGGCCGCAAAAAAATACTGAATTGCCATCGTTTGCTTCATGTCATTATTGAGTGATCGTACGCACTTTATATAGCATCTAATAACTTATTTTTGAAGCTCGGTGACCGCAGGGCTATTTTTGGCAGCTCCAAGCTCAGTCAGAATTTTTATTTATTTATTGAAATATTCGATTTTTCTCTCTGCACAAGCAAAGGGAAAAATAAAATTGAAGGAAAAAAGTACGTATCTCATTTGAGGATGAAGACTGTCACGTGTACGTTAGTCAAATATATCGCTTTACGTGGGCTCCAGGGCCAAACGCTTCGATTGAAGATTAAACATGCTTTCAATCTCTAAAGAATCTTTAGGTGTAATAAAAAAAATCTAATACACGAGGGTGCAAAACATTTAGGTTGGGGTATTTCAAACTCCATCACGTTTGGCGATCATCAAATTCACGATCGGCGCCATTTGGAATACTTGACACAACGAACATAATATTATTGTTATGGTTGTTGACTGATCACAATTTGGCCAAAAGCTAAAACGGGCAAATACAATCGGCATTTAACTGGCACTGTTTAAATGTAAAAATAAAACTAAATTGCCTTGATCGTCGATCTCCAAGCTATGGTTTCCTCGTAGGAGAAAAACTTTACAGATGGTTTACAAGACAACTTTCGTTTTTCATGTGTCAATTGTGAAAATATTATACCTGTTTAAATGCCGCATATACATAAATGAGATGATAGAGTGAAAAATTCGCATTCGTCAGCTGCAACTCGAACAGCTGAGAACTGAAGAATCCAGGATCATTTGGGAATGTCATGAAACTAGATGTTTTCAATACGTAATCAAAAAAATATATTATTGCTAATCATTTTACTGGTGTAAGTTCGTACAATTGCAAGCTATGTACTCATAATATTTCTTCAACCAAACCACAATGTTATGTTGTTATTTCAATATAATTCACTATCTGATTTTATCATGACATAATTATCGTGAAAAGAGAACTCGGAATAGATAGACGAATAAGGATAATGATACTAGAAAATGTTATTTATTATTATCTGCTTACTAAAAAATATTTTCCTCCATTTCCCGTGACCCTTTAATTAGTAACTACACTCTTGCATCCATTCGTTTCGATAACATATAGGGTCCGCCAAATAACTTTTTTTTTTCAACTAGTGCTTATTTCGTGAATGGTAACACTTAGCTCATGTCTGATTTGACAGATAATTAGTTTTATCCTTCCGCTGAGCGAATATGGTTGTGTATACGCTTGAACAACGCTGGGAAATATTGCGACATTACTTTGAAAATCATGGTAATGTTGCAGAATGTGTGCGAAAATTGCGTACGGTTTTTGGAAGAAGAGAAGCACCGTCAGCTCCGTATGTTCGTTATCTTGTGAAAAAAGTGAAAGAAACTGGCATCCTCATCGATAAACCAAAGCGTGAAAAGCCAAAAACAGTGCGTACACCCGAGAATATCGATGCTGTGGCAGAAAGTGTGCGTGAAGCGCCATCAACATCAATTCACCGTCGTTCTCAACAATTGAACATTTCGGAGACATCATTGAGACGAATTTTGCATAAAGACCTTGGTATGACGCCATACAAAGTCCAATTGGTTCAGGAGTTGAAGCCAACTGACCATCCAATGCGTTTTCGCTTCGCTGAGTGGGCCTGCGATCGACTTACAGAAGATGCCGATTTTGCCAAAAAAAATCATCTTTTCGGATGAAGCTCATTTTGATCTTGGCGGGTATGTAAACAAGCAAAATTGTCGTATTTGGGGCACAGAAAACCCGCACGCATACATTGAAAAGCCGGTACACCCAAAACGAGTCACTGTTTGGTGCGGATTTTGGTCCAGAGGCATAATTGGGCCATTTTTCTTTGAAAATGAGCAAGGAGTGGCCGTTACAGTCAATGGCGATCGTTATCGGGCCATGTTGAACGAATTTTTGTTCACAAAAATTGAAGAGGAGGATATTGGCAATATTTGGTTTCAACAGGACGGCGCTACGTGCCACACAGCCGAAGCTACACTCGATGTTTTGCGCCCTGTTTTCAAAAAAAAAAAGTTATTTGGCGGACCCTTTAGTTGATTTTGCTGTAAAATAATTTATATTGTTTTTGGCTGTCAATGTTTTGATACCGAAGCATCCGAGTGGTTTTTCTATTGCGAAGAGAAAAGCTTGTACAAAGAAAAATGACAATAGATCGACCGAGATTATTTTCCTAATCCGCTTCTGTTTTTTTGTGCTAATTCTTCATTTATTTTTTTTCTTTTCCGGGTGTAAACATGTTATTTTCAAGAAAATCTCCAACCTATTTCAAAGAAATGATTTCCTGCATGTGTTCTTTTTTTTCCTTTTGTTCATATCCTTCTTCAGTAGATATCCCAAGTTTAAGGAAGCAAAAAATGTATTTATGTTGTTGTTTTACTGTAAAATTGTTTTGGATTTCAATGTAAGTTGATCATATGATAATGCTTTGTTTCAGGTTTTGGGTAAAATTCCATGTTGCGCTCGCTACGTGAAAGCCCGACTCTCCTATGGGGAAAATACGAATCGTTCGAGTGCCGGGAACATTCCAATGACAGGTAACTAAAACGGCTTGGTCGTTTTTTAAAACAACCCTTACAATTACTGTATTAAGTTTTATAGTAATGCTATCTTGTTAACCATCAAAGAAATATCAACATCCTTGATTGAAAACTGATAGAAATATATTTACATTAAACTATTTAAAATGTATATTCGTAAAAAAAAAAAAATTTAAAAAAAAGTGGTTATAAACAAAGTGTATGTGTTCTATTTATATTTAAAATGTATTCAAGAGACTTGTTTGAAATTTTGAAATTAGAACATTTTAGTCTCATCATAAAGTCGTAGATATTTTTTTATCCCAGCGTCGACGTACATCTAATATTTGTTTTGCTTGAACACTACAATTTAGAACTTTTCTGTAATGCAAAAGGTTGATATAAACTTCTTAATTATTATTTTTTGTTTCAATAGATGGCCAAATGTGATCTCACTTTAATGAGTTTGAGTTATTACCTCAAAGAAAACCTTGAAGAACTGTACATTGGACACTTTGTTATCTTTCCATTTTCATGAATTGTAATTTAACCCTTAAAACGAAAATAACTTTGACCACAAAAGGGTTTAGGAAAATTTACAACTTAATAGAATTTTAAATCAACGCCTTCTTCTTAGCATAAAGTACTTGCCAATATTTGGTGGCTTAAGTTAAGTATGTCACCTTCAACGCAATACATAAATAAATGTAATAATTTGTTTGATATATACAGCGATTAGTACTATCGAGTCATTCGTACTATATACTCTTAAGTTATTGAAAATCAATTATTTCGTTTCTGTAATTGAAAATCCCCTTTTGAATATCCCTGCCTTAGCCGAAAACATTCACAGCGAAACACACGTTCGGCCATTCGCACGTCGTCTTTTTAAAGTGTGCCAAGTGAATTTAGGATTTATTAATGAACAACTCGCCCAATAAAAACCCTTGCCCTTAACACAAACGGACGTTCTAGATAAGATATTCACTGTTGAAAATTAAACAAACATCAATTTGCTTTATTACCTATAGCTATAATAACAATTGAACCCCAAATCCTTTATCTCTCTATTATTTCTAATTTTGAAACTGTTAATTCGTGGTGGAATTCCATTTTAATGATTTAATAAAACAAATTTATAACTTTATTCCACTTTTATTTTATGACTGGACCGGTTTCAGCCTATGACGGCTATCTTCAGACTATAAGCCGAGACTATAATAGTATATTCAGACTATAATAGTATATAAGCCGTAGGTTAACAACAACTTGTACTAGTCTAAAGATGGCTGTCATAGGCTGAAACCGGTCCAGTCATAAAATAAAAGTGGAATAAAGTTATAAATTTGTTTTATTAAATCACTTTATCTCTCTGTTCAAGAGAATATATACATCCATAATTATACTAAATGTAAGAGAATTTGGGCCGTTTTTGGGATGTATAGGGGTTAGAGATGTTACGTATGAATATTGATAAAAAAAAAGTCTTCCTGCCACCGGAATCAGCCAAAGGAATTTTCAGTATTTTCTACAACGTTATAAATATTTTATAAATGGTCATGGATTGTCAAGTTATTGAAGTTGGAGTTATTTGGAGAATCTCTTTTGACCACTGCTCAAGAGATGCACCGATGGTAGAATGTTTAAACATGTCCATGCACCCAATATATACTCGTATAGTATATATACTAATTTTTTAAATGATCAAACCTTTACAAATATTAAAATTCTTTCTTCTACAAAAAATCAATTGCATTGACCTAGCTAGCTATATAGGGCCTAGGAATCGAAAGGTGTTATGTAAAATGTCGACATCGATGTTTTTTCAAATCTGTATAGATCAAACTTCTATGAAATTAATGTTCAGTGACTTTGGCGTTCTGAAACCTTCAGATCTTCAGACAAATAAATAGATTTTTTAAATACATATTTTAGACAACAAAAACATATTTGTATTCTTTAAACCGCTAATATAAAAAAAATCACGACAGGTTCGCTATGTGAAAATTACCATGGCTTTTAAGAAATGAATTTTAGCGAAACTAGTAAAGATTGCATTCTTTCAATTTGTGTTTCGCAAATACGAGGAACTACGTGACATAACAATTTTGTAAGTAATTTCCTAGAAGTATCTAAGTTCACGCGAAGGCTACAGCAAGATTAATTGAACAATTGTTTATGTTGAACTCTGAGAATGTTGGTGAGTCACTGAAATATGATCGGTATGGTAAAATATCGCGATATCTCTAGTACACTCCTTCGGAATATATTAATGTCAGTAGGTACTTACGAACATGAATTTAGAAACATGCGTGGGTGTATTTCGAAAATTATAAGGGTATTTGAAAACAATATAGTATAATTGATTTTGACCTCTTATCATTTCCGCAATAGCTGATGGTTTATTCTACAAGCCGGTGGTGATCAAAGCAAACGATTATTTTCAGACCACCTACTGATGGAAAAGCACAAAATTAGAACTGGAAGAACAAACCAAGAAACATAGTATATATTTGAATGTCATTGAATTATTTTAGATGTATTTTTTATTATTAAAATCCTTTTTTCTTTTCAACTAACGTAAAGTTAGCAATCACAAGATAAATTGTTTTGCATATACCAGAGCGGGTTACCTTTGGAACACCACGGTATCAAATAATTATAATGACCTAAACACAAATTTAGATAACTGTACTTTTATCAAATTTGAAAAAATACATTTGATGTACAATATAATTATATGTTTTTTATCCGTGATACATCTTCATTATCGGGTCTTTTCAACGATGAAGATAGACTACCCCCAAACCTGGAATCTTGTTCTAGAGATGCTAACATTAAACACATAGGTATTTATACATAAAATAAAGAACAATATTTTTCTGATAACAATATATACTACGTGGATATTCACAAACATAATACAAGGACATGCAAATAAATCAGACTACCAAAAAAGAATAAAACCAATACACAAAACAGCTTACTTTATCAAGGGATGAAATATTAAAATGCGCTACCGGAAACCATAAAAATTATGCCAATTCATAAATTTATAATAACCTGTGAGAAACATTTAAAATACAATAGTATTTTCAAGTATTGTTATTAAGACAAAAATAATATAAATTATAATTAGATACTTTGTATACTTTGATGTACAAGTAACTAATATAAAATAAATAAAACTGAAACTAAACATATTTCTTTACCACACGCGTAAAAAAATAGATTCCATATAATTTATTTATCAATGAAGTTAGTATGATCTGTGTTGCAGCATATTATTGTGATTCATATTCATACTGTACAAGAACAAACTAGGCATTTGAAAAGTTTCCGTTGTCGAAAGTACAGTAGATAGATTTTTTTCTCCTTAATACGATATAACTCTGGGTACCGACAATATTAGAATTAATATTCTTTATATGCGTGATTTAGCTTACATTCATGAAAAAATAGTGATTTGTGGGCGCGCCTTATGGGTCCAGAGCCAAAAAGCTTCCCGCTGTGTCACTTCAAAATTGATGGTGCCACTTGGGGGGAAAATCTATCTACCATATGTATCTCCAAGCAACGATATGCTTTATAAGTGCAGCCATCTGGATCCACAATCCTGACTGAGTTATATAATCTTATTTCTCTTATCCAAAGTACATTTTTACATTGTTATATGCTCATATACATCTAGAATAGAGTAAACAAATGCTTTATTACAACTAACGTATTTATTATAAGTGTTCACTAGATTGTAGAGGAAAATTAAACCAACCTCAAATATAGATACAAAATACTTTTAAAATATATCAAAACACTTTTTCTTAGAAATCATTACTATCAGCTTTGTATTGGGAAATTGAGTAACCCGCCTGACCAGTCGTACAATACGAAGAGTATTATTTAATGACAGGCATTGATGAATAATATTCCTATCTTTTTCATTGGTTAGCGAGCAAATCACAACTTGAATAGAGCTTTACTAATCAAACCTATTGATAAATCATATCTATCTAATATTACCTAGGCTTAGCGAATTTCTAACGAGGCATTACAATAATATTCAGCTTATACTGATTTCATTCACCACCTTTTTATTTAATAATATATTACGCAAGGTGCAAAATGTCATACGTGGAAAACTCGACAGATATACATTGGTAAGTGGGACAGGAGATGAATCACTTTTAATCATTATTTCGTGATTACATTAATACAAATATCGTCGCTAGAAAGACAAAGGGGCTTAAGCGACACTTTGGTTAAAAATGAGTTAAATATGCAGTTTTGATAATTTTTTTCTGCATCGAATTCTCAGACTCTCGTTCGATTCTGAAGACTTCTGTGGCCCCTCAGCCATCCAAAATATATTAACCATTTGGGAAAAGGCTTGGTAACTAAGTGAGAGCTTTGAGTTCACTTTTTTTTCAAATCCAACCAGGTACTGACTATGAATAAAACTATGGTAAAGACTTATAAATTAATTGTAAAAAAAAAAAAACTTCGAAATGCTCCGGTGTAAACTTCTCGAAATGGCGCTTCAACCTTTTTGTGTCTCCGGCGATGATATTGTAATTTATCAAAAAAATTGACAATTGAATTTCATGACTTTTCCGCAAAGTGTATAAATATTTTAAACATTGCGGTAACGCTGACGTGTCATCTTGGGAGTGGAAGAAAGTTTTTGACCTTGCTAATAGGAAGGGTAAATGTATTTTCTAAATCGTTTTAATACGAAGTAAAACCAGGGTGTATTTGCTCTAAACTTGAAAACATTTCGTTTCAGGACCTATTTTGCATTGTTTCCATAAAGCTTTTAATAATTTGTTACTGGTATCTGAAAACTGTCAGCTGCCGGCTTGCCCTAATCACGAAATACTGGATTTTAAATGAAAAGGGGTTGCTTTCACTCGACATATCTCACATCTGATCTTACAGTGTAAAAACAAAAAAAAATAATCATATAAAACATTGGAATGTCGGGGATCGTGCGGTACATATCTGTATGTCGTATAATTAAGCGGCCTTTAAAGCGATAAAATGTACCTATAATTTTTTTTGTGCAAAAACCGCAGAAGAGTTCGAGCTGAAATATGGCACGCAAGTCTCACTGGAAATCTGACATCCCCAATCGGAGTATGTTGTGAAGCTGAGGAAACGAGAAAGGGAAGAGAAAGGTTCTAAAGCACCTAGATACTCAGATTCGGTCACCAAAGACAGCCATTTCAATCAACTTTCCGATTCTAAACGGTGGTCTTTTATCAGGACTATACTGAGAATATCTACCACTCTGTAACGTTTCAATAGAAATAATATATAGTTGCTGGAAAGGCAAAAGGGCTTAAGCGACACTTTGGTCAAAATTATTTTTTATTTTTTTTTTAAGTAAGACAAACATTCCCGGGTTACAAATAACCTGACAATATTTGAAAAACTCCTACTGCCATCATAAAAAACGGAAGATGTTGCTTGTGCAATGATGGAGGACTTAGCAGAGGAATTGAACGCACGACGCCCGGGTGGGAATCCGACGCGTTCTCCACTCAGCTACCGACCGGTCATGTTAAATATGCAGTTTTGATCAACAACAAAAAATCTGCATAGAATGCTCTAACTCTCGTTTGATTCGGTTGACTCAAACGATACAAGTTTGGGAATTGTTTAGCTTTTTATCGCTTCAGGTAACTCAGCTAAGTTACCTGAGTCAACTTTATTTTTCAGAATCCAACCAGGAACTGAAGACTTATGAATTTTATTGTAAAAAAAAACTTTAAAGTGCTCTGGTGTAAACTTCCCAAAATGACGCATCAGCCCTTTTGCCCTTCCGGCGACGATACAGTAAATTTGTGGCACGTTTCGGGGTGACGGTTAGGAGCAGTAGAGACTATTGTGCGGCATTCACATCAAAACAAATAAATAAGTACTCAGTGTCATATTGTAGCACATTGCTTTCGGATTCCGTTCAATAATTTCGTATTTAGCCAGCCAGTAGCGATTGATTACCACCTGTAGTGGGCGGCATGATATAAAGGGTCAGTTACACGTTACCATGCGCAAATACAAAAATTTTCCCAACTTTTAAAATTTAGTAATTTCTTGGGTTTCGCGGTGCCACACTGAAACAAGGTGTATAAGAATAGTCTAAATAAAACATTTACATACGAATTCCACGTTTTAGGCCACATAGTTTGATATCGAAAGTTTTTTTCAGCTGTGATAAAACGTACTTTTTTATGGGTTAGGGTTTTATTTTGTGGTCAACCTTTTTTGCTTTCTAAAGTAATGTTCAAACAGAGACCTAGGAAGAAGGTAGGTAGAACCCTTACTTTTGTGCCATGTAATTTTATAAATTTCCTGTTTTTCCTCGGTTGCGATCGTTAAAAGTTTTATTTATTATAATTTTTTTAATGACCCTTAATTTCATACAAATGCACAAACAAATTAACACATCCAAAGTTTTATTCCGGTGAAATAATTTACTTTACAAATAATAATGCTTTCACACTTCAAAACTGACTACTTTTTTATTTTTTTCATTTAAACATAATTTAAATAATACAATAGATTTAAAAATTACAGAGATTTCTTAAAACTAATTAAAAAAAGGGTTTTTTAACAAAAAAATACCAAATTCAGTAGAGAAATCACTTTTTATGTTTCTTCTTCATTGTAATTATTTCTTGTTTGGTTTAGTTTATGATAAATTACCTCCCTACTAGCCTGCTATCTCCCCGCTGGGGTACGCAGAGAGGATAGCCACACAGTTATACTAGTTCTGTATAGAAAACACTTCTCGCTTATTTTGTTTGCAAACATCGTCTCAAATATAACAATTATGTTATCCGACACAAATGCATTTGGGTTCACTTTATCGTATTGTGTATTTCTGAGGCGTCACCGCCTTCTTCTTTCATCCTTCTGATCTTACTTTCGTTTTACGCATTCATAACACGAATTATATTATTAAATGTACCATCTCTTCTTCCGTTAAAGAGCAAAGAAAATTGTCGCAGCAGGCGAAATATTGTAATGTTCCTTTCAAATTTGGTTCTATTTGATTAATTGAAGGGTTTGTTTTTCTGTCTACAGTTTTTTGCTTACTACACAGCATAATATTATTTGACATTTTTATTATTCGTGACACGTCGCTTCTTACCTGCTCTCTTACTGTATTCAATATCTATCGACTATCGTTAATCTTCTTTATTACAGAATTAATTTTGTATAACCTTATAGATACTATTCAAACACACAGATGAGACAAGTTGAGTAACGAGTGTATTTCGTTCCTTAGAACAGGCAATTTTCCTAGCTAGAGCTAGGAACTAATATCGACCGAACAAAACACAGTAGTACGTGTACATATTTTAAAATATTTATAATTATTATATTAATGTACGTACTATTTTGTTCTTTCTTTTAAATTGTTTGTAACCATGTAATAATACAATAAATTAACATACTTTTGTATCCGTGTTTTGGATTCACGCGATAATACAATGTCTTTATGGACGTCCTCGACTTCTTTTTCCATCCACTTAATATCACATTATTTTTTATGACACTCCATGCTCTCATTGTTATATTATTTTTATTTAAAAGACAAAACTATTTTACTTTATTAAACCATGAATGTTAGGTCATTTTAATTATTGTTTGGGAAATGGACGCTGCTTTGTGAAAGTTTGCAGGTAAATTTGTCCCCGTAATGTATAACTACAAAAACAAATAGCGTAGAATCAATCAAGTAATATGTGATTTGAAATATGTTAGAAATATCCGAAGTAATCCTCGAACCAACATATTCGGGAAATTTCTAATAAGCGCCCAATTCACTGATCTATTTATCGAGTCCATCAATCACCGCTGTCTGTCGACATACGCCGTTCTATTTAATACTATATATATACAATATGTAATATGTTTATAGAAAAAATTAGGTATCATGGGACAAGTGAAACAGTATGTGGAAATAATATCTTCATAGCTCATGGTAAAATCAATACTCGTACGGCGATCCCATATCATAAGCTAGATTTGAAGGCATAAAATCACATTGGAGAAAAAACGTACACATTTAATCTAACCATTAAAATGTTGAACAGTTCCTGCTATGAAGAAGACATTAATTGGTAGGAACTTTTGTATTTTTTTAATTGGTTCCGAAAACAAAATAGATTGTGGAGAGAATAGTGAAAAATAATTTCATCTAGTGGGAATTTGTATCCCATAAACTATTGCAAGTAGCTTGTCAGCAGCTTGAATCGTAAATTTTGCAATACTTTCACGTAAATTTGGCCGCTAGTGTGGAAGGCCTTTAAGAATTGAAGAATGGATTCTGTGTCAAATTGGGAATCTGTGCCAAGCAGGGGGATTAATACTTGTGATTCTTTCGGTCAGTTTCGCCCATGTCTAATATAGATTAAAATTTAAATAAAACCTTGCTTAAATGGATTTATCCGTGTTGAGTGACCAGATCTGAATAGCCAGGTACTTGCCCTCCTTGATCTTCTCGATCTCCTTCCCCTCCCCCCTCCCTTCAGCCTCATAACATACCGTAATGTAGGACGTAATTTTGAAACCGAATGCGTGTTAGTTTGATTTTGTAATTTGATCCGGAACTTGAACTTACGTGGGAGCTGAGACAAATCTGATTTAATATTTTCCGATATGCCCCCATACTTTCCAGTCTTGTTCAGTTCGGATGTAATAAAACAAATAATTTCCCTGAAGAAAATCTAGTTCAAACAGATTTCCAGCAATTCGTTTGTCTCTACGTTGCTTTGACAATCTGCCGTTTTTTAGGAATCTTTTATCTTCAGAATATTTCTACGATTGTTATGAAATATATTAGAGCTCAGAGCAAAGTTCAAATGTCAAAAATTTATGGGTTTTGTGGTTTTTAAAAAATGGATCTATATTCTAAAAAAATTCCAAAATTTATTAGGTTTTAACAAGTCACTGAAAAATAGTTATTATTATTTTTCCATGAACAGGTCATGGCCTACTAAACCTTTCATAATTTTAATTACCAAACTCAACGTGGCTTCAACTAATTTTGGGCAAGTTTCTGAAAAGTTTTCTTTAAAGCCTGTTTGTGATGTTTTGAAAAGACGAATAACAAATAAGTCATTACCTAAAAGTGTTGAGTATGAATACCTAATTAAAATAATAAGTGTAATTATTATCGCAAACATTGAAGATATTATATTATTGACTAGTGAAAAATCCGTTTTCAAAAATCACGGGGTACAACTTGACTTGTCAAGAACAAAAAAAAATGTTGCTTTAATCTACGTATTTCAAATATACAATTGTGTCTGGTAAAATACATTATAGGTAGGTACTTTCTTAGGTAGAAGGGGATTTATACAAATATTGTCGCTGGAAAGGCAAAAGGGCTTAAGTGACGTTTTGGTTAAAAATGAGTTAAACATGCAGTTTAAATCAGTTTTTTTTTCCTGCATCGAAAGCTCTGACTCTCGTTTGATTCTGAAGACTTTTGTGGCCTTTCAGCCATCTAAAATATATTTACCATTTGGTAGAAAGCTTGACTCGAGCGATACAATTTCGGGACTTGTTTAGCTTTTTATCGCTTCAGGTAACTCAGCTAAGTTACCTGAGTCAACTTTTTTTTCAAAATCCAACCAGGTACTGAAGACTTATGGATTTTATTGTAAGACAACAAAAAAATATAGTGCTCTTCTGTAAACGTTTCAATTCTGAATGGTGGTCTTTCACCAGGGCGATACTTAGAGTATCTATTACTCTGGAACGTGCCGCAAATATACTATATTTTATTTTATATCAAATAAATGTGTTATGACACATATTAATTTAAATAAAATTTATTTACGCACGCCGGGTTCGAACCCGCGACCTCTGGATTCGTAGTCGAGCGTCTTACCACTCGACTATGCAGGCCGTCAATGCTTTGGTGTAAACTGCCCAAAAAGGCGCTTCAGCCCTTTTGCCTTTCCGGCGACGATATATTTTTAAAATTTGATCTAATTAACATCAATTCCAAATTAGAAAAGTTCACACTCGTACGGACATACAAACTTACAACGGAAATTCCTATATTTTATTTCCAATTGTATTTTGAATATTTGGTGGTTTTAGAAAAAAATACTTTATTTTGTCCTATTAATTTATTAAGGAAGTAGAAAAATGTTTTTTTCTTATTTTATAAAGCACTAGGCAAATGTTATAAGTAGAAATTAAATTTCAAGTATTTTTGTACTTGCTACAGTTTTTTATTCACCGAGTTCTGCGTTTCCCGTAGGAACTTTATTAAGCTGTAACTAAGTTGTTTTCTTTTTCCTCAGGCTTGGAAACAACTGATCAGCTACTCTTCAGGATGAACACGAGCTCCACATACGTAAGCGTACGCAGGAACACTGCGCAGTACTTGCCCAGGCCGTCCATGGTGCCTGGCATCACCGCCCCCAAGGCCCGTCACCCATCCATCAGCAGTCAACAGTACCGCGTATGATTTTAGGATATCAAGGTGGATACTACTACTAACTACCTTGATCCTCAACAATGCCAAGAAGCAGAAAGCAACTTCAACAAGTTTTAATATGTCGACACATCTTAATAAAATATCTGTGGATCTTTGATTCACAAATTTGTAAAGCATATTCGACAAAAGTTTTAATGTGAGAGAACAATTTGGAAAAGTGAATTTCTGTAACCAAGACCTGAGAAATCAGAATAGTTCTTTGTTGTATTTTCTCTATAATTCATACGGCATGAAAACCTGTAAAGTAATCCAAGTATCAATACGAAAGATGGAAGCATTTGAAAGGTGGAGATATATGTGGGTGGAACCTCAAAATATCGTGGTCTGATAGGGTAAACGATAAAGAAGTTTTCCATCAAGTGACAAATTGTAATAGCTATATAAAAATGAAATTCCAATACTGTAATCATAATATGAGGAACGATTAATACAAGATTACCCAATGAATAACGCAGCGGGAAGATTGATGGTAGACGAAGCAGAGGAAATGCTGCACTTCATGGCTTTGTAATCTATGTTCCTGGTTCGAATGTAGTTCCGCAGAGTTGTTCCTAGCTACAGTCGGCAGGGCAAAGGTTGCCCTGATAGTAGCCAACCTTCGATAAGAGAGGGAATCAGAAGAAGAAGGACGATTTGGAGTAACCTGTATCAATAATGCTGTAACTGTGATCAAGTTCCCAGCAATTGAATAAAAATAAGAGTGAGGTGTACCTACGTTGTAGCGTATAGTAATTGGAGAATTACAATATCAAAGCTGTTTCATGTGCATAAATATATTTACCACTACTAAACAAATATATTTGTTGGGAGTGAATACATACAAAAGTTTAACGAATGTAAAAAGTTTGAAATATACGAATCTGATATCAACCTTGATGCTCAAAATGCAATCAAACTATAAACGATGTTCATCAAGTTTTATTTTTCTCTGAAAAGGTACGATTCTGGAGTCATGTGAAAATGTTACAATTTGACTATCACAATGGATCCAATCTTATGTGATTGCGGTATCAAGGTCATGCCTTTTACAATACATTTTTTTAATGTCATATCAGCAGAAGAGTAAATGAAATTAATAATTTTAGGCATGGAGTAGGTAAAAAATAACACTTATTTTCCCATTAATTATATGGAACAGTATATTTTTGGAATAATAAGCATTATGGACACCATGAGGATGTCCAAAACATTGGCCCTAGAAGGAGAAGGTATCGCAATACGGCTCATTACCCCAAAAATTAATCATTGTAAGGATGTTTATTTTTGTTGACATGTGAATTATGAAAATCATTTCCTAGTAGCGAGTTTGATGTTGAATAACTAATGTAAAATAACAAAATAAAAATACAAAGAAAAAAATGAGCAGTAGATAATATTTCGTGTTTGTATTCAAATGAATATTTGTATTTTTGAAAATATTATTAATCATAAGAATAAAAGATTTTCCCAAATGAACAAAATTGAATTAAATTTGTAAAAAAAATGGAAGCATGTTTTATTTTCATGTAATAAATAAATAATTGAATATTAGAATTTCAAATTAATTTGGATCCCTTTTAATAAATATCTCACATACTAAAAAAACATTAAGTTTTCATCATTAGTCAACTTCGTTTATGGGTGAAAATTTTCCCATAGTATAAATAAATGTATATTTATAATTCTGTGCTGTTATGTTTACCGTATATACGTATAATTAAATTTATAAGAACTAATTTAGGTAAAGTTATACTTAATTCAAATATAAATGGATTGTAAAAGTAAAACTGAAAAGCTAGGCTAGTCCAAATCATTAAATCGTTAAATTAATTTTAATGTGAGTAAAATTCTGACATTTCTTTAAAAATGTTAAAAAATCAAAATAAAAAACCCATGAGTCTCCTATTGTGATGACTTTCTGGAGGATCTCTTGTAAAATACTATGTTCGCGTAGGTGAAGATTTGATGTAAACTTAAATACGAATCTATCTCCTCAAAATCTATCATTTTATAGAACGACAAGATTTATTTTTACAATTTGTACCTGCATTTTAAAATATTAGCTCTGAAAACATAAAATGTTAGAAAGTAATGACACTTTGGAAAGAATTTGAAAGGTTTTCGGAGACATGCGCATTATATATCCAATACATGTTTGTGTGATATCTTTCAATAAATGTAAAATTTGACGATGTTGAGGTGAATATATTGTGGCTAGTTTTGTTGAAATACATTTTTCCATAATTTCTCTTGTGGAATCAATTATTATTGTTAATAAAAAACTAATTTTGAAGTTTTAAATAAAAATAAATTGTATGATTCAATTTTGATAACTGCTGTGAATATTAAAGTTGACATAGGTATTGATGTAAGTTTCTTCAACTCCGGTTGTAAATATTATCAAGACAAAGAGATAAACTCATTTTAAAAGCACCTTTATTTGAATGTTTATTTAGAATATTTTCAGCCTTTGAAAATTGATTTTCTTGTAATTCATATATTGTAACAACACAATATATGTTATAATTAATAACACTTTCCATAATATTTGTAGTAAATTAGAACCAACCAAAAATTCGTATTAATTCCAAGTGTCTGGTTGAATTACATAAATTATTTGGTTCAGAGTTTTTCTTTTCATGATGCAAGTGTCTTCCTTTAAATACATTTTATAGAACTTGGTTTTCTTTATATGCATATATTAACAGCAGACACTTATCTTCCTTCCAATCACTATTTTTGACGGTGCACACAAATTAAAGACGAGCAATACGTAAATGGCTCCCAGCGTGCCACGGCACTTGTGTTTGACGCCCACGAGCCACCAGCGAGCGCCCTTTGATCCGCGCCAAAAACTGACAGGCGTCGGCTCGCTGCGAGTCCAGCACGAGTCGCTTGCAGCAGGCTCACAAGCCACGTCCACACTATGATTTTTGGTAACAATAACACGGTGCGGTTACAGTTACAGCTCGCTAGTGATTACTAGACTTTATGTGTAACCGATGTATTAACATATTTCATTTAATTTAAACATGGACACTAAGATTAAATCAGAAAAAAATCTTTCTTTTTTGCTAACTGTATTGGTTACTGAACAAAATGTATGACAAACATAACATGTATGTTGAAATATAAATAAATGTTTAAAGAAAAATAAAGCGGTATATTACTTGGTGTTCTTTCATTTCTTACGTTCTTTAATTTATCGCATTTTATTGAAAAACTAAATTTAGAATCTAATCTCTTCTGGATTAAACATGTCATAAATCCGACTGTCACGCTCTTCAAACAAAACATTATAATATTCTCAAATATAATTTAATATGAGGTCCTTAGAAATCAACACAGAACGCCTGGAAGATGCAGTAAAATTGTTAAACATCAAAATACCATAGCTGAAAATTAATCTTTGACTGATATAAATCTAAAAAAGAAGAAATCCCTCTTAGACGACTTTTTTTTTTTTTAATATGAAGAACTGAAATTTTAATTGAAAAGTTGTCAAAACTTAATTACAAAATCAATACCTTACTTACCTTGTTTCCTGAATAAAGTGTTTTCAATGTTTTTTTTATTGTTGAAAAAAATTATAACGATTTAAAATATGCCTTTTTAAATCGAATGATGAAATACATTTTACAAAATTATGAATTTTAGAAAACTGATAATGGGTGTTCATCTGAAATGTTTTTGTATTAAGCGCCCTTGAGGTGATTTTCCCACGAAAACGGCGCTATAAAAGTTATCCATTTATTATTATTATTTATTATTTACCCAAATTAGTAAATCCTCAGCATATCTATAATGGCTGGGTGCCTATTATAAATCGTAAATACATATAGGTATAGAGAATACATAACAAAAAACAAACCAAAATAATTTATTTTTTTAAGGGTTATAATTAAGGATTGTTTAAGAAAAATACCAAAGTTAATATTAAACATTATTATATTTATTTAAATACATACATTATGAAACTAAAGTTTATATTTTACTTAGAATTTCTCTAGTGAATGTGAAAAATAAAGACTAAAATAGATCTACCTAATTTTTTTTCGAAAACTTACTCAAAATGTCAATACAATAGCTAAAAAAGGAGTAGCTTTCTTTGTAAAGAACATAAACATGTAAGAAAATTTTAAGGATTTGTTTATATCACAAATGAGCTCAATATTATTAGAAATATAGATATTATCGTTAAGTGTTGCCCATACTTCAGTAAAACAAAACTGTAACTATGATTCATGTTGTTGCCAAATAACCTTGTACATTTATTCTGGCTTCTGGTCCGAGTATCAATTATTGCAAGGATTCAAAACCGATGCTGTAGCGTCCTAGCAATTACTAAAAATGTTACCTTACCATTAAGTAATTGTACACTATTACCTTGCTTCAGAATACATATGGCCACTTTTGCCAATCAAACTCAGCGATCGCTCAGTTAAAAGTTTCAGACGCACAATGTCACCAACGCAAGATGAAATTTTCATTCAGGGGTACATTCTTAAAGGGAAGTCATTTATTTGTATCTTCTGTTAGGTATTGAACCATTACAGGTCGAAATCATAACTTTATTTATAGACATATGATTTATTTATTTTATTAGTTCATGCATTCTACCATCTTATACAAAACATGATTCCATTTATATATTTAATTACTGTTAAACACTGTTGCACTCCAATATATTTTTTTTACTTTGACATCTTTTTCACATCTTGGTTGAACGAAAGATCAAAAGTAATTGAGTAATCATTCGGTTAAATTTGACTTAACGTGGGGTTCGCTCAGTTTTTATTGGTGAAAGTTGGAATTGGTATCTTTACAGAGTCATGTGTGACCGGCACATAGGACAAGTTGTATTTCTACTTGTGCTGAACCATTTTTTCTGAAATAAAAAAAACAAAATAAGAATGTGCATTTTGAAATAAAAAAAACACTGGTAACCTAACTATAAAAAAGAAGAAGGAAAAACGCAGAGTAAAAACTAAATCCAAATGCTATTAATCAGTCAATCATAATCATTCAATAATGTATAGCCAATAAAATTTAAGAGACAACTTACCAGACAAACAAGATGGGATTTGTTCTTGCAGGTGTGACATGTTATTTTGGGTAATTTCCCTGTGACAGGGTGGAGTTTGCAATAGCACACATAACACTCAGGAACACTGTCAAGTTTTCTTTGAATGGAGTTTAGCCACAGTGTGATGGTCTGCCACAATGAGCCATTCTGAAAAATAACAAAATAATGTAGTACATATAAGAAGCGGTTGGTGAAAAACAGCCCAATCCAACATTCCTTACTACATCCACATTCATACATTATCTCTACACACTGTTATCATGACTCTTGACATGACCCAACTTTAAGTATTTGACTGTGGCATGTCTTCCTGGCGACTTCTGCATGTTATATGTTCTCCTGTAGCCCTTTCTCCATCCATCCGCTCTGCGTGTCGAAAATCATCTAAGTGTATCTTTAAATTCTGTTCATTATGCTTTTAGATCATTCTTGTATTAATTTTTTCAGAACTCCTCATTTGTAATACAGTTTAGGTACATGATTTTAACACACATACACCTTAGGGAACTCATTAAAAATAAATATGTGAATACCACACAAGCGTCCCAAGTGCCCAGAGCCAGTGGGACCATGCCATCCCCAATTGGGGTATATTGTAAGACTAAAGGAAGTAAAGAGGGGAAGGAGATGGAGAGGAAGAAGGTGAGAAAGTTAAATTACCTGATGAGATAGGAACATGGTAATCCAAGCCACGTTATTGGAGGGGCTGCCACTGGAGACGACCTTGGGTATACCCAGAGGGTGGTTGCTGCAAAGTTGTATCATCAGCTCCATCTTGGTATTATCTACGGTGTACTTGGCAAACACCTCATTCACCGACCCATGGATTGAAAACTGAAAAAATTCATCATTTTTTCAATTGCATATCGTCTGTCAAGAGTGAAATATGGCTAACTGCACTTTCATCATCCTGAGATACCTTTCCGGAGCAGTTCAGAGCACTCTATTTATTTTTTAGGTGGACGTTCAAGTGGATAAGGAAGATTTTAAAACATAAAATATACTACGTAATTAGTTTAGTTATTATAAATTAAACCTACAGTAGAGATAATAAAATATAAAGGTTCCCCACATAAGAAGATATTTTTATTCCGGTTCCTTAAAAAACCTTATAAGAGAGTTTCACTGTATGTATTTTCAAATGAGTATGCAAATTGATATGAATTATTAGTTCAAAGAGCATAATTGATTATGAAATACCTCAACATTGGGCAGCTCCTTCTGCTTACGCCCCACCTCGGCCAGCTGGTGCGAGATGAGGATGGGGGCTACATGCGCACGCACTGTCCGCTCTACAAACTGCGCAGTGCGCGAGGGGAGCGCCCCCCACCACCCCCTAATGGCGCAGTGCACCGCTCCCACACGCAGGGATTGAACGAGGAAGGCGCAGGCCAGCCCGCTTAGGAGTTCTGGACGCGGCCATTCTGAAATTTGCAATTCAAATGTGATCGGTTTTGAGTTGCAGTCTGACAAATAATAATATCATAAATACAAATGTACAACCCCAGGCAGGAATACTCCTGTCCCGGTGCAGCCAGTATACCAGGAAGCACTGATTTGATAGGACTTGGAACACATGCTCTGGGGATGGGAAGGAGGTTGTAGTTTAATCGTCCGGTATACAGGCAACCTAAAGCCAACACAGGAATGTAAGACGTAAGTGGGATAAAAGGATGAATTAAGCACTGTTGCTATCTTCTTGCTTCTCTCTGTCTCTAAGCAATTAGACTAAGGAGAGTTTGGCCGTGTTATTTATTTGGGGATGTCTACGGCTGAACTCTGGCAATCTTAGTTTTAACGATCATGAGGTAAAAGAAATTTGCTTATTTACCTCTAGCAAGAAGTTCTGGTGCATTCTTGAAATAATTTGGAGAAGTGGCCGTCTGCTGCGATTCATCAGGCAATAAGCGGAACAGTGCACAAACCAAATGTTCTACGTATTTACCTTCCCTGAAATTACAAAAGCATTATTGGGTAATCATTTCAGTAATGAAGCTAAATCCTCTATATTTGATGAAAATAAAGTTTTTGTACCTGAAGAATTCCGTGTACTGATACTGTAAGAACGTAACAGATTCTTGTGAAATATTTAACATGTTTTCCCAAAGCAAAAGGTATCCAAGGGTCATGTTGTAGCTATCCGTGTAGGGTTGTAGAACGCAGTTCTCTTCTCCAATCCTGTAACCATTCAAATTCATATAATTTAACAAAAAGTATTGGGCTAAAATGGGCAGCCTGTAAGATCTCCCTATTTTAATGGGCAATCTTTGAAATATAGGCATCAGATGGGAATGCTGTGTTTGTTCTACCAGAATTTCGCCAGAAAGTACTCAGAGGAGCAAGCTTCATTAATCCCTTCGTCACCGGTGCACAGCAAGGAAACCTGTCAAACGCAGGTCCAACATTCGTACATGATTGACATTTGCCACATGAAGATTACATTTTTACAATTCTTTCCCGGGCTGTGGATGTGTTGTCTTGTGTTTCCTCCCTCCTACTACCTTCAAGATCCAGGTTCACTACTTACACTCCTTAAAAAGACTCCTACACAGCATCCCCAAAGAGGACAGACCCTAAGGAAAACCTAAAGGCCTTTTATGCGGAGTTATTTATAGTAAGTAAGTTGATTCAAAAGTATAAATTGATTACGTGTAAGGACTGAGGACGGCATCCACACATTCTTGTAACTGAGTAATAGATGTCACCATCTTGTGAACGGACAGAATCAGTGGTTTAGCTACTGCTTCTTCATCGGTGAATGTGGAATTGGCTGCAGCTCCTACAACATAAGACATAAAGCATTAATAGCGATGACTATGTTAAAAAACTACATCTAAAGTGAAATATCAGACATTCGACCATACACAACATTTTTACACTACTGAGGAATTTAGTGGAGTGCTTCCATTTGTAAGAAAAAAATAGTACATAGAACAAATTTTAAAAATTCAATGTTTATTTGTGAATTGCATTTATTGTAAATAAATCATTTTTTTTACATATTGAAATGCATAAAATTATGATTCGAAAAACAAACAACTTCGCTGACGTCTCAAACTATATTAAAGGTTCATCGAACTTCTCCGATAACAGTTAAAGTTTAAACCTAGCAAATTGGTGGCCTAACTAAGGTGTACCATTTAGGGTAAGCTATACAAGGCAACATTGTAAATAGTGAGCTTGTGTGTTTGGGTGTATTTAGGCCAAATTATAGCTAAACGGTCACTGAGTTTCATCGGAAACAGCACTAAAAAGTATTGAGAATAAAAGTGTACTTACTGTCAGTCTCTACCAACATCGGTGTCAAATATTTCAGCATGTTATGAGCAATATATTTCAATAAATGAACGCACGGAGAACTCAGCACATCCAGACACAAATGCATGATGGTTTCAACAGAATGTGTTTGATTGGATACCAAATACTTCACTTTGAATTTTTGAATTGTGTCATAGAGCGAATTGAAGATAAACATTTCTTTAGAGGTTGCTCGTTCTGCAGATATGCTGTCCTCTGAAATTCACAAAAGTTTATGTTAAATTGATTGATTCATACAAAAACTATCAAACTATTTGTTACCGACATCAGAAACTCACACCTACAATCGATATTACAATGCAACTCTTATTACAAGAAAAAAATCAAACTGGCATATGCCAACATTATAATTGAAGGTCAAATTTCGTATGCATGTCTTTTACGCCGTAGTCAAAACAAATTTAAGACCAATTTGCATACCAAATCAGTTCTTCACCAACATGTGAATAACGAGTGTTTTACTTCAAGAAACCTCAAGACTCCCCAACGAGGTACCCCAAATGAAAGCCAGTACCTATTCCAGTTTAATGGGCTGGGCGTGATAGACGCCTTGAGTCTCAATTTTCAATTAAGTTAAGACAAGTCAATTTTTTTTAATGGATTAGTTTTTTTGAGATATTTGAGCAAACAGTTGAAGAATAAAAGATGTCCAAGATTCACTTGCAATACATGTCATATTGAATGATCAAACGTCAACTCACCGAGAATGTGAATAAACACTTCTGTCAAATGTTGGTGAATGTCAGGGGCAAATATGTCCACCCATTCCTGTGGCAAGTTGGTGACAGATGGAGTTGGTTCTCGGCGCGTGCACTCTGAAGGAATACTCCAAATGAAAGTGTCCACAGCACAGAATAGCTTGAAGGTTTCACTTGCCAGAAGAGATACCTAAAATAATATAAATATAAAATAACGCTGCTTGATACTACAAGAGGTCTAACCCCAAAAAAAGTGATGAACACAGGACACGGTCAATACATGTTTTTTTATAAAATTGTGCCATTTTTTTTAAATGAAAAAGTTTAGTGGCTTTAGACGGTTGAGGGATACTGGGAGCACAAACCTTAGTTGTATCCCAAGATTGTTTTGACTTATCAATTGACTGCATCATCGAGGACAGGGTGATGGTGATGAAGTCCCAGTGATGAGCTTCCAGATCCCAGCCAGTGGTTTCCACACAACCCGTTAGGAATCTCACAATGGATGCGTTGCAGCTGACTAAGTCCCAACCAGCCGACGTGATGTCACTGAAATTTGAAATTTATTGTATTGGAAAAAGTATAGATTCAAATGTTGATGTACTTATTATAACTGTATGGTACAACGCTCAACAACAGCATTTCGTAAATGGTGGGTGCCCAACACCGGGCCACCAAAGAAATATCTCCAAATTATATGTATAATACATACATATTTGGTTTTAGTTTAATTTCTTAGATTCGGGAACACTGTCACTTGAGGTGCTTTCAAAATCATCTTTAACCAGTGTCGAATCAGGTATGAATGATGATGAAGTGAATATTGCCGAAATCAGCATGGATGAAATAAAAAGATCGATTAAATGCATGAAGAATGGTAAAGCTGTTTGTTGGCTTCGACAATCTCGCTGCTGAATACTTCAAAGGGGACGTGTAGTTCTCACATGGCTGTGCAAACTTTTTAACCAGTGTTTAGAGGAGGGTTACATGCCATTAGATTGGAGAAGGGCTGTGATCATGCCTCTGTACAAAGGTAAAGGGTCACGCATGGAATGTGGGAACCATAGGGCTATTAGCTTACTGAGTTCAGTTGGCAAGCTGTATGGTAGAATATTGATTGAAAGGGTGAATGAAAACAAAAGACAAAATATGGGACATCCAAGGTGCTTTCATGAGTGGAAGGGGGTGCATGAGTTGAGTTGATAGGAACAAATTGTGGAAGGTATTATCCATGTATGGAGTTAACACGAATCTTATACAAGCAATCGCGTCCTTGTACGAGGGAAGCGTTGCATGTGTTAGAGTAAACGGTGATTTTACAAAGTGGTTTAACATCACAAAGGGTGTAAAGCAAGGCTGTGTAATGTCATTCGCGGTTGTTCAATTTGTACATGGATAATTGTATGCAAGAATTGAAAGGTGTGGGCTTGGACGCGAAAATAAACAATCTGAAAGAATGTTGCCTATTGTATGTGGACGATGTGGTGCTGATTGCTGACAGTATGGAAGATCTACAATTTCTCGTGTCTAGGATGAACCAAGTATGTATGCAAAATGAGTTGATGATGAATATAGGTAAGTCCAAAGTCATGGTATTTGAAAAAGAGGGTACGAGAACAGCATGCAATATAGTTGTGAATGATGAATACTTGGAGCAAGTGGATGAGTTTGTGTATTTGGGAGGTATGTTTACGAGAGACGGAAAGGCTGATAAGGATATTGTAAGAAGGGTGAATGCAGAAAACTCCATCAATGGAAGACTGAACACTGTTGGTGCAAATAAGAAATTGTCCAAAGAAGCGAAGCTAGCAGTCCAAAATGGAGTGCTTATACCAACCCTGATGAATGGCAGTGAGGCATGGAACTGGCAGAGGAGTAGTTACTTGTGAGTACTTTACTTTTTTTACTTTTACTAGTTAGTTAGTTAGTCTTAGATTCGGTTTCATTATTTGGAAATGCTGCTCTATAAGAAAGACAGATTTATGTACCTACGAGGTTTGGTCAAAAATTATGCAGAATTTTCGTCAAGATACATCAGGGGAAAGTGTACTAACACAACAATTTTTTTATTTTTTAAATATACTTACACATCATAGAGCATCAGTTCCTTGCATTGATAATACTTATCAATAATCCATGACAAAGTCAACATGGCTGAGGCAGAACAATTAAGGAAGTCTTCTGTTGTCATTATAATTTCCGAAACTTTTTTACTTTTGGATAAAAAGATAGACCTCAATGCCAACGATGCTAAAGCATTCAAATCCTGACCTTGTGTATAGGCTGTGGTTGGATTTGGTATCTGGAAGAAGAAATACAGTCAAGTATCTTAAACCGAAGTTCTCATCTAATAAAAGTGAAAATATGACTTCCAAATATCAATTACTAAAGTGGGCAATATGGCCCATCTAAAGAAGTCTAGAGGAGAGGTGGAGGCATCATGGCCAAGGTTTCAACACGGATTTTTACACCAAAAAACAATCAACACAATACTTTTGACAGTGAGAATCTCAAATCAGATATGTACATTGCACCCGTAACTCCATTATAGAAAGAGGAAGCAGTAGAACAATGTTTTCTTACATGCATATTGTGACAAAGTTGTTTGGTTGAATATTCGCGAATACTTTTCATATCTTCCATTTTACGCAATGCCAGGATTGTACTCTTCAAGTGCAGATTATAATCTAGTGACTTCTGAGTGTCCCTCAGGGTGGTGGCACACAGCTGGTACACCACAGACCAATACATTCCCTCCTGCTCTGCCTTTGCCTTGACGAAACACAGGATATTGTAATAATTATCCTCTGATAAGGACTTCACAGCGTTGGTGGCCGTGGTCTCGATAAGCTTGTAGTATTCTATCAGGGTGGAATACCAGCGCCACTAGAAGCAAACAGAAATTATCAAACAATTATTCATTATTAAATACAAAAGAATTTTATTATAATTTAATATGTATAACTCAAATGAGTGTCAAAATGTAATATAGCAATACAAATAAGTCAATAATTTTGACTCTAGTTAAAATTGGAACATAATAATATATTTGGCATTTTTTAAATCAAAAAGGTTTTGTAAATTTTCATGGTTTTTTTGGATAAATCTTTGAAATTGATTACATAAATTTATCTGTGCAGGCTTCACTACTTCAGATATTGTGGTTACTTGAAAAAAAAAAGAAGGTAGTTTGTTCCTTTTTTGGCCGCCTGCACAGATATACTTATAAATCTGTACCGAAAAAATTGATAAAATCCTGCAATGTACTTACCGCTTGATACTCATTGTACAATGTTTTCACAATAGCAATGTTATAAATTATGTTGCTAAGAATATTTTTCATGTCAACAGAGTCCACAGCATTATTCAGGAAACTTTGGGATTCCATTTCTTCTACCACATCTTCGTCATCTGAAGAATCTTGTTCGGTATTTTTTAGATTGGAAGTCATCAATATTTTGTCAATCAATTTGGTACAAAACAGTAACCACTTCAAAAAGGTCTGTAATTCGTCATCAGTGAGCTCATTGTATGCTTTTCTATCTTTTTGTGAATCTTCGATAATGGCTTTCAAAGTTGTTAAGTCTCCGGTGAAAGGAGCATCAACTTTACCATTCAATATATCGGCAATTAAAGCTTTTGAGTAAACGTTTGTAAAACAAGTCTCAAGGTCTTTTGATTCCATTTTCATGATAATTTCAATGACTTTGCATAGCTTACTGAAGTCACTGGTAACAAGATTAGATGTATCCACACAAGAGCATATTAAGTTATAGGACAAGTCAACTAATGTACTCATACACTCCTTATCAGATGATGTTGAATTTCTGGAAACAATTACAAATTGTTAGATAACAATGAACTAATTGAAATGTGATAATAAAGATAATTAAAGGATGTGCAAACTGATTCTGGTGTTTTATTAGTAAAATTGAGATGAGTGTGCAGTTTTATAGTGTGAACAGAGAGCTATCAGGTTTTAAAATATTGATAGTGATATACATACATACATATTAATGCCGCCAGGAAAGGTATAACATACTCACACAGATATATGTAAGTGAGTATCTTCCTACCGCTAAGAGCTCTATTGTAACATATCTCCCTGTTGCATGCAGTTTATGAAAAAAGGTAGAAGTTACAATGGAGCAATCAGCGGTATCCCTTTACAGGAAATATTTCCAAAAAACCGGTACAACTTACTCCGTAAGAGTTAGCTCATTGACACTTCAATTATAAACAGATCAAATCCAATTTAGAAAAACTGTGGTAAAATGAAAAACCTAAACCTAAAATTCGTTTTTGCTATTTTGTGCAGTACTTACTTTTTGACTAATTTATTGTACACTACATTTGATGCTTTCTCTGTGAAATCAATCAGCTTTTCCCAGGAAAAAGCAGAAAGAGCATCTTGCCATGAAGTGTTAACTTCCCACCACGTATCACGGGACAATACTTCACTTCCTCCCTGCAAATAAAGGACAAGTCATAATAATTGTTGTAGACTCAGAAACAATTACTTGCTGTTCCTCAATCATCACTATACTAATTATGGGTATCATTCTCCACTGTCCAGAATGTCGAGACTTGTTAACTCAAGCCATGATCTTGAAATTTTTGGGTACCAGTCTAAATGATTTTTGTCATTCTTTACGACTCTACCAAAACTTTGACTTGACCTTGGCTTTGACTTTAATGTTCTTTCTTATGTATATTTTGCGATATTTTTGTCATTGCTTCATTTAATATTATGTATGTGCTGTTCTTTCTCTGTTGCTTTTTTTTCCATTTCGTGTTGTGTATTTTTTTTTGTAATTGGACAATAGTCCGTTAGTTTATAATTAAATAAATAATCAACTTGTACAGTGTACATAAATATCACATTAAAGATTGACAGCATCCTGTATGATGTATAGTCGACCCTAGTAGAGGGATGACTGAACTAATCAAGCTGCCACAAAATGCGCACATAATGACTTACGATGAATGTCTTACGAGCTTCCTGCTTGTGCAACAATTTTCTGAACACAGGGTATGCGTTAATAATTATTGTTGATTTAGCGAATAATGACTTACCTGTACATTACAATTAAGTACAAATAAGCTGAGAAGAAGTTCATCAACGCCCTTGTACTTATCATCTGAGCACAACGAGGCGGCCAATTGAGATGCAAATGACGCACACATATCCAAATGTATGGAATCATCGTGGGACAAGGATTCAGCTAAGATTGATATGATGTTCGAGCATGTCTTCTCGTTAATAAGAATTACTGTAAAATGAATACAACATTATTACGTAGCTCATAAAAGTTCCAAAGCATAGCATTGGAGTGTTAATCAATATTGTTTTATTATTAATCAAAATAGGTTGATTTTTACCTCCGTTGTTATCCTGGGCAAAGCACATCTTTAGTAAAGTGGCATGATGCCTGTCTCCTTCTTTTACTACAAGATGAGTCATTGACACAATGGATTGATGAACCAAGTCTCCCTGGAGCCATTCCCGAACAGATGCTCGAGAGGAATGAGGATACGCTAAGCAGCGAGATATACACCACTTGATTGTAGAAAGTGGCAGCTGTTAAAAAAAATACAATCAATAAATCAGGTGTAATAATAATGTATGAGTACATATTACTATATGTATATGTTATAATCTCATCGGTTCTCTAACCCATGGAGAGTCCTGGCAGCCTCTAGGAAACACCTCCACTTCCTCCAGTCTTCTGCTGTCTTCCTCCAATTCCTTATGCCAAAGGATGCGGTGTTCATCTGCACACCGTAGCCACCTATGTTTAGGCCTCCCAATATTTGTCTCGGTGATTGGCTATCTGGGTGTACGTATTTTAATTATCAAAGGAATCATTTACCTGATCAAATGTCTTCAATAGTTCTTTTTGCTCCTCTTCTGTCAAATAAGTGAACAGAGCAAACGTCAAGTCCACAACAGCTTGCGATCTCATGGAGTCTCCCTTCAACCAGCCTAGGAACACTTCGGAATAGAGAGTGTATATCTTGGCATCTTGATTTCCTTTTAGAACTGAGTGCAACATGACCTTAAATACTTGAGCAGAATCAAATTCTAGCAAAAGAGAGTACAATGGCCCTAAAATAGGAGCCGATATATTATTTTTTTTGGCCCATTGGAGATACAATGCACAAACATCATTTACTGTAGAAAATAGCTCCCTTTCATACATCTGTTTTATATTAGCATCTTGCGAAGGTTCTTCCATGGGAGGTTTCTTCTCGACAGCATTGTTATCATTTTTATCAGAGTCAAATTTGACCCTCGTGACCTTCTTCACTTTAACGTGGGTGCTGGATTTAAGCCCAGCCAACAATTCTCTGTGGATATCTGTAATTTCTTTCAGGTCATCTTCGGGAGTCGCATTCTCAACTTGGGATGTTATAACAAACATTACATTATTCCAGAACAATCTCAGTAACTGCGAGAAGAAGTTAGCATTTTTGGAAGATAGGGATTGTTTGGTCCAGAATTTGATCAAGTCTGACATATAGCCAACACTGACTTTGGACGGAGTATACGGATTGATTGAAATATGGGATCGTGCGATGAACGTTAGCCATAGCCGTAATGCTTTGCCAAGTGATTGTATGGTGTATTCGGCATCGGTGACTCCTACAGAAACATAACGCAGGCATTCTGCCAGGCCTCCCATCCAAGCGGAGCATTCTGATTTTGAGGATACAACACACCGTTGCTCTGCTCTGTAAGCAAAAAGAATTGTAACTTTAACAAATATAAAATGAGTGGTTTCCACCAATTTCAAATATTTATTACCTGATTTGTATTGAACTTCAAGCAATGCAAAACTTCTCTTCTGATTGGTTATTTCATTGAAAAGAAATTATGGTTAATTTAACCATGCTACCAGTGGGTTTCAAAGCATAAAACCCCATGAAAATATAATGTTCATTTGCATATGGCAACGCCAGCACACGACGGGTACAATGCGTACCCGATTGGCAATGCCGGCACAACAGAGGTTGATGTCGTCAGGCCATGTAATTTT
This sequence comes from Drusus annulatus, assembly GCA_022651775.1. Lineage (NCBI taxonomy): Eukaryota > Metazoa > Arthropoda > Insecta > Trichoptera > Limnephilidae > Drusus > Drusus annulatus. The sequence goes on from JAGWCC010000083.1 coordinate 797,076, forward strand.
CAGATAATTGTTTGGCAAACATTTCACTTAATTTAAGACAACTTTCTATTCATATATTTCGTAATAGAATCACAATTAGAAAATTACCAAATCATTTGATGCCTTATTAGATTAAGCTGTTTCAAACTCACATTTGATGAGTATCAAATCTACAATCAGCATAGTTATAAGTTTTTGAGATTTGAATGGTCTTCGTGAAACACTGATTCTAGTTCTGTTTCAGCTTTTGTTCAAATTTTGATCAACTTTAAAGCATAACATAACAATAGTGTTATGCTCGTCTGTGTCTTTTCTATTTCATATTCTTTGAATCTTATCAATGTTGAATCAATAACTAATATCATAATTACCCTTTCAAGATGGCCCCGAAGAAGGCGTCGTAGAACTGCTGGCTGAGCGTGGAGGCGGACAGGTGCGCCAGGAGCGGGAGCAAAAGGGGCGCCATGCGACCGGCGCTGCCCCAACCTCCGGCGCTCAAGGTCTCGCAGATGGAGGGCAGAACCCCCTCGTCCAACTGCACCAACTTCCACCATTCCTGAACAAAGTTATCTTCATTTTATTCTGTGTTTCAAGTTGATTTTTGGGGAGTCGAGGCATCGTAGTTAGTGTTGGTAAGACGAAATATACTAAGTTTGAGGTGTTTCAAACTCCATCACATTTGATGACCAACAAATCGGCCATCGGAGCCATCTTCATCCTTGTGACATTTGAATGATTCAGCTTTTGATCAAATTGTGATTATGGTCATCAAATGTGATGGGGTTTGAAACACCCCAGCATAAGAAATAGTTATATTATATATATTAGTTGAAGATTATAACTGAGTTGTTCTGTAAATAATATTATGGAAGCATGTTTTACAAAGTAAACTCAGTGGTACCCGCTTAGTTGATGCTAGACTAGTTTATCTCGAAATCTGCAACGCCGCATGAGCAGAATCTAACCCATGGCTTGCTATATTGATTTAAAGTTCAGAAAAATAATAATTAATAGTAGTAGCATAAGTTTCAATCTAAGATCACGATGAATATGATATGTTTTCTATCAGATAATATTTATCTATCGTGGAGTGAGGTGGACTCTATCTCATAATGCATGAGATATCAAAATTTATAACTCATTAGGATTGCTATGTGGCAAGATATGAAAACAATAAAAATATTTTTTTTTATATTTGAATATAATTTACCTTTTTCATTTTATACTCTGGTACTTGTACTTGACTACTTAATATAATTTTAAAAGTTTTAAAAATTAACTTAAATTGAAAAAAAAAACTAAGAAAGAAATGACAAAGATTCAAGAATAAACTCGTAGCCAGCTGGCAACATTTTTTTTATCATATTATAATCTTTATTTGACCGGTCGGTAGCTGAGTGGAGAACGCGTCGGATTCCCACCCAGGCGTCGTGAGTTCAATTCTTCTGCTGGCTAAGTCCTCCATCATTGCACAAGCAACATCTTCCGCTTTTTATGATGGCAGTAGGAGTTTTTCAAATATTTTCAGGTTATTCGTAACCCGGGAATGTTTGTCTTACTTTTAAAAAAAAAATATATATATATATATTTATTGTTTTTGTGTTAAATTTTTAGGACCTAATTTTTTTTTTAAATAATGTTATTAAGTTTTCCTAGTTTTAAAACCAAAAACAAAACTAAAAACTAGCAGATTTTAATAATAACATCAAATTTTAATTTTAATAAAAATGGACACTTTTAATGGCCATGTGTTTTTTTTTTTATAAAAATGGCACAGCCAATGTTTTCCTGTGTCGAGACAAATTATATGCATACTTATAATTAAAGATACTATTTACGTTTTGTTAGTAATTTGAACGGTGAAACTTTTTTTTAAGGTTTTCAAAGGGAATAAAAAAAAACTTCATTTTGGAATAAATTAGGCCATTTTTTTAAATGTCGGTCTTCTTGGGACCGAAAAAACAAAACTTTTTAAGCACGAAAACTTCTTATGTGGAAACCTTATACGGGGTGTATAATAAGGTTTTTCTGTATAGATAACATAATATAGAAAATTGAAATCCCTCTTCATAAGTTTTAATTTTAAAACTTCCTAAAAGTTCACTACATTTTTAACAACAACAAAAACCTACCGGTAAATTAGCCATCAATATTATGGCATTTTCCCATACGGAAATGGTCACATTTAGTTCGCTTTCATTCAACTGCGTCAACAACAGCTGGGCTGCTTTGGTTCCGTACTTTGGGCCAAACGAACCGGGGAGTCTCTGACACAAACAGCCCAGTACTGTATAACAACTTGTCCTGAAAAACAAAATATAAAAACAATAATGTAAAAGTACCAAAGGATGTACTTTTCTTATAGTTACCTTTTGACTTTTAATGATGCCCAATCATTTAAACTAACTTTTTATTAATACAATTCAGTCACATACTTATATTTTTTAACCCTCTTAGAAAGATAAATGATTGTTTTGATTGCATAATCTTTTAAAAAACAGTAAAATCTTTAAACAGTTGTGGATCTACGCTAAAAAACACAAATAAATAAACTAAGCAAACCTTATTTGAGGAGTTTTGTGAGTTCCGTAGTTCCAAAACTTAGCACTATCCAGAATCTTCTCTTGCTCCTCGCACAACCACTCCAGGTGTGACTCCGGCAAATTGCTGATCAGCAAACCGTACCCCTGGAGACTTGAGATGATCACCCTCTCATACTTTGCTTCACATTCCTCTGGAGTATGTGTTCTGGAAAACAAATAAAAATATGTACACACATTCCTTTTAGTAGCCCTCTAAAGGCGGCTACAGATATTAGCACGAACAACATGAAATGAAACATGCAATAAAAAAATTGCATATTTATATGTATCGTATGCACAAATCGAGCATCTACATACAATGAGACATCTTCGAGCATTTATGCAAACCGTGCACACTATTACCCTTTGTGTTCGTCCGAAAAACTGACAATCGACGGATAGGGGCATAAACAATGCTAATAGTGGTAGCATACTCTTAGCGTACTCTTTGTGTGCGCTGCTATGTACGCACTACGGTAATTTGTTTCAACTTTGTTTCATTTCATGTTGTTGCTACTATCTGTAGCTGCCTTATGATGTGCACATATAGTACTGCTGAATAATCTATTTAATATGAGTTATGAGATAACAAAGTAAACATATTATTTTTGGCAAAAACCTTTGTCAGAATATAGTGCATTTATGAACACTTTTGGATACCTGCAAAAACATAATAGAATTATTATTATTAAACTTACTTAGGATTAGAAAGTGAATTGGGGGTGTGTAAAATTAAATTATCAGAAATGTAGGAAAGAATTTCTGTCCGGCAAAACGACAGAACCTCTGGGAGCTTGGCAGGAGGGAAGACGGTCTGAAATCAAAAGACATAGTAACAGTCAAAGGCCTTTAAATCTTTAAAGGAGTATTTCAGTAATAATTGGTTTGTGGTCATGGAATATCATAGCTAAATGAATTATTCACTTTTCTGTTTTCGATGCTTTTACCTTTTCACCACATTCTTGATTTTTATGGGATAACAAATGTGCGCAGCACTTTTTGTGACATTCATACAAATTCCATGAAAATGAAAACATTCATGCGCTGGGGGCATGGTCATTCGCGCTTTATACATGTATATATATACGCGTAGCGGCATATAGTTTAAGTTCAATAACTAGTTTGTAAAAAGAGGTCAAAATATTTTAAATAATATCAATAATCTAAAACACAAATATGAAACAGAAAAAAGTCAGAAATTAAAAAGAACAATGTTTATGACCGAGACACAAACTCGGAACCTCTACTCTATCCGAGAGTAACACTCTGCCAATTGAGCCATCAAGACCTTATTAGAAAGCGGCATTTTTAAACGATCTCATACTTCTATTGAAAATTATTCAATATTTCAATTTCTTCTGATTTTAGGCTACCATATTTTGATAATATTTTCTCGATCATAACCAATGTTCTTTTTAGTTTCTGGTTTTTTTCTGTTTCATATTTGCGTTTTACATTGTTGATATTATTTAAATATTTAATAATAAATAAGCATTAATGCTTTAAAGTTAATTCCAATTTTTATAAAAAAATATATTACCTGTAGAGCACTCTGAGCTTGTTGGGCAGCAGGCACATAGGTGTCGTATTGAGAAGTAATCCAAACCGGGGCTAATTGTCTCAAATAAGGCGCTATACTTCTACCGCATTTCTGAGCAACAGCTCCGTGTGCCACCTAAAAAAGAAGTTTGTGTTGTCCATATCAAATGCAGAATATAATTTTTTATTTTTAAGGCCATAAAATAAAAATTACCTGTGCTGCTTCTCTAATGCGATGCTCCACATCAGTACTCAACTGACCGTAATAGCGTGGCCACAGAGATAGAGCGGCGCAAACTACGGATTCTTCCGACATATTGACCAGCGCCGTGAACTCGTTTAATGCCTGGAAAATAATATCAGTTTGAGTAATATCAAGTTTTTGCAGTATTTAATGTTTGAAATGACAAATATACAAGAGTCTAAACTGCCAAGAACCAGGGAGACTATTGCATTCACAGTATTGAAGAATGTTGCGAAAACCAAAAGGTATGGAAAAAGGGAAAGAAAAAGGATAGAAAGTTTGGTAGAACATGAAGAGGAAGTCTCGTGAATATTAATCGGTCATTTATGTTTAGTCATGGTAACACTCTTTGAAAGATAATGGATTAGGCCCCAAACCTCATTACTAAACACAGATCTAGTAATTTTAATACATTATTCAAATCTGAATTAAATTCTTTTATAGATTAACACGGATAACATTTTAGTCAGCCAGAAGAGAAACTAAATATGCCTCTTTTTGTTATTCAGCTGCCAAATATTTTCAAATTAGTTTTGTTTTTTTATAATATAAAGTGATTCAAATAGCCAAACATGCGAATGCATAAAAAAAATATTCTCGAGGTTCTTACATTCATAGACTTGGAAAACCTATTAAAAAAGTCTCAATAATTTCAGTATTAGGAAGAGTTGCCGCCAGTTAAAGTTGGGTTATCAGATTTGCAGAAACTAATTACACATTAAAAGAGTTTATTATTTAAGACCAATTATTGTATTTTAATTAATTTTTATATTTATTCTGATGGTGTACAAATAAAAAATTTGTGCAGTTTTAATATTTTCATTACTAAGGTAATATATCTATCATTATTTAGGATCTTAACCCTTCAGCCGCAGAGGTCATCTCTTTGTTTGTGTTTTCCAGTCTCAATATTACAACTATCTGAATTTGGAATCAACATAAATACAGAAGTCAAAAGTTTTCACACAGTTAATATTTTCATTAATTAACCTTTAATTTAGTGGTTGTATCCTTTTTACCGAATTTCTTCAGAACCATTTGGAAATTAGAATCAATATTCGGATCCACTTCGTCCTTGATGGAAAAGCCTGGTAAAATGGGTACCAAGCCGCCATCTTTAGCCGTAGAAAATCCTACAAATGTAGGAACAACTCCACCGAGAATCTCCGCACTGCGACTGCTACTTGATGGCTGAAAAACAAACAATACTAAATAAGTTTCTCATTAGCTTCACTCCCACCAATGCAAGCAAGTCTGGTAAGTATTTCCCATTTCAAGGAAAACAGCTGTAAACTTTACAGTTTTGTATTTATAAATTTATGTTTATAAAAATTTGATAGTGGAAGTTTTGACTGTGGAGTCTATTTTGTGCAGCGATCTAACTAATATTTTGAAAACTTTATCTTGTTGAGCACACAATAATTTTGTTCAAATAAAATTCGGACACGGGTTATTCCGCATAGAGATTATTATTTTTAAATATTCATAACACAGAATAACATATTTTTTGTGAGGAATGATAAATAATAACCGATAGATAACCAAATTGCTTTCTATCGCAATTGTGAACTATTTGAAACATTTTTTTGTTCAAATCGCCTGACAAATAAAAGCGTGAAAATTAAGTATTTCACAATATTATTATGGGTAAAAAGTTCCTTAGTTCTTACTCCTAAAATTTTTGTTTGACATGAGCTGGAGAAACTAAGTGAGTGTTTTTTAGGAAGAGCGCAGAATGCATCTGATTAATATGTGTTTACATTGATTGACAAAATTGTGGACGTAGAGCATTATTAGCGAACCAGTAATATTATTTAATCAAGTTTCGTACAACAGTTTTGAAAATACTCACTCTAGCATTATTTTTAGTTCTCTGGGCTTGCCCTTGTTTTTTGCCCCCCATTTTTCAAGGATGGATACAAATATGAATGTTAAATAGTTTAAACTTTGATCAATTTAATGTTAGCACATGTCCACATTGACAAATCAATCATTCTCAAGACAAAAATAATATTGTACCTACACACACAATTGTTTGTATTAATGATTTAATATTGCCATAGTAATACTTGGCTGATTTATAAAGCGCCATTTTTGAGAAATATCACCTCAAGGGCGCTCATGTACAAGGCCGGTTCTGTGCTGTGGCAATTGAAGTAGTCTGGACGGTGGATAGTCAAGTATATATTTTTTTTAAATGTAACATGACTAGCAATCATAAACGTTAACTCGGCAGGCAATAAAAAAAATTGCCTCTCGTTTATTTGATACGAGTTGGTACCAGGGCCGATTCCACTACATCTAACGCCCTGTGTAGTAAGTACTAAGTGCGCCCCCGAACCTCAATATAGTATATAACACTAATAATTAAATATTATATACTGGTTCCAAAGTAATCTATTTTTTGTGTTTTTAATTTATTCCAAATTACGGTGTCATTTCATATAAATAAATACTTTCCTTTTATATTCATAGAAAGAATATTAAATGTTTTTATCTCGATTGATTTTTGGGATACAATGCCAGATTGCGCTTCCTCCTCCTTTAACCAACGATAGCATGCTGTATTCATCATCAGGGCAGATGTAAAATCTCCAGTCCTATCATTTAAGGTTTTATTTCATATTAATAAATATGTACGTACCTACATTTTTTTATAAAGATGAATAAAATATTACTATTTGAAGGGCATAGAATCACCTTTAGATATATAAATTTTAACCAAATCCTGTACTGTACGACAAATTCAGAAGGTCCATTTTTTTATTTCGCTCCCACGCCCTAAATCGGAAAAACTAAATAAAATAAAAATCATAATTATAATTTTAAGTTAATAAGTGTGTCTATCTGATAGGACCTGCCAGGTAAGTATGTTCCTATATATTTTCTCATTTAAACAGAAAAGAACACTGAATTTATTTATTTATTTACGAACTTATTTTATTAAAAAAAAAAAAAATATTGAGAAAGCACTAATTGAAGAAAGTTATCTGTAAATAATAGATTTATATAATTAACTCCATATTATTGGAGACCATTCAAACAGTAGGCTACAAGAGACTCTCGAAGCATAACGCATTGCCAGCTAAACGAGTCTTCCCTAAAATTTTGATATACAGAGGCAAAAGCATTCCCAAAATGTTAACAAATCCAACAAAGTGTTTTTACAGGCAAATTTTAAACACAACCTGCAGATCAGTAGGAAACTGGCTGCCTGTCCGAATAGAAGCCGAGCGTTTTGATCGCTAGCGGAATCCATAGATATAATCGTTATCAAAGAGAAATTCATCTAATCCAAGAAATCTCTTATTAGGAAAAATATTAGAAAACTCGGCTCTTGATGATCAAGGTGCAATCTCACCGTCAATTTCTCACTGTGGTTTATTTGTAAAAAAGCTGAGGATCCGACTTCGGGATGTACTTCACGTCTTACAGAGGCTACAATATTTTTTAAAAAAAACGTAGTGGGCCTGACTGAATACCTGCGCTGGTATTGCAGAGGTGTGCTGCAGAAATAGCTCAAATTTTAACGGAGCTCATCAACGGAAGATGCTTCGAGGAACTTGCGTCATTGATTCCTTTGGCACCGACGCACACCAGGGAAACTCGTCACACGCCCATCCAATATTTGTACACGGTTGATATTCGATACATGAAAACGGGTTGCTTCTACGACTCGTTATTGTATTCAACAGCTTGGCTGTGGAAGGATTTGCCCGCCTCTGTCCTACAACGTAGACTTTCAAAACCCAGGTCCACTGCTCCAAAATACTCTTGACACAGCATCCGTAAAGATTAGCGTTGGGAAAAACTTCAATGTTTTGTGAATGCTTCACGAATTGTTAGTTCTTTAAAATGAACCCTTCGAAGTGAACCCTTCAATTGAAGTCGAACTCGCGAAAAAATAAGATTTGAGAGAAGAAGGATTGATCCGCCTGTTTAGCGTTGGGAAAAACTTCAGAGTTTTGTGAACGCTTCAGGAACTGCTAGTTCTTTGAAATGAACCTGTCGCGGTGAACACTTCAATTGTAGTCGAACTCGTCAAAAGATAGTACTAGTCGGCAGAGATCCCAAATCGAAAAGTGCTAGCAAATCAACAAAAATTCCTCTCCGAAAAAAAAGCACTAGTCGGTAGAGATTTGAAATCGAAAAGTACTAGCAAATCGACAAAAAAATCCTCCCTCAAAAAGTGCTAGCAAATCAACAAAATTTACTAAAAACGGAATTGCAGGTCGGAATCGCCTTCAAATCGGTGCTGCTTCAAAAGTACTTCTTTCAATGGAATGAAGTTAATGAAATGAATGAAGGCTAAAATGAATTACCACCTTCAATTGAAGTGTTGGTTCAGTGAAATGAAGTTCATGAAATGAATGGAGGCTAAATTGAACTGCCACCTTCAATTGAAGTATTTGTTCAATGAAATGAAGTTATTAAAATGAATGAACGCTAAAATGAACTAACGACTTCAATTGAAGTATTTGTTCAATGAACAATGAATGAAGTACGAACTGTTGCCAAAAGAAGTAGTTCTTTGAAGCAGTTCTTTCAAAGCGGTCACAACGCTAGTAAAGATGATTAAGTGTGTGGAGTTAGTATAAAAAAACGAAATAACAATTTGTCGAGTTAACCTAAAAATAAACAACAATTAATATAGTAAAACAATTGTGAACATATTTGAGCGTCTGCGGACCGCCTTAGTTGATAGTGTTTAAGATATTGTCTATGGAATCTACTGTCAAAAAACAGTGGATTATTATTATTATCGCTTTAGAAATAGTTTTTTTCTTGCCTGACAAAACAAACAGATCTAGTAATAATACAAGTGAAGAAACCGAGGGGTGTTAACAAGTATTTAAAAATGTATGCATTTAAAAATAAATATTACGTAAGATACCTGAAACATGAATGCATTTAATCATTATACTATAATCTGATTATTGTTTTTATAGGTCTATTATGATTATCAATCCGGCGAGATTTATTGGAAGATTGAAGTATTTCAAACCCACCCAAATACTAGTTTGTTTGCAATCCGGATCGGCTTCCAAACCTTCAATAGATATACAGCATGAAGTGACTGAAAGGGAGAAGAAACATTTAGTTGCCCTGGGAAAATACAAATCCGTCGACGAAGTCCCTAAATTTGTTTCGTAAGTATCTTACAACATAAAATCATTTCAACGATGTTATTTTGGCATCAATAAAAATATGTATTCTAATTATGCAGTTAATGCTTCGATTACGAGATGGGTATGTTTATTTTTCAATTAGCAAAAAAAAGTTTTAAAAAACCCTGGTTCAATCCTACTAACACATTTTATTTTTTGCACAACTATCTAATATTTTATTCTAAAACCTAAGAATTACAATAGTAAATAATAATTATATAAATATCATTGCTGCCCATTTTAAGATTTTTTTTATTATCGTTTTTGGAGGAAAATCACAATTGAAATGTTATATTATTGGAGAATAATAAATACAGATTGCATCATTTTTAACTTACACAAAATATTAAATTAAAAAGTAAACATAGTCAACTCATGTAATTTTTAAAAACTTAAAAAGAAGTCAATTTTGGAAAAAAATTATAAATATAAAATTATAACAAATACTCGAGTTTTTTTTTAAGAAAGACAAGCATTCTTGGGTTACGAATAACATGACTATATTTGAAAAACTCCTACCACCATCACAATAAGCATAAAATATTGCTTGTGCAATGATGGAGGACTTAGTTAGCAAAGGAATCGAACCCGTGACGCCTGATCGGGAATCCAACGCGTTTGTCCACAAAGCTACTAACCGGTCAAATTTTAAACCAGTTTAAATTAGCATATTATAAAGCTTATTGCACAGGGTACCTTAGTTACCCCAAAAGGCAACTAATTGTTTGTCAAAGCTTGTGCGTGATTGATTATATACATGTTATATGATTGGATGAGATTGATTGAGATAACTTAAAACAGATTTGCCTTGAGACGGCATTTTAAAATTTTTCTGATTCAAAAAACTCTTCTTTCAGGAGGTTTCTTATATAATAACAGTGAACTTATATAGTGCAACTTTGTGATAGTTCACCAAGGTTATTTAGAGGTTAAATTATTGGGTGCAGAATTCGTCAGCCAAGTGATGGTTGCAAAGGTTTGTTTATATCTTGGACACATTATTTTTTTTTTAATATTACCCAATTAACTGTATTATACAACTTAAAAAGTGCATAGTAACTGCCAAAATATCAATTCAACTTTGATAAAAATTCTTCTACAAATTTTGGGTTCGGCATGCTTGTATCTTTCAACTTATCAGTATTTCTCTAGCAAATATGACAATTAACTATTTATTGTATCTATGTTGATACTAGGGTGACGAGTAATAGATTTCATGCTAGTTTGCACTTGTTTTAAATTGTACTGCTCTAAGAGTTTGCCAGCAAGTTTTATAATATATAATTTATATTATTATGATGCAAAAGAGTTACTTTTCCCATGAAACTTGGGTTCTATTGTAATCCAAAAGTTACCTGGCTAGTTGAATAACAACATAAAAGGAGAAAATTGACTTATTCAATCTTTTTTTTTAAACGATAAAAACATATATTTTATATAAGTATCGCAACTAGAGTTGACTCAAACACAGTATTCACAAAAATGCATACAGCATGATATTCAACTGACTTCAGATAAGAAAATTCCAGTGAAAACGAAAAAAAAAAGTTCAATTTTAAGAGATCGTTCACGGGGCGATTTTCGCCAATTCATTTTTTTAGGACTTTGGTCTCCCTTCCGACCCTGATTCCACAAATCGTTACTTACTTATCGATGGATAAGAAACACAAAAACGTATCTACAAAAAGGCAAATGTTCAGGAGAGCAGAAAATAACTTTATTTTCAGACTAATTCCATGCCTTTTCAGCAAAACCAGAAAAGGCATGGAATTAAAAGTATCACACATAAAACAATGACATTTTCTACTCCAATTGCAGTAAGAAGTTTTTAGAAATTCTCCATACCTGATTTTATATATATATATTTTTTAAATATGACCTTCAGATTATTTCATTACCTATCGATTTTTCGTAGATACATCTTTGTGTTACGGATAGAACCGATAGTTGGGAACATTTCTGCATACTTGACTCAAAAACACATTTTTTGTACATACGTTTTTGTGTTTCTCACCCATCGTTATATAGTACAACGTCTAACAATAGATGATGCATAATTTTTGCATTGCCAAATACCCATTTTTGCACATTACCCGCAACTCACTGCTAATTTGTCATAACCGTGTTATGTCAACTCCCGCTCTCAAGTGATAGTATCGAAACTACTATCTAGCGAAATATGTGTTTACTCATTTCCCGCAAGCAATGTGTCAATATTATAAAAAGAACACACTGTAAAACTTTCAAAATATTCAAATTTGATGACCGTATACACTTGCTGTCCCCTTCTCGCTAATAACAAAAGACTATTTCTCAGTGACGTTTAGCAAGGACAGAAGTTTAAACATATGCACCAATACATACAATCCTAAGTTTGTGTTGTTTTGGTCAGCTCTAATTGGGCGACCTGTAAGTGTAGAAATGAATTTTTATGATAATGTTCAAGTCATGTGATTTTGTGGCTGCATCAGACGAGACATTTATTTGATTTTTGAATGACCCGTGATTATTTTCTTTTCTTGTTATCATATTGTACAATACAAGAAGATAAATGCATTGACAAATATGACACGGAAATAAATCGAATAAAAGTTGAACATCAGGAGTGAATCAAATACTGGAGATGGATAATTTTATTAGTTATTTTATAAAACTGATTTCAAAGTTAAGTACCTCGAAGTTCAAGATACTTCTGTTTATACCGAAATTAGTAACTAAACAGTGGAACTAAAATCATATAAATAAATCGTTTCCATGCAGTCTAACCGCAGTTTGATAATGGCCTTGAACATCAAAACAGCCGTCACGGAAAATACAAATTTTAACTAGCAGAAATAAATTATATAAAATTTAATAATAAACATTAATATATTGATAATGATTGTTTTCTGATATAAAAATAATATGTTTTGATGCTTAGTCACGACTTTGAGTTCAGAAATTATTCTCAATGACCTTTGAATATATTTCAAATAAGTTCAATCTGGTATTAATTATTGTCATTTTTTTCAGGCACGCAGCTTTGCTGAAGGGAAAGGACAAAGCTCGCATTCGCTATGCAAACTGGATGATACTGGCCACTATCATAGGCTGCATGAGCATGGTGTACTTGGGGAAGAAGGAGGCTGCGGCAGGCAACTCTGTCGAGAACATCAATGAACAATGGCACAAAGAAATAAAGGAGGAATACGTAAAATCGCAGAATAAGTAAAACTCATTCCTGCAATGGCCACATAAGAAATAATTGTTGATAATAGCTCCTCAATGGGTCTTTGAAATGTTTAATTAAGTTTTACAGCTTGTTTTTTTAAATCACTTAAATAAAATTTATTAAAAAATATATTTATGTAGATACCTAGGATTTGAATTATTTTTTATAAAAATACTGATTGTATATTTAATATTTATTTTACGACAATTTATCAAAGGGGAACTTACACTTTCTCGGAGTGCTAATCAATAATCAAAGAGTGGACAAATTGATGACATTTCTATTTTAGATAGTTGAAGGAAACATGTTTCCAACTGCTAAAATAGGTACAATACTTGCTAAGTTCCAAGCAGTGCCAAAATTTCCTTGTGTAAGTAACATAATACATATTCCAATTTATAGCTGTTAGTTTATTTATTTCCAACTGGTCGCACATCAAATTTTATCAAGGATGTATGAAAGTTTCTCCTTCCCTTCAAAAGTAAAGAACTTGTTGTATGAGGACCTGAACATTGCTACTGGGGAAAAAGTATTCTATTTAACCCTTTTACTGCCAAATATTTTCTTTAAATATATGAAAGCGTCATATAAAATTCTGCTTTTTTGTCATTTACTACTATTAGAAAAAAAAGTATTTCTCTAAAATATATCTGATTTTTTTAATTCTTTTTTTCTGCGCTTCGAATTTTGATAAAAAAAGAACATTAGTTTTTGAAAATGAAAATCAAAGAAAAAAAAAGAAACAAAAAGAAAATTATGCTTGAAACAAATGTTTTGCCACACAAACTCCATGCAGTCCCTCTTTACACAGTAAGCAAATCAAATTGGATCTCTTTACTGCGCTGCCATCCTTATAGCTGCAAACCACGCATTTCCGTAAATTACCCCTTGGTAATATTTCTAAACCAAAATTCTTCCACATTTGAAAACCACATCAAGGATACTTGACTGCAAAAAAAAGATTATTTTTTGTAACTTGGTTCAAAGTGACCCTACACAAGTCATTGTGTGTATTGGTGCATAAGTATATTCTTCTGATAATGATGGCCTTGCCAAACGTCACCCAGAAACAGCATTTTATCTTGCTTACGCCTACTTGTTAGCGAGAGACAAGTATACACTCCAATAAAATTTGAATATTTTGAGTTATTCAAAAAGTTTTATATCGTGTTCTTTTTATTATATTAAAAATTAACATTTTACTGGAATTTTCTTTTCTAATTTTGAATTTTTAAAAGATCAGCAAAAAAATTAATAATCAATGTTTATAGTTATGAGATAGAATGCATTTTTTGCAACAAAAGTTGTTTTGTACATATTTAAGAATAGCAAAAACTTTAGATCGCACTCCTGTATAATGTAATTTGTTAGTTTTGGCTGTACAAAGACAACTTATCAATGAAGTTGAATGCACTTTACAAGAAATAAACATTGTATTTCAAATGAAATTCAGTGTAGGGCTGTTTACAAATTAAGGGAAAATATTCAACATTTTTTTAAATAATGGATAAAATATACATTTATTATTCAGCTACATAATTATGCAATATCTAATATAAAATATGAAAAAACATCTATAAAACAAGTCATCAAGTGACCATCACAAGACTGGCCGGCTGAACACACAAACATTGAATGCTATTACATTCAAGTATGCTTTGATGAACATTCATTTTACTAAATTCTAACTGGGTCTAAAATAGTTTCTGCACCTTTCATTGAACACTTTCTGCGTTCTTTCTTTGATTACTTCCTCCACACTCAACTCGGATTGCAATAATCGTAACTGCAAAAATAAAACATGAATAAGTATAATGTTATGTTGAAAATATTTAACTGCCCTTTACAGAATCTCCAAACTTGCAAACTGTGTTTTGAGATTGGTAAATATTTGAATAATGATGTTGCCAGGACAAAAAAATATGTGGCGTTCCTTCAGTTATTTATTTAATTTCAGGAAGAAACAGTTACATAAATCAGCTTTTACACATAAAATATTTAAATTATTATATATTATGTCAAGTTATGTTATGATCATTTTCATTTAGCCATTTGATTCAATGGCTATGGAAGATAAGGGGCCAAATGTTTTTATAATGGCATTAAAAAAAAGTTTCCAAATCGGGAACAGAATTAAAATTGGGTAATTTTAGTGCCAATATTTTAATTTAAAATCTATTTTTTGATAAAACAATTACTTCGTTTATACCATAGATTCTCAACCTTATTTGGCCCACCCCCCACTTTGTGATTTATTTATTTTCTAGTGCCCCCCCCCACCATTTTTTTTTACTTACCATCTGTCGCGAATCTGAAACAGCTATTGCCACGAGTGTAATTACACTGTAATATTACATAGTCGTAAGATAGGATATGACTCCTATCCTATTTCTGAGTTTAAAGAAGAATGTTTCAATGAGAACAATTAAAACGCATACTTAATTATATTGAGAAGTATTATCTAGTAGCTTCTACTGCCTCCCTGAAAGTCTCAAATGACCACAAGGGGGCATTATCGCCCACTTTGAGAACCTATGGTTTATACCAATGCCGACCAGGTTTCCCTACCAATGTAGCTGCATTCAGTGCTGAATCCAACAAACGTTTAAACTGGGCAAAAAACATAGGCGCCATCACTTAGGTAAATCGTTGCCATACAGTTCTGCCACTGAGAGCTCCGTTGTAATAACTCTTTCCGTCACATGCGTCGTTAGTGAGAAAAATGGATAGGTTACAACAGATCTATAAGTGGTCAGCCTTTGGGAACTTTATGAAAAATTGTAACAATAACACTCACCTTGGTTTGTTCTGCTTTGAGGTGTTTTAGTAACTCTATATCATCGTTGGCGCGTTCCTTTTTATCTTTCAAAATCTTAACTTTATCGGCGCTAGATATAATGCATTTCTTTATTGCTATTTCTCTCTGGGCATGGCCCGTTTGAATTTGGGAGAACAAATCCTTACACTTGGCTGGAGCATCAACTTGACTTCTAAATGAGTCTGTTGGAATTGAAGTGTTCAATGCATAAATTATTTTGTCATCCAGACTACGCATTTTGTTCAAAACATCCTAGAAGATAAATTTGGGAGAATTATTGTTTAGTCAAACTTCGATTATGTAGATAGATATAGATTTCTAAGATGCATGATTTTCCCTTGATCTTGATTATTAGTGAATAATCGTAATGAGGATGGTTAATTTTAAATAGTCAACTTGTTTTAATCAATATTTGAAAGACTGCATATAACATGCTAGTGGACATCTAATTCCAGGTTTTGACAGAGTTGAAAATTTATAAAGTACTGATGAGGAATCCTGAATGGAATATGGAGAGGAAATAAAGATAAAAACTAAGATAAGAAAATATTCTGAATCTTCTCATGTTGAAGCCTCCCAAGTATTGAAAACCACATTTTGGAGTTGTTTCAATCGAATTGAATTCGTGAATTGGAGGATAGAAAGAAAATACTCAATGTCAAACATCTACTAAAACTTAATTATTTAAAACCTGTCCGACTAAAACATTATTTTTTTTTAAATGTTTACAATTGTGTTTTTTTAATAAGGGGGTGTTTTAATATTACTAATTAAGTATTAAAAACTTAACTTCCCTGTATAAAACTTTTATTATATTATGGACCACCCTGATTTTAATTTGTCCGAATAATCGGTGTTCTACTGGATATACACATTTTAAATTTAAAAATAACTAGTACAAACGTCGGTCAGATTCGCAAATATCTGATTATCAA
Organism: Drusus annulatus; assembly: GCA_022651775.1. Lineage (NCBI taxonomy): Eukaryota > Metazoa > Arthropoda > Insecta > Trichoptera > Limnephilidae > Drusus > Drusus annulatus. The sequence goes on from JAGWCC010000083.1 coordinate 813,552, forward strand.
ACAGATGAAAACTATTCCAGCGAGTTCTGTTGTACTAACAAAGTAAACAGTACATTTAAATGCAAAGATTACAATAAACGATCTTATTTGACATTAGTTAGTGAATTTATAAGAATATTTTAGGAATACTGTACCCAAGTTATAATACTTTTGTAATGGTAATAATACCTGGCTTATGACTGAAACTAAATAAGTAATTTTCACGATCAAAGCGAATAAAACTATAAGATTTTTATAATTAAGCGTATATACCTGAAATTGCAAAAAGTCCTGGCATTCCATATTATTCTCTGTTATTAATAAATTATTGTTAAACTAAACACATAACCCCTCGGATTATGATATGGTAAATGGTAAGTGGTAAGCACCGCTAGATTTCGTTTCAAAGACAATCGTCGAAGTTACGAGTTACACGCTTCCACCCGTGATTCGAGATGTCAGTGGTGAGAAGTTCGGGGACACTTCTTTTGCATGTAATTTATTTCATGGGAACCGTCGAAAAGTTATTTTATTTTATTTGAAGTGATTAACTGGTAGCACTTTCTTACGTACTTTATTCGATCGATAAAAGTTAATTAATTAATTAATAATTCAAGTGTATTTTCAAATTACTGTAATACATAACATCGAAATTATATTATTTCCACAGTCAAATTAACCAAGAGAATAATAAAACCTGATTCTTGAGAAATAAATAAAAAGAATGATCATATTTTAAAGTCGTAAATATAATTACAATGTGTAATCAAAAAATTTTAAAAAAATAAATTATTTTCGTAAATTATCGAAATGAGTGTATCTCAATTGATTGTACAAATGCACAGATGATACCGACTGAAAAAAATAAAACCTTTTAAACCACGAAAGTTGACAAGTTGTGGCTTGAGGTCTGCATTCATCGCGATGGATGCACGTGATCAGCTCGGCTCACTCCTGCCACAAAAAGAAGTCGTTCTTTGAAGGAGTTCCTGCGAAGCGGTCACAACGCTACACGAAACGTATACCTTACAGAGAACAATAAAAAGGAATGTTAAACAATTTGTGTTGCTATTTATATATTTAAAAGCTTACATAGTGGTAAATATTTATTTTTTCAGATATTGTGTAAAATATTTAAAATTGTATTGCTAATGTACTTAAAATTATAAAAGATGACTCATTTAATTTATAGTTTTTAGAAAGAAAAAAATATATTCAGAATTTAGTACGAAAATGTTCTTAACTGGTTAAAATTATTTTACCACGTTGTCTCTTTAAGTTAATTATACATGAAAAGAATTACAAGTAACATTCTCAAAAGATGTGGCTTGAAGTATTTTATTTGTTCACTGACAAAAGTTTTTTTTTTTGGGAAACGTTTAAAATCGATGATTTCATTTTAAAATATTGTGAAAATTGAGATAATAATCAAAAAAATGATACAGTTTTATTTTTTTTGTCATTGTTGAAAACTTTTACAAACGCAAATTAAATAATTAGTTCGTTCAGAATACATTGTTTTTTATTTATTGTTCGACTCTTGGAACATTTCATCGGCAGATTATTAACGATTATTCCATTTAATCGTATTTAAAACACTGGTGTAATTGATTACCCATATCATCTTTTTACTCGGTATTATTTTGTTTACTTATCTTAATATTGTCTATGTTCGAAAATTGTTGTCTATAAATTTTACACGAATGTCTATATTGTCTATGAAACAAATTGTCCTAATGGAGGAGAGTTCTTTACAGTCTTTTTATTTGGATTTATTATAAATTCGTCACCATTTCGATACTACAAGCATTCTTGCTTAGTTGAAGGACGATTTACACAAACACACATTTTATTTATCATAAGAAGACACCCTATCCAAGGTAAGTTGTTTAATTTGGTTATTTGTCACATTGTCAATTCATGCAAGGCCATAAGGCGAGTATCATCAAAATGATCATTTGGGATACAAATTTGTTTATTTGGAGCGGTAATCAACGTGTTTTAATCTTAGTAGTTAAATGTGAACATTTTAAATTGGTTTCGTTCTTACCAACAGAGTTTGTAATCACCCCGACATGTTCCGTCAAATGTCGCATTTTTGGCCATATTTTGGATCATGTATTTCACCCGCTCCCTTCAAAGCTAAGGCTTCTTACTCTCTCTCGAATTCCAAAATTATGATTGATTGGTTATATAACGTATTCCAATAAGATAAATCTTTCGATTAGTTTTTATTTTAAAAATTGCAGTTCAAGTTATAAGAAATGCAAATCATTAACAGTTGGCTTTGAAAATTTAGAAATACCAATGTTTATTTGAGTTCTGACTGGACGTTTTATGCCCAAACTCTTCCTGTTGCAATGTTTATTTTCCAACAAATTATAATAAAATGCCACTAAATGTCATAGAACACGTGTACTATACTTATTTACCTACCAAAAACAGTAATAAATGTCGTTATATATTAAACTTTTAGTATCTTCTGGTTGTTAACATCCCCATTTTATTTGTAAATATCTAGATTTTTGTCCAGCCGCATAATAAGAATTCTTATTTTTCTCTGCTAGTCTCTATTCTAGGCCTTTGAAAGAATTTGTATCCAACAAGGAATTCAAACTATTTGATTGGCAGCTTTGTTCCCCTTTTGAGTATTGAAAGCCCACTAAATGAAAATAGGGAGGTTCTATTAGTGAAACCTTTCACAAAATATTCCCACTGCGGAAAAAAGCAAAACAGTATTAATCCCACTGTAATTATAGGTTGGTTGGAAGAAATTGCTACCGGGCAGAGCAATAAGCTCACTTTTATGAAGCTAAAATGTATTCAAATGAAGTGTTTATAATTAAATAATATTTATGAAACTTTCAGATGTCTGGCAGCCATAAAAACCAGTATAAAAGCACAGGGCTTACTCCTGATGAGCTCCGAAGAAGAAGAGAAGAGGAAGGAATACAGCTAAGGAAACAGAGGAGGGAACAACAACTTTTCAAAAGACGGAATGTGACTCTTCCTCCTGCCAATGTGACTGATCTATCTTTTCAGGTACTAACTTTGTATTTTTTATTTAATTGCTTTATAGCTAGTAATGACTACTAATGTAACCTGTCTATGAAATTTGATAGTGACAATTTATATTAAATTTAATTTGTGCTTATTGTTTTGAAATTTCTTAAAAAGTTATTAGTATGTTTTAGTTGTATATATGAAAAAATCCATTGGACATAAATATAGATAAATCATCAGCGAAAACAATTGTATTAACGATTGTAATAACAAATCATAACAGTCAGTGACATCTGTGTTTCACTGAAGGGTGTAAATCATACAATAACCATATCTAGTTTAGATCAGGTTACAGTAAAATGATAAAACTAGATTAGTTTCTGTTGGCTTAAAGTAAAATGACTTATGAATCAGAAAACTCGAATGCTGAGATTTTAATTACAATCCATAATGTACGACCTTACCTGTCATACATCTGTCTTAAAACATGTTTAAGTTAATAACATTACTTAACGTTCACAGAATTCATTATTAATAAAAATAAGTTCTATTCAATATAACAATGTCTGTGTTGCCAGGATGATATGAATGGCGCCGCTGCCTCGGGCGGTATCACCGAAGCCATGGTGGAAGCTCTGTACAGCGAGAGTGTCGAGGACCAGGTCACAGCCACACAGAAGTTCCGCAAACTCCTCAGCCGGGAGCCGCACCCTCCCATTGATGAGGTCATCAAAACAGGAATTGTCCCGCGGTTCGTTGAACTACTGCAGAACAATTCCAATTGCACATTACAGGTTAGTTATAGTGTGATCTCCAATACTCAAGGTTTAAGATAACACTTGTATTTCAGGCTGTTGCAAATAGAGTTATATTTGATCATCAGGATTAACAAATCCCTTGCGCCCCTTCCTCAGGTTTATTTTCCTTAAAATATAAATTTATCAGAATTTTTTTCTTCTCCTTTTTCCGGGGACATGCACAGGTTGCACTCAGTACATGCGGGGTCATACAAATTTGGATTATTTTGAAAACATCCCAAATTGAAGAAAAACATACTGAAATATGTGGAAACTAAAGGAAAAAATCAGTCGCAGTCTAGGGGTTAAAAATACTGATAACATGCATAACATAAAGAGGTGCCGTATAAATATTGACATTAAGAGTACTTGAATGTAAATTTAATTTGTCTAGACGCCTCTTTTAAACAAAAACAGGTATAAATTGAGGCATTTCAGCCATTAACCTTTTAACCTTCAACAGAAGTAGCACATTTGGCACTCTCTTACCAAATATATTAATTGTATTATTATTATAACAAGATATTTTAATCATCACTCTCGATGCCTAGATGTGCAATTGTCGACGAATTGATGACGATTTAAGGCATTTTTTGTTTCAATAAACAAAAAATGCTTTAAATCGTCATCTCCATGGCACCACATCCGAGGGTGGGATTTGGCCTCTTCCACAAATGTTCTTCACTGGCTCCAGTCCCTAACCATTCTCCTTCAGTCTTCAGTCCTTCCCACCCTGCTCCAACACATTTCAACGGAGTTAGTCCACTTATTCCTCAGTCTGCCCCTATCTGTTCCTGGAGCACCCAATTGATCACGATTTTCAGTTTTCTAACATCGGGAATTCTTTCAGTGTGGTCTTTGGGACCTACAGATTTTTATAATGATTTCATGCTTAGTTAGACTCGTGTTTACAATTCATTTTAATTTTACGTGATCCATTTTCAAGTATTGACTCCAAAATTGTATATTATCTAAATTCTTTGTGCATTGGAGAAAAGTTGGTGGAGATCATATTGGAATACTGAGCTTACCCAGTCAGTCGACTGCGTCGGGAGTCAATCGGCTCAGTACAGATGTGTCTCTGGAGAACTGGTTCAATTCTCTGCCTATTTAAGTCCTCCATTATTACTTAAGTAATATTCTCAGCTTAACATGATGGTAGTAGGAGGAACTCAAATATTGTCAACTTATTCGTAACCAGTCTTTAAAAATGAAAACTAATATATGCATGTACCTTGGAATGTTTCCAGTTTGAAGCGGCCTGGGCCCTTACCAACATAGCCTCCGGCACCTCGGCCCAGACCCGCATGGTGATGGAGGCGGGGGCGGTGGGCGTCTTTGTGGCCCTGCTGGGCTCCACACACGAGGACGTATGCGAACAGGCTGTGTGGGCACTCGGCAACATCGCCGGCGACTCCCCCTTCTGCCGGGATCACGTGTTGAATGCAGGAATACTGCCTCCGTTGCTGCAGTGAGTGGCACTCCTAACTAATGATTTGATTATTATATTTGATATTAATCAGAGGATAAAGAAAATGAGCATCCATATAATTATCTTAAACTCTCTTTGACCGTTTTGACCCAAGTTTATGGTTGGGGCGTTTCAAACTCATGAGAGCATACTAGCTCACTTGACCGGTACAACAATATGACTTATGTCTGAGAGCTTATCACATTTGATCATAAGCTAAAACAGTCGAGAATCGGCAATTAATGGGGACAGTTCAAATGGCACTGATCGTCGATTTGATGGTTATCAAATGTGATGGAGTTAAACACCCCAAACTAAAAGTAATTAATTAAAAAAATATATATTTGATTGATAAAAGGTCACTCTCGTGGGCTTTTTTTGTTTCACAATTTTTCCTATGTTTTATATGATACATCATAGTTTACACTGACAAATTGATGCTGTCAAGTTTTCAGTGTGTCAATAGATCAGCACTGAGACTAAAAGGACGAAATCATTTTTAAATACGATAAAGATATGTTTCTCGAAATATGTCTGCACAACTGTTTAATTTTGTAAATATTTAATTTGCAGGTTACTTGATAAATCATCCTCCAGACTCTCGATGACCAGGAATGCCGTGTGGGCGCTGTCAAACCTCTGCCGGGGTAAAAACCCTCCACCAGATTTTGAGAAAGTGTCTCCAGGTTAGTGCCCATTACATAATACAATCAACTTTGCCTTCTCCATTCATCTCAATCCTCAACATATCGCTGTGCAAGTTCAATACTGTGACAAGTAAAAAAAATATTTTTTTTGAGTTACTGGTGTTTTCCAATTCCTTATAACAAAGGAATCAAAAGACACCCATAATTCAAGTTTTTATTTTATTTATTTGTTATAGTATTGAACTACTTTCGATATACTCCAATTTGACTATCTTATTTGAAAGGTCCAAGGGTAAAACCACTACAACACAAAATTAGATTTTAAGAAAAACAAATTTGAAAGTTTTCCAACATGTAAATGCATGAAAGGTTTATCAAATAGCTTACTTATCTAGTGAAAGTGTTAATTCAACTTAAAGTGTGGTCATCTTTACGTAGAATTTACGTGGTTCTTGATTGACATGGTGATAGTACTCGAAAGCTACAAGATGGCACCGCTATCTCATTTACGAAAAAAAATCCCGTAAAGTGGTTTTACCCCTGACTTTTCATTTATCTTACAAGTAATTACCAGCCAGCTTAACCTTTGTTTTCAGCACTCTCTTTTCAATTTTTTCTGTCTTAATATGGGACAAATAATATAATGGCATCTTGTTTTATTTTTTTTTATACATAGTTTAATTCATATTTCAAAAATCATGATGAAAATGGCGCTGTTTGTTAAAAATATTTGAACGCCTTCACGCCTTGTCCGTCTGAACGAAGCTATACACACAGATTTTCTGCTTTGTAGTTGTGACGATCTTTTTAATCCCTTTCTCATGTTGCCCTTAACCACCCAATTGCAGCTTTTGTTCAAGAGTGTTTCAATATGTTGTATGTTTGTTTCCATCCAGGTTTAGAAGTTTTATCCCGGCTATTATTCCACAATGACCCGGACGTTTTGAGCGATGCGTGTTGGGCACTCTCCTATCTCTCTGATGGACCTAATGAAAAAATTCAAGCTGTTATTGAAGCTGGTGTTTGTCGGAGGCTAGTGGAATTATTAAGGTAAATGCCTACTCTTTTAAAAATTTATATAATAAAAACTTTTACTTATGTTTAGATAAAGTTTTTCAAGGTTACACCAATCTTGAAATTTAATTAAATTTCGTTGAATCCTCCTACAGTCTTCATCAGTTTGTACGAGTTCAAAGATTTTCAAATCGTCAACAAAAAGCAAAACATTAACACTATTACTAAACTATTACACTATTACTAAACATTAAGCGCCCTTGAGGTGATTTTTCCACAAAAACGGCGCTATAAAAGTTACCCATTTATTATTATTATCAAAAATATTTACAATGTCAATGATAAAAAGTAAAAATAAAATTGGTCCTAAATGTGAACTTTGTGGTACACTGCTAGTGGCTACAAATTTATAAGAAAGGTTAGAGTTGTTTTAACTTGGTTAACTCTATCGGGTAAATTGCTCTTTATCCATTCTAGTAATTTGCCTTAAATACCTAATTTACAAAGTTTGTTATGAAGAATTTTATGGTTAACTTTATCGAATGCTTTTACAAGTCAGTATATGTATATTGAATTGACTTGGTTTTTACATATGTATAAACAGTGTCTTAACTTGGCAGGTTTTCGGAAATCCTCCATTCCTAATAAAAAAATTGGAAACCCCCTAAATGTCCTCACAAATATGTTTTTGCCTTTCAGAAATCTGTATGTGATGCATACTATAGTATTAGCGGCATGGTTATAAAAATATTGTGTTGCTTAATTATGTATTGATAGAATTTCTTTATTGAAAACCTGCTGTTATGGAAATTAAATGACAGCACTGTGGGTAAATGCTTTTGCACATTAATGATTTTAATAATCCCAAATTTTCAACTTTATTCCACTATTTTTTATTTAAGACCTGACCGGTTTCACCTTATGGCGGGCATCTTCGGACTGGATTTTTATTAATGGACTTTTGCACTTTCACGGTAATGAATTTGACAGTCATTGGTCACACTTATAATAACAAACTTCTTCTTTTAGTCACAATCAAACCAACGTGGTATCAGCTGCCCTGCGTGCAGTCGGCAACATTGTGACTGGAGATGACACCAAGACGCAAGTGGTCCTCAACTGCTCCGTGCTACCGTTTCTTCTAAATCTCCTGGGCGGCGTAGGCGAAGATGTGAGGAAAGAGGCCTGCTGGACGCTGAGTAACATCACGGCTGGAAACCGTCAGCAGATCCAGGCGGTAATTGAAGCCAACATCTTTCCCATACTGATAAGCGTGCTGGGGAAGGCTGACTTCAAGACGGGGAAGGAGGCGGCGTGGGCAATCACAAACGCCACAAGTGGTGGCTCCGTAGATCAAATAAGGTAATAATAATAATTTAATCACCAATTATAAAAGTTTATCTTTACACTTTCAGGTTTCTTTACCCACGATAACCAATCTTCAATCATATTAAGGAAAGAAATAAAAAAGTCAATTTCGGCGTTGTCCTACGTAAATTATAATTTTGCGGCCACTTACAGACGTCAAATTCAGTATAAATAATAAAAGTAAATTTGTTATAATACAATTTTTATATTCACGCGTTAATATAAAAATTATATTACTACCACAACTGGCTCGTCAGATTCAGATTTACGAATTTATATGATATATTAGTGAGTACTTGACATGCTTTGCAATGCCACTCAAAGGAAGTGTTGAAAAGAAGAAAAAAAAAATCTTAACTAGGTACCTAATTGTGTTTTCCATTTTGAAAATATTCTACCCAAACAAACCTTCGTCTGTGGAATATGTAATCTGTGGCTAACCAGAGTGGTATATCTATGGGCTTACCCACTGCCATCTTTATCTCACAAGCCGTGGTGTAGAATTGGCGGGAACTACAATTTCAAAGTAAAGAGACCTATTTACCCAAGAAGCAAAAACAATATTCCTGCATCGATTTTGAAGATTTCAATTTTAAATATTGGTGAATTTAATTAACAGCAAAGGCAGTAATTATTTGGTTTTTCCAATATACTATATAACACATAAATAATAATCAAATATTTTATATTGGTTCCAAAGTATTCTAATTTTTTTTTTTTTAATTTAACCAAAATCATGGTGTCATTTCATAATTATAAATACTTTCCTTGAAGCAAAGGCAGAAATCTTTTTTATTATAAATTATTTCGCTGTGCTAGTTCAATACTTATCTTATAAGGAATCAAAAAACACAAATAATTAAGTAAAAAAATTTACAGCAATTTATTTAGCGATTTATGTACTTTTATTTCATGAATATGTTGATACATTTAGAGATTATTGTTTCAAATTGTTTCTAGTATGTACAAAAACATCTTGATACACAAAATTCTCCGTTTCTTTATTATAATCATTCAAAATAGATAATTTGTGAAAGTAGATATTTTATTACATTAATACACAAAACAAAGAATAGAAGTGAGAGTTCCAAAATGATCAGGCTTAAAGATATGGCTTATTTCAAAATATACACAACTATTATAATATTCTAAATCTATCTACAAGCAAACAAACAAATTTCAACAAGCAAACAAATTTTTCACGCTCAGAGAGCTCTTTTGATATTTTTTTAAATATAAATTATTTGAAGAATCAGGTGAAACATCGAGCGATGAAGAAATGCTTTGTAAGTACCTTTTATGTGGCAAAATAAAAAAAATCTTTAGTTAATCGGTAACATGTAGGAGACCTCGAATACATCATGAAAGCAAAGATTAAAGTAGTTGTACTATATCGTTTCCTTTTGGTTGTTATTAAACTAACTTGATTTAAGAGTAATTCTAAAGAGTTTTTGTACGAATATTCAAGACCAATGGCAGCGTCTAGCGCAGACTTTAAATACATTTGAGCTTTTAATAAATGATTATTGACCGTATTCAGACTCTTTTTTTCAAAACTAATATCGTCATCTGTATTAACATTATATCTAACCAACAGATTTTCTAATTGTGACCATAAACTCAATTTCATAGTTTTAGGGAATAACCACTTCAATTCACTATGAGAAAGTTCATTTGTCCCAACAAATACTTTCAAATTGAGATTTCGGTCAACGACAACTTGAGAACTGAAATATAGGCGTTTATCTACAACATCAATGTTTGTAATATATAAATATGTGCTATCGTTCATAGTTTTTTATTCCATTCACTGAGTTTAATTTTTATTGGAATATTTCTTATAAAATCACTATAATCCACAATCACATCACTTTGCAAAAATAGTTCGATTTGTTCCTCATGTCGTTCTTTTATAACTTGGCAAACTCTTGAAAATACTTGGTGTTGCTCCGATAGCCAATTTAGGTTTTTGGGATGAGATATAATATCCCTTTTATCAAAATGCTGGACACAAACGGCAGCAAAAGCACCAGGAGTCCAATTCTTGCGTGGAATTGCACGGATCCCATGCCTGTCTGCGTTGTTCTTCATTGGGAAATTTAAAAATTGTAACTGCATCTTCTTTCTTCAGGGAACTGCTATAATTGGATTTACATCCAGGAACACAGCATCTATGAGGCATCTGAAAATAATGTTCACTAATAAATATTTGTATTTTCAAAACAAATGAAATAATTTTGCGAGAATGTCTACTTTGCGGTTAACATAAAAAAGAGGCATATAACACAAAATAAGAACAAACAAGAAACTTTATTAGATTAATTCTAAGCTCTACATATTATTACATTCGTACAATTATGTAGATTATATTATGTAGTACATAATACAATTTCTAATTATAATTAGATATAACTACACGGCGTTGTAACGGCCATTACGAAAAAAACTTTTGGCGACACGATAAGCATTAATAAAACTGTGTTATAATCGTAAATATGTTCAAAATACCTTACCTTGATATCTCTATATCACCACTAACGTGTTTTTCACAAAATGGAATATAAATATTATAGAAACGTGGTACTAAATATTAAATAAATGGTATAATTAATTCGCATGAGGTCTCCACGCGCCTGTAAATCTCATACTAATTCACAGAACAAACGGTCGAACGAAGTCCAAAAATGGGTCTCTTTAAACGTCAGTACGTTTTCTACAGCGTGGCTAGGATAAAGATGGCAGTGGCTTACCTCAATACAACATGGCGGGTTTAATGTTTTCATACTTTAATTTTTTAATTTAATTATCAGGATTCAAATTAACGACATTCTGCTGTGTAGCTAGTTTGTTTTGTTGTTGAGTATTTAGGTAGGCAAGCCTCTTATGTACCCAAGATGTATAGAATTATTTTGTGTATTTCAGATACCTTGCAGAAAATGGTTGCATTCCTCCTTTATGTGAATTGCTAACGGCAATGGACGCCAAAACGGTTCAAGTAGCTCTCAATGGTCTTGAAAACATTCTTAAAGTAGGAGACCAAGCCAACCAGCCTGTCAACCCTTATGCTGTGCTGATAGAGGAATGCTATGGTGAGACATGAATATAATTTCACTTAATTGCATACAAATCAATTCAATAACTAAATGATCTGTGGCGCTGCAGGTCACTAGGTGTGCTTCAATCTTTCATCATTTTGGTAAATCAAACCCTTCAAATTAGTTCCCGTTTGATAACTTGTTACCTTTTCAGGTCTGGATAAAATTGAGTATCTCCAATCGCACGAGAACATGGAAATTTACCAGAAGGCCTTTGACATAATAGAGCATTACTTTGGCTCCGAGGAAGTGGACAGTAGGATCGCCCCCAATGTTTCCAGTACCAATGACCAATACCAATTCAGCACCGACCAATCGGTGCCCATGGGCGGATTCCAGTTCTAATTAAGCGGTTACGGTCTAACAAATCCATTGAAAGGTGCCTAAACTGTTTATAGATCTTTTGTTCTAACCGTCCCTTATTCTTTGGCCTCGGGGTTTCTCTTCTTGTAACGCTATTCACTGGGTGTATGTACAGCCAAACTTGGAAAGATTTTAAATCTTTACCATTTTTATGAAATTTGTTTCAAACTGGTATCAATGGTTACCATAGAATTTACCGTCTTAAAATTTGAATAAGCAAAAACTGGTCTTATTCAGACTCAGTTTAGTCCATCTGTATATATTATGCTAACTATGATTTCACTCCCAAAACTGTCACAACCTTTGAACCCACCTGTCAACTTTTCACAATATTTTATTACCAAAATTGAGTAATTTTGTTTATGAATAAAAATAAATAAATACAACTATAATATCCTTTTGGAAGTGAGTCAAGTGTTGAGTTTCTTTTATCGCTATAGATATGCACATATTTCTTTTCCTGCATGCTTTCTTTGTTTATATTCATAAAAAATAAATATGTTTAACATTGTATATATAAATAAATTATTTATGTACTATTTCTTAGATGATTTTGTATATTATTAAAAAAAAGATTTACTATTTAAAAAATAGTAAAAAAACACTTGCATATTTTTTTATAAAGAAATGACAACACATTTAATTGTGTTCGCTCATAGCTTTACTCTTGAGTCACCGTATTATTTATATAAAATACTGTACATTCATAATAATGATATAAAAAACTTATTTAAAAGTATCCGAAAATGAATATACAATAAATATTATTGTATGTATTCTCTTTTACATAATTTAATGATTATTATTGTTTGAAAAATGTATTTAATATTTTAAAGCTTTTTTTATTGTCATTTGTTACCTCTTCAAAATATTTTAAACGTTGTTTAATATTACCCTCGCTGATAAATGCTAAATCTCAATACACATTTTTTAATCAATTCAAATTATAGCTATGTCTGGAATGGTGTTGCAAGTAACAAAAAGAAGAGAGTTCCTCCAACACATTATGGGATTAACTGTAATATGTTTGCTATGACAACTTCAGTGTGTTTTCTTGTTGGTGTAAACTTGCACCATTGTTCCGTTCACTGCTTCATTATTATTACTTCCCACCCTTCCATTCTGCATATTCCTCAAGAAAAAGGCAGAATATCCTAAAATATCGTGTGAGTTTGTTTCCTGCTTTTTTATATAAACCATTTGGTTTTTTTAATACAAAATTTCACATTCAAGTCAGTTTAAAATAAGGTGGATATGTAAATGAGGCAATTTATCGGTTTTTTAATTTATCAATTTGAAATAATCTCATAGAAAATTTGGCGGATTCAACCCTTTATAGGAAAATCTTAAAAAACGTGCAAATATGTACCCATCTAAAATAAGGGCTATATTTCATGAGAGGCACCATGACAAGACCCTTATATGTTTAATACGTTCTCTAGGAATGCGCAGACAGTAATACGATGCAAAAAAACGTTTTTTTTTTTAAATTTTGGTGTAATTTGTAAAAGTCAAAATTTAGGGAAATTATTTTTGGATATTACAACACTGACACATGTCAAACTGACACCAATCAGGAACTCCAGTCCATTAAAAAAATATATTTGATCAATATTCTCTCTTAAAAAAATATTTAGGTTTTTTTTAGTAGTTAGAATTTTTGAAAGCCCGCCGGAAGGCCGGGGTCATTAGACCTCCAGATTTTTTCGTTTTCAACTGCCTAGAATTTTGTATGGGTAATTTAGCACATGTTTTTTTTTTCATAAATCTAACCGCTTTTAATTTAAGGGTACTTTGTAAAATGTCAGTATCTGGTTACTATTGTTATTGCATTGTACCGAAGTGTAAAGTTACAACCATAATTGTATCCGAAAAACAATTTATCCGCATTCTGAGCGATCAGCTCCACATCATTGAGGTTATGATGAAATGTCAGATAAGAAATGAACTTTACCGTGCATAATTAAATGTTATATTCATAGTAAACTATAACTAAGCACATGTAATAAGATTGTGTACTTAGAAGCACTTACATAACCAGTAGTATACTTTATTGAAAATACATATATAATCATTTCGGTATCAAAGATTGGTAGGTTGTTTCCAGATTGCCTTCGAATATATCTCATTTACGTCATATTAATAAATTATTTTTATATTTAACGGCAAATATAGAGCTTAAAGTTGCCTAAATGAAGTTTCAATTTTGTAAAAACTAAAAAAGAAACCTTTTAACAAAACCAGGAATAAAATTTCTTGTTTGGCATAGACTGATTTTAATGTAATATCTGAAAACACATTATGTGAACTCACGGCTGCAATTTTTCTTTATTGATAGTTCCGGGGGAACTGGTAAAACATTCCTTTACGAAACATTAATTCACACTAAGAGGAAAAGATAAAAAAGTTTTATCTATTGCTTGGACAGGTATAGCAACTCTTTTGCTTGCGGGTGGCGTAACGTGTCATTCTGCTTCTAATTTACTTCTCACTTTACAATATAACGTATAAGGTGGCGTCAGAGAACCCCGAAATTATATTTGAAGCGGATATTATAATATGGGATGAAGCACTGAAGGCTCCAGGTGTTGGTTTAGAAGTAACTGCACGTGATATAGTGGGAAATAATTTTGTATTTGGTCAAAGTTATTGTGTAGGACGGGGACTTTCGACAGATCTTTCCGGTGTGTCAACGTGCCACACGAGGACTATTATTTGCCACTCGCATAAAAAGCAGTACACTTTGGCAACATTTCTATTAAAAACAAATGTTAGAGTTTTTGAAAGGGAAAAATATTGCCTAAATGGCTTTTGTACTCAGGAGATGGAAAACTTCCTCCTGTAGAAGGAACATCAGAATCATCTGTGCTTATTCCCAATGTAAATATTTGCCAAAATATCATCATATACATATATATGGTGAGGCATACAAATGCTGATGATGTACTAATGAGGCACCGAACCGTATTGTGCCCCAAAAATGATAGATGCAATTAACGAGGATGTACTTCAACGTTTAGAAGGAAAACTGATTTTAAATTCTATAAACCTTAATGGCTTACCACCCTAAATATTAAATCTTAAAATCGGTGCTATAATTATGTTACTAATCTGCAGGTGATGGTCTTTGTAAAGGAAGAAGATTAGTTGTTAAAATTTTCAGTCCTAATTTAATTCAAGCTAAAATGACTATGGGGAACAGAAAAGGTACTCTACATTTCATTCCCAGAATTTGTTTGAACACTAAAAATGGTCATCAACACTTAAATGTAGCCCAACCAAAAGCTGCCTAGAAGCAAAAACCTACAGAAGTGGGTTTTTATCCGTAAATAAATAAACATTTTCCAGTAAAATCAGCTAATGCCATGACCATCAATAAATCTAGAAAGACAAACTTTTGAATCTGTTACTTCCCGAACTATATTTTCTCATGGACGAATTCATCGTTATTTTTACAGACTAACACCATAACCCCCTGTTATTAATCCTACAAAAGGGGAAAGCCCTATAAATGGTCATCAACACTTAAATGTAGCCCAACCAAAACCCGCCTAGAGGCAAAAACCTACAGAAGTGGGTTTTCATCCGCTAGCTGTATTCAATATAATCACCGGTTGCGTCAATACGCCAGTATGCTAGATGTATTAAGACAAGTGCTATGTTACCAGTATGGAGATAGGTTTTTTTAAAGATGTTTTCTTTTACAGGTAGCTGAATCATTTAATGTGCATCCATTTGAAGGCCTTGCACAACCCTGCCTAAAATAGCAATGCTACTTGATAAACAAACTTGAAGATATTGTGATTTGTAAAAGAATATTATTTATTTAACCAGTACAAAGTTTTCTTCACAGAAGTGTTGTTGGAGGGTTATTCACCAAGAAGTTACATTTCTAAACCATGGAGTGTCCACTGTCTGTGATAACTGAAGTCTGTCTTAATATATATTTAGTTGTCTCACTTCTAGATAACATTTTCGAAGAGTCGAACAAAATCTGTAAACATGGGTACATTAACTTGTCTAAAAATAATTTTAACATTAAGAAAAGTAGTGATAATCTGAGTAAAATTATGTCATCCATATAAAAAAAGATTCTTGGTGTAAAAGGGAGAATGAAATATTACATAGGATTATGGTTTTAGCAAAGGATCACTGAAATTGGTCACAAAGCAAATGATGGTGACATATTTACAATAAATTGGTAATCTCGATCTATTCACCTACATTGTAACTTTTTTATAAACACCTATTTAGTGGGTACGTCAGAGCGAATGTATACTAATTTTATTTATAAAATTATTCAATATGAACTCATTTATGATTTGTTATTAACATGGTTGATAATAGGCAACCTTCAATGGTTTTGTCCAGTTACAGATCACGGAAGTAATTATGGTTATATTATTTTAATAATGCTTAGAATTTATTTATTTTTTGCTAGCAAATTGGCCTTCCATCCCATGGATTAAAATTCTGCATTGGAGACTCCAACTTCTGTTTTCTCAATGACATTGAGCACAATAGAAACTTCTCAATGTTCAACATCTTTGACGTGTATATTTAATAGAATTATTGTTAGTTAAAATTATATACATTTTATACTCTTATTGTACCTATTTATATAGAAGAAAGTATGATTTTTTAGCATTGATGTGAAAATACAATGAGTGAGCACGGAGCTTTTTTTACTTTCACCCTGACAAAGAAATTTTAAGCAACCATGAACTTTTATGTAAAAAAAATAAAAAATTGCCGTATTCATTCAATTGAAACGGGTATTTTTAATTTTGCTAAATTAGTTTAAAGACTATTTGTACATTACCTATATATTTTCTAATGGAATGTCAAGTTACATTATAAACATGGTGTACTAGTTAGTTTGCCAGGTTGTAATATGTATATTGTTAAAAACGTTTGGTCTGACAACGCTGGCAATTTTTTTTTTTATATCTGCTGTGAATGAATTTTCAACTTGTTTATAATAATATACATGTTCTTGACACCAACCACTGACTAAACATGTGAACACTTCAAAAAATATTAGTGTGGGTTGTATGCCTATTGTACTATGAGAGTTGGAAAGTTAATTTGTGATTTAGTCATCAATATAATAAAAAAATTAAAAACATGATTAAAACAAACTTATTTAATTTACATATTATTATTCAATTGTTACCCATTTGAAAATATTTGGTCCTTGTTCTAAATTTTGAAAATTTGGTACCCTCTTGTGTATCAGTCGCACCAGGACAGGAGTGGTTCTGGCTGAAGTGGTACATTGTATTGTATAGCAGTATGTAGTAGAAACCTTTGGTCAGTTAGGGAATTTCTTGTTCTGTTCCTACGGAGTGCCTACTAAATAATAATATTTTCTATTCACTATGAACATGTAATACAATAATTTTGAAATGTCCAATAAGACCCAGACTAATGATGGACATAATCAAAATATCAATGCAAAAACGATTAATTAATAGATTTTAAAATATTATTAAACTTGAGTGATACACCTTGTTTGTTTGTTTTGATCTGGTGTAAAACAAAGCTTTATTTTACACCAGAGGTTCCCAATCTTTTTGGGTTTATTGCCCATGAAATTAGAATGTTTTGAGGAATCGCTTCCTTTTTTTTAGAATTTTGCAAGTTACCCCCTTCCATATGACATCGAAAATTTCCGAAATTCGAATACATTCGCAAACTGATGAACCTTCCCGCCACCTGGAACCGGTTCCAAAAGTAACTGGATAAAGAACCGGTTCCACGTCAGTTTCCGGTAACTGGAACTGCAGTGACACCCCATTTCAGATATCACCATATATATATAATAAATATAAATAAATAGAGAGGAATGAAAAAAAAAGGGTTATGCAAAAAAATAAATTATTATTAAATCATTATAATGTAATAAAACAGGAAAACGAGGTCCATAATAATGAAAGGTAATCAAGGATATACGAAATGCAAAAATAAAAACATAAAATTTTAAAAATACAGGTAGTCCATAAAGTTCTTTTTACAATTGTGAAAGAATTTTAGCGTTGATTGATTAATATTCAGTTGATTAATATATTCTGTGTACAGTATTGTCTTCGATACACTTGGCGCATTTCTCTAAGAACTTCCGTTTTGCCGGTTCTTCATGTATGTAGATCACTTTCTCATCGCTTCCAGAGCTGAATCCTTTAGGGTGATTATCCTTCAAGGCTATATACACGCCCTTGTCCAACTCCTTGAGAGGGGCACGTATATCACGCCAACTGAACGACCATTCCACCTATGATACATAATTATAGTTGTTATACTGATATACGTGGCATGATAATTTATTAATCTCAACATATTGACTGTTCCGCCTAACAAATATAAATGACAAATTCCTATTTTTAATGAAAACGAAAGTAGTAAAAAAAAATCTTGTAAATAAATATAATACATATAACATTTTTTCCATTCATAAAAGTAGAAAAAAAATTAAAACACACATACAATTAGCAAAAAAAGGGTTTTTCTCATTTACACAAAAACTAAAACACTGTTTTCGTTCTTCTGAAAGTTACTTGTCACATAATTTGTCGATATATTTTCTGATTACTTATATGTGATTCATGATAAATAATTGGTAGTTCCTGAATGTAAAAATAAGAACTTTACACAATATTCAACATGATTAAAATTATAACAAAAAGTAATACATATTTACATACCAAATATACAAAAAAGGAAAGTATACCTGAAAATGAGGTTATTAGAAAAATAATTTATTTTACAATGTTTATGTTGCTAACCGAACATTTCATACCTACAAAAACTTTGAAACTTGCTCTATTATTCTTCCACCTTTACAAATATTTTATTTAGTTATGTAATACCATAGTGGCCTGATTTATAGAGAAAAGAGAAGATTATTTAGAAAGTCAGAAACATTACCGTTTTCCCTTTGGCCAAATATATAATACTCCTACTGGTACAGAGTACCACATCTTGAACGGGAGAAATCAACGAAACGTGATGTACGTAAACCTCTTCGGTATATTGGTTCTGAAACAGATAACATTGATTTTAATTCATTACTCGTTAATTTTGGTAACTTTGTACATCATCTTTTTAATCTCGACTTTCCGGTGGTTTCTTTCAATTATTATTATGCAGTATATGCAGTGCTTTTTGTGATGGAACCGTACATCTATTTTCGAGAGTTTTTCCTATGTTTTACAAGTAGGAAAGACATATCCAGAAAAACGGTTGCATTTGATAAAGGTTTAGAAAATCATTAACATTTTAATTTTCTTTATTTTTTATGTAAATATCGCACAAGATTCCCAAATGCTCCTAACTGTACAGAGCAGTGGGACTATGGTATTCCCAAGAGAGGGAATATTTACTCTGATGTCAAATATGGAATTTAAGCTTTAAAATAAGTAACCAATGTAATTCATTTAAATATAGTATTAGTTTTGAATAGGTACTAATATTTCAGACCTCAGAGCAATAATATACAAGAGGGAGCGCTGCTGTAGTCAGTTTCGCCGGACTCGGCTAGACCTGGGCATGGCTAGGACTTAGGCTAGGGTATTTATACATCCATTCATAGCACATGTTGGCATAATGTTTTTTGTTTATTCGTATAACCACTTTTTCACAGTATTGTTATAAACAAAAATATAGCATATAACCTAAAAAACTGTTGAGTTATTTCCATATATGTCGCATATCAAAAAGTGTGGGTGGAGTCAACGGAGACGCGGGACACGAAGAACATTCTTACAATACTTTAAAGCGGTGTGATAATTTAGGAAATTTTGTTGCCTCTTTCTTTCTCATGGTGTACGACGTAAAAATCCGGAGAGAGTGATTTATCCCAAATTTGTATAGGTTGGGTGAAAAGAATTAGCTCTCTCTCCATATTTTGTTATTCCAAGTTTCAGACTTATACCTATTATACAAAAACTGAATAATTACCTTGTTCGAAATTTTAAGCAGTTCTTGTCCTTCGGCCTTGAATTTGGAATAGGGAAGAACTAAACCATCGATTTCGAAAAACCTCGCAAGACGCATCCGGTGTATTTCAGGCGTCACGTCACTCGTTCTGGAAGCACACAATAAGTTAAATTACCAATTCTCTCGTCCAACTCCTTGAGAGGGGCGCGTATATCACGCCAACTGAACGACCATTCCACCTATGATACATAATTATAGTTGTTATACTGATATACGTGGCATGATAATTTAAGAATTTATTAACAGATTAATCTCAACATATTGACTGTTCCAAGCCTAACAAATATGTATGACAAATTCCTATTTTTAATCAAAGCGAAAGTAAAAATCTTGTAAATAAATATAATACATATTGCATTTTTTCCATTCATAAAAGTACAAAAAAAAAAATACACATACAATTAGCAAAAAAAGGGTTTTTCTCATTTACACAAAAACACTGTTTTCGTTCTTCTGAAAGTTACTTGTCACATAATATGTCGATATATTTTCTGATTACTTATATGTGATTCATGATAAATAATTGGTAGTTCTTGAATGTAAAAATAAGAACAATATTCAACGTGATTAAAATTATAACAAAAAGTAATACATGTTTACATACCAAATACACAAAAAAGGATAGTATACTTGATAATGAGATAAATTACCAGTTCTCTAGACCAGTCATTCCCAAAGTGGTCTATATCGACCCCCAGGGGTCGATTCCGACCTACAAGGGGTCCACGTCAATGAAAAAAAAAATTGAGGGTGCATGAGGCGTAAACGGGGGTCCACGAGAGTGGATTCGATTTAGGCAGGCCGTCACCAAAATGTTAGCTTCCCGCAAACTTCAAAGAACTATTTCCTTTTGCGGCAGTTCAAACTTCATTCAATTCTCATTGAACAAATACTTCAATTGAAGTTGGTAGTTCCGTTGGTGCGAACTACTTCATTTTGCCGCAGTTCATATATTTCAATTGAAGTCGGACTTCAATGAAGTATTTCAATGGAAGTTCGACTTCAAAGACTACAAAGAACCAAAGAACTACAAAGATTTGGCGAGGAACTGGTTCTTCCTCAGTTTCACCTTTTTGTCGATTTGCTAGTAAGTACTTTTCGATTTTAAATTTCTACTGACCAGTCCTTTTTTTTCGGAGGGTAAATTTTGTTGGTTTGTTAGCACTTTTTGGGGAGGATTTTTTGTCGATTTTCTAGTACTTTTCGATTTCAAATCTCTACCGACTAATTTTTGTTGATTTGCTAGCACTTTTCAATTTGAGATCTCTACCGATTAGTACTATTTTTTGGCGAGTTCGACTTTAAGCAGGGGGTCTATACAAAACAGAAAAAATCGGCAAGTGGTCTACGGGACAAAAAAGTTTGGGAACCTCTGCTCTAGACACTATACTAAATATTATGTATTCATCAGGTTTATTGTCCAAGGAAGCTAGAATAGCAATCCATAGTGGAGATCTGAGACCGATCCGGCAGTGAGGCTTGGAACTGGCAGAGGAAGGATGAAAGTAGACTAAATGCAATAGAAATGAGTTCCTTGAGGTATATGTGTGTCAAAACCATGTACAACTGCATTATAAACCTCTGGAATGCCAGATTCCCACAAGGTACAATTTCCGTTGTACCTTGCTGTCTGTAATTTCGTAATAACTCACTTGTGTTTTACAAAATGATGTTTTCGTCAATTATGTTATTTTATCAGATGATGTGTTTATCACATCTCATGTCACTAAAAAAAGTTTGAGAAATGTGAAGATTTTTTCGTGTTTTCGTGTGGCTGAATACGTTTCCTTCCAAATAAAAATAAAATTGCATGAGGTTTTCCTGTAATTACAAACAGTAATATCACTTTGAGGTAGAGATGGTCGATATCAGAATTGAGTGTACCTGCAGTTCCAGTTACGGTGACCGGCGAGGAACCGGTTATTTATCCAGTTCTATTTAGAACCGGTTCCTAGTGTCAGAAAAAGTTGCCAGAGAATTGATTTATTATATAAGAAAAAAAAATCTCACCGCCAAAAAAACAACTTTCATGGGGAGGGGGGGTTGCTAGAGAAATTCTGAAAACGAAAAGAACTGGAACTGGTTCCTCACCAAAAAAATTATTTCATCAACCATCTCTACTTGGAGAATCGTTGTTTTTCTGCTGCACTGACGAATGCAAACTTCAAGTTCTTATTACTCAACTTGTACCGAACTTAAAGCAATGCAAAATATCTGTATGGGTTGATTATTTTGTTGAGAAGCGACTACAGTTCATTTGAATATGCAAACAACAGGTTTTAAAAGATAAAAACTTCTGAAAAGATAATGTTGATAGATGAGAGCAGATGGACGGAGTGTCAGGAAAATATAAGACTAGCAGGAAGTAGAAGTCAAAGACGCCTGAGGAAGACGAAGAAGGTGTGATCAATTGAATCAAATACTTGAATAGAGTCATGTCAAGAGTCGGTATAACAGAATGAAAATATAAATTTATGAGATCCATGAATGTGCGTGAATCAAGGAGTATGCTAAGACAGAATTGGGTGGCTAGATGGTTATTCAATCAGGTTGATAAAGAGGATGTTAACAGGTATACAATATAATAATGCCAGGTATGAACTATTACCTCTTAACAAATTCAAATGATCCACAAGCAACATCTGCCACGGAAGTAGCGGGGCGCACCACCAGCCCAACGGCCCCCTTGCCCAGCCCCTTAAAGAAGCCCAGGGCTCCCTCCTCGCGGGCTCCACTGATGGGCTTGGTGATCACACCTGTCACCCCTTTGAAAACGCCCTGGGAACAAAACATTACATTATTAATAAATTACCTGACATTTAGGTCAGTGTAATAATGATAATACGATTGGGTGCATCAGATGACTTGTATGTGTTACCTAAAATGTTTAGATCAAGGACCCCTCTACATAGATAGATTTATACATCATCAGCTCATGGAGATACCTGGCAGCTTCTAGGCCATGCATACACACCTCCCTACACGCCTACACACTGCTGATCTCCTGTTATTTTCCTCCATTTCCTTAAGTCAAAAGATTCGGTATTGGTCTCTACAGTATCCAATCACCTTTTAGCCACCTCCCAACTCTCCTTCATTCAGCAGGCTTATTTTAAGGAAAGTGTTTTAATGGTTGACAATATTCTAAGTTTATGAATCTTGTTATTAACGGCTCTTCCATCCAGTATCGGCAAAACTGAAGACTTTCAATCAAAAACTATGTTGGTGGTTAGATGGCAGAAAACTGATAAAGAAAGTAATTATTGAGTATTATGTGTTTAACCCACCATCATCAAGTCTTTTCCGCCGCGAGCGAGACCTTCCTGCAAGTTAGCCGGCGGAGGTTTACTCATCTTCTCTCTTCTCTCATTTTGAAACTTCGAGTCTAGTGAGAGGGCTGCGAAACCTATATAAACATTTTTTTTGGATAATAATGCAATGAAGTCAAATAATAAGACATGTAAACAAAGATGTAAATATTATAGTAAAATGCATAGTTATTCAAATCATATTAGATGAAATCACGTTTTCGGAAGTATTATTTACTATTTAACTAATCTTGTATTATACACTGTCTATTCTTTGGTAATAAAAAATATTAAGTCTGAGAATGGCATACGAAAAGTTGTATATCTAGTCAATGTGTACTGTTTTTCTACCAAAATTCACCATTTTGAATAGCATATACTCTTAATGCAAAGCTTTTAAAATAACACCATTCATCATTCCCTTAAAAACGTCAAAGAAATAAAAATTACTGAAATATTATAAATATACTTTTCTCTAAGTATTACCAAAAACAAAAAATGCATAAGATTATGTCATACCAACGCTTTAATAAGCAAGATTAAATAGGGTAACTCACTCCCCCTTCAGATTGTACCTTTGATTTTTTATTTCAGCTACGGAAAGGTTAAAATACATATTTGATTAGATTAAGAACTAAATTATTAAAATATTATGGACAAACTTACCATTAGGTTGTTTGCCGCAGGAAAACAAAATTGATACGGTGAATGACCCATTACATATTAATGATAAGTGCAACATTATTTATTTTGTAGATAGAATGTCATCTCATTAGGATTGCGACCTTTTTGGTTTGATTTAACAAACCAGTGAAATTTATTATGTGACAATATACAGAGATAATAAATGAAAGCCACAAACTCCTGTGAAATATCATTTTTGCACTTATAGTTTGACAACTACTCTAACTAATATTGTACATAAAAAAATATTTAAAATAAATGTGAGGAGCAGGACAAGAGAGGCTTAAGTCCCATTTGGCACAAATTTCCCATTGGTTCTCGTGAAAAGCCTTACAAGAGAGTTTCACTATATTATAAGCTAAAATATATCAATGACTGTATGATTGTTCCCCAAATATAGAATGTTAATTTTTTATTTAAAGTGAAAACAAAACTCACCATGCCCCACAGCATCTGAAATACGAGAAGCGGTGCCAGCTGCCCCCCCCACCGTGTGCCCCAACATCGAGCGGACACCGTACACAACACCACCAACATCACCCTGAAAAATTATTATTCATGAGAGGACAGGTAAGCAAAAATATTACACATTGAAAATTATTTTATTTTTACTTTTAATTTTATATTGAATACCGCACAAGAGTCCCAACTGGTCCCAACCGTTTGGGGTCAGTGGGACTATGGCACCCCAAATTTTGTGAGGCTGAAGGTAGTGGGGAGTGAAAGGAGATGGGAAAGAGGAATGTTGGGAAGTACCTGGCTACTCAGATCTGGTCACTAAACACGACTAAAGACATTTCAAACAACATTTCGATTCTGAATGGTGGTCTTTCACTAGGGCGATACTTTGGCGCTACCACTCTGATATTTAAACATGGGAAATATAAAAACACAGAAACAAAAAAAAAGATTATGATGCAACCGAGAATTGAACTTGGAATCTCTCATTTTGCTGGACAGGCAATTTGACCAATTTCACCACCTCACCGTTATCTTATTACAAAGTTTTTAGCAAATACAGATTTACTGAAAATCATCAATACTGTTTCATCTTGAAAATCTTTACCATTTTATAGTCAAGAAATGTATTATATCTGTATGCAAATGGAACAAGGAGGTTTTTTTTATATTTTTTTGTGTGAATGCATTATCAACATAGGACAAAAATACTTTTGAGTTAAATATTGGAAACACGTCAATCCTGTGTGTATAATTGCAAAACCAATACAACTAGGACTATGTTTACAATTTAAACCTTTTTAAAATACATACACAAAAACATCTTAATTACATTCACACTTTCTAAAAACTTGTTGAATTTACCAATTGCATTTGTATTTTGTTAGAACCATAAATGTTGACTACTTCAAATCTACAAATGTTGGCTTATGGTAGTTAATTGGGAATGAAAACAGTGATATGTACTTTAGTTTAATAAAATTCAAAATTTCAAAAATATTTTAATTTAGGTATCTGATTTTTTATTAAAAAATATTGGCACCTCATTAACTCACAGCGAGTTTCACACGCAAAGCTTCATTTAATGGATCTTACCTTTTTCTAGGTTCCTGGAGGTTATAGAATAAATTTTAAAGAAAATAAAATTTTGCAACCATAATAGGTACTTCTCTAACCACCATGTGAAATTTTATCACAAAATCTTCTTATGATGAATAAGTTAAATCGAATCTCGATTTTTCGCTTCATTCCCTTATCCTATCGCACACAGATATACTCATGATAAAATTAGATTTGAAATATGTATAGTAAAACCTACCTGAAATGGTTCGTAGAAAAGGTCTTCAAACCCTTTGGTTAATCCAGTTGCAATTCCAAATGGATTGAAAATCAGCACATACAGTTGTTTGAAGATCTGATCTCTATAGTGGCTTTTTGATGACTGGAACAATTCTTTCCAGGATAGAAAACTGGAAATTCTCTCATAATAAGCTAACCTAAAAAGAAAAACATTCAAAATTATGCTCATTTGAGAGAATCCACAATTTATATCAAAAATTTACCTCAAATCATTCTTTAGTCACCAAATTACTTATGTTAAATAATAAATTAGCACCAAACAATATTTTGGCTACCAAGTAACTTACAAAATATAAGTGTGCAACAGAAAGGGATTATTAAAAATATATCGAATAAATGAATCATATGCTTCTGATGAAGAGGTTTTGAGAACCCAGTCTGCAGAACACTTGGCTAGCAGTTGACAGATCGGAGTTTGATTCTCACAGCTGCTACCGACTTATTCTTTTTTCAGAACAAGCTTAGTTAGGTTTGTACTACAAACCTTATGATTCATAGCTTATTTTTTAAACCAAATACTTCTTATAAATACATATTGCTATACACGCATTCATAAAATACGAAACTATCCAATATTATTTGGTAAGACATTGGTTAAATGGCTGAGCGTCCAAGTGTCACGTTCTCACCCTCTGCCTTGCCAAGTCCTCCAAGCATTGTTGAAGCAACATTCTCCTTTATCATGGTGGGGAGTAGGAGGAACTCAAATATTGTGAGGTTATTCATAACTTTTCTTACTTGAAGAGAATATCATCCATGTTGACCGCCTTAGCGCCCATGGCCTTCAGCAAGGTGCCGGCAGCAGAGGGCATGTGCAGGATGTTTCCCAGCAGCAGGGACATGTGTATCTTCAGCGGGGAGAGATGGAGGTAGTCGAAGAAGTGCTTCTGGTCGGAGGCCGTGTACTTCGCCACCACGGCCTTCAGCGGCCTTAAGGCGGCCTCCATGTCCAGGGTGAATCTTTCTGCCTGAAACAAGACAAGGAAGCAATAACCTATTAATTATTTCAATAATAATTTTAGTACCTTATTATATATATTATATCTGTTGAAAAATATAAACTGAGACAAAAGTGTTGGCAAGCTCAGATAAAGCTCGCTTCAAAATCAAGATATGAAAAAAAAAATCTTGCTGCATGTTTATATGACCCATTGGAATTTGTATGTGACACCCCTCAAGTCTGGTTTTTCAAACGACACCTGAAATAGGTTAAGGAAGAGATTTGTTATTGTCCATTATGAAGAAGCCCCGATTAAAGAGAAAGAACAGACAAATGCGTTATACGCGTCGTCATTGCACTTGTTTACTACTTATTTGGGTTGATATCCCATTGGTGGCTTATCACTTTGGTACTTTAAGGTAGGCTTTAGGTAAATACCCTACAACAGGAAAAAAACTTTGTTCCCTGTAATTATAGTCTCATCGTACAAAAATAATAATAATGTAGTATTAATTAAACTTACAGCAATACTTTCAGATATGTCATCTTCAGGAAGCATTCCCACGAGGGCGTGGAGGAGTTGTATGTCCAGCTTGACGTGGAACTCTTGCACCAGCATCTTACAGTACTTGAACTGCTTCACATTGGTGTGCTCCATGAGACGCTGGATTATGCACAACTCTATGAATGGCTTCAACGCTGAAATATTACGTGAAACTCTAATTATTATTTGGAACTTGAATTAAAAAACTTTTTAAAGAAGATTAACTGGTTTCAATTAGGAAGAATATAAAAAAAAACAACAGGAATCGAAGACAGGATAGGTGTAGTAGAACAATATTTAAAACTGAAAAATATACACATTTGTATGTTTTGGATACAACTATATCATCTTCTATAATTAAATAAAATCATATAAAAACAAAATCGGCCGATGTGTATGGCTAAATTTGAAATATGTTTCCGATCAATTTATATACATATTGTCATTTACTCATTTTATTATGTTATTGGACAATTTTTGTAGCGCCGTTTAGTAAAGAATATCATCTCAAAGGTGCTTGACAATCCTATTTTAGACACTTTGATAATTTTATCGGCTTGCTAAATAATAACGACAAGGTTTGTTTATACTCGCCAAGAAGTTAATTTGCAACACTGACATCTGAATCGCAACAATTTTTTTTTAAATAAACATTATTATAAGATTAGAATAAGTTTACAGTCTTTTCAATTGTTAATTTTATTTCTTATGTAAAATATTAAATACTGCACTATGTAAAACACATTAACCATGAAAATATATAAAGAAGTTAAATAAAAAATATAATATTAAAAATAATGTATTATTGACACAATTCATACAAGTTCACTTTCGCATGGCGTTCATATAATCCTAGTTATACCTTGCTGGGAGGTGATACGCCTGGGCGGCGGTACCGCAGCCAGCACCACGGGGAAAGTGGGCGCAGGCAGCTGCTGGTCGGCCTGCAGGCGATGCAGTCGCACAGTCAGCTGGGAGCGGTTGCGTCCCCGGTCATACTGCGCCCACAGGCCGGGCTGCGTGGAGCGTCGGATGGGGACGTGCTTCGGGCGGAGCATCCGCCTCGTTGTAAAATCAACCTGCCAAAGATACAAAATGTTTCAATATTTGAAGAATGGTGCTCACGTATTATTTCCGAATCATTGTGAAAACCTAAACTAAACTATTTATCTGAATCATAATCATCATGGCGCTACATTCCAGGGTAGGATTCGACCTCCTCCACAAATGCTCTCTATTAGTTGCGGTCCCTCGCCATTCATCTCCAGTCCTCAGACCTTCCTGTCCTGCTTCAATCCTCTTCTTTCCTCGGTCTGCTTTTGGGTAGCTTCGACTGGGGCACCCACACACTCGTAATGTCCCCTAATTACCAATTACCGACATTTAATCCATAAGCTACGTACGGAATGCACTGTTGTTTTTGTGATGGCTTGTTTATTGTGTAAAAAATATATATTTTAAGTGAATGGTGTATCTATAAACATAATGCCACAATAGAATATTAGATGACTTCCAGGAGTTTACTCCTCCAGGACTTTTGCTTTACAGAGAATGAAAACATGAATATTTTTTTTAAGACATTTGGCTTTTGGAAAGAACTTTTTAGGCAGAAGTATTAAGGTTTAATCCCTTGAAACTGAAATAACAAAAAAGTCTAATTTAGAACTCACATATAAAGTGTCTTTACAATCTGACAAAAACCTTTCGAGAGAGATTCCCTGTAGTAGCTTTTGAGCCTTACATATAGTCTGTAAAACGAGAATAAGCTATTAAAAAATAATATACATATTTTACAACGATCATTCACCTCGGTCTTCTGATCACTGAGCATCATAGTCTTGGAGACTGTCTTCCCAGCCACCTCAGACTCAGTCAGGAACCTCTGGTAAGCTTCCTCCATCATGGCATTTTCCGTGATGCTGAGAGCCTTATAGCGCCTGTCTGCATTCTTGCTCACCTCCCAAACCACACCAGAACTACAAACAAAAAACGTAATCTTTTTAAATTTGCACCAACATATTTTTAGTTACCAAATGATTTACAGTAATACAAGTAATTGATTACCTAAATAATATTTGGATACCAAAAATGATAAAATAACAACATAATGCACTTTTTTTAAATACACACATTCCATGGCCATCAAAATGAATTCCTGAGCACAAATTTATTAATTAATGATCACCGAAATCTCAACTAGGCAGTAAAAACTATTTTTTTTAGCAGAATGTGTTCATTAGCATAATATTAGTAGGTTAGGTTAATATTATTCCTTGTTACAATGTAATCTAATTAACTGAATTTAAAAAAAGTATGTACCAATAACTCATATTTCTAGAACAGTGATTCCCAAATTCGAACAGTGATCCCTAGGGAGTGTTGAAGATATCCGGAGGCAGTGGTGGCTTCGGGGGGAAATGGGGGGCGAGTGGTCTCGGAGGCAGACTTAAATGGAGGGCGAGGGCAAAATCATTCCTCATGAATTTAAATTAGTTGTGCATCGTTGTAAGAATAATGCATATGAACCAGTTGTCAGTTGGCAATCTTTTTTATTTAAATACCTGGCAATACTGATGTACATGACCTCCTTTCGCATGGCAGTGTTAACCAGGGAGAGTCCTATCCCGTGCATGGACAGGATGACCTCTGCCTCCCCCATTTGGGTGGATTCCATCGTCATAGGACCTAATAGCACCACTCGCTGCATGCCGTCCAGAAATGATGACCAGTAGAACAGATCAGCATCTCCCAGCCTGAATATAATGTAAATCTATATAAGTAAAATCTCAGTAACCTGGCATTATATGATTCCTAATAGAGCCGAATTACTAAAATTGACAGATTACTGAATTTGTCAGAGAGCTAAAATTGCTAAATTACTGAAATTCCTAGATCACTAAAATAGCCAGATAACTGAATTGTACAAAAATCCTAAAAAACAAAAAACCTCAAAATGTGCTACTTAGTATTTCTGCTATTTTCTAAAAGAAAATGTGTGTTTTTTTCTACATATTATGAAATCATTTGATTGTATGTAATGGTAGCAAATAATAATGTTTTTCTATTGTTTACCAAAATAATCTCTAATCGGTGAATGCTTCCTCAATTTTTTTTTTTAAACTTTAAACTCGTCTCTGATAGTGCCGGATTACTGGAGATACTGACTCTCTGCAGTGCCTAATTCTCTTATTTTTAAAAATTAAAACTTATAAAAAGCAGGCTATTTAGTTGATCTATGTTAGGTTATTTAACTGTATTAAGAATACGGATTACATTTTTTTGAGGAAAAAATTCATTTAGTTTTATTGATCTTTCTTCAATTACGTTTCCTAATGAATTTATAGTCTTTGAATCTATTCAAGAGTGTATGAGTAAATTAAAGTTTCAGTAAATTCTCAAATTCTTTAAAAACTCACAGAATTTCACCGCTGCCATCTTGTAGTAAGTCAGTTTCTATTATATTTGATGATCCACCCAATATGAGAATTCTCTTCGCAAATGGGTTTTCCCATGTGAACATAGCACTGTGCATTCCTTTAACAAATCTGAAATACAACAAAAAGTCATAAATACACTGAATTAACATACATAATTACAACATTGTGTAATTATTACAGTAAAAATTAGAAAAACATTTAAACATTATTTGGAAATATAAGAAAACAAAAACAAAAAAAAATTGAAGATAACCTTCTTTCAAAAGACCAGACTTCTTATATTTTTTTACTATTGTATTAAACCTGACTGGTGTTCATACAGTGACTGAATGTGAATTAACTGCACTTTAATAGGGGATGTGAAAATAGGTATCGGACTATGTAGGATGCGCCATCAGATGGCGTGACAGTCAGTTTTTGTGCCGTAACATTTATTAAAAACGGAAATAAATTCTCGAACGAGTCTCACTGTTTGTAGCTTTAACAATGAAATCATAATAATAATGAGTAAACAGTGCATACAATGCTGGTGCTCCAACCGTAAGAAAAGGTGCTTTAACATTCGTTGTGCTCACATGAATTCGGTGCAGTACAAAACATACAAAAACAAATAGTGTTGGAAGTGTGATCTATACCGATTTGAAAGAAAACTAATATTGCCATTTTACATAAGAACTTTTGACTCCTAGGCCCCAGAGAGGTCAATGAAATTGAACAGCTGTTCAAGAAATAATTTCTGTATTTGAAAATTTTTGATCGTTTTCACTGGAAATGAGATAAAATCGAGCTTGTTTCGGGTACACTGACACGCCCACAACTCACTTCTATTGATGTATATCTTTGGTGGGTGCAGACTACTGGGCGTTTAGTCAATGAATGGCCACTTCATTCGCTCCTCCTGTAACTGATCAGGTCCACGGGTGTCTCAGATACCTCGATGTTCCCCTTTGACCTCCACCGTACAAAAGTAAAAGAATGACAATGATTGTATAAAAAAACAGGTAACACTCACTCAATTTTATCCATACCCTCTTGCCACAGACTGACTCCATAGGGAGTGTTGTTGATGATGAGAGCGGGAGCCAGGCCGGGGTGATACTGGCCTAGGGTCACATACACCCCACCCTCTGCTACCAGAGTGTCCACAATTATACCTCCATACTAACATAAAAAATTATTCATGAAATGTCAATTAAAAAATATTGCTCCTTGCAGGAACAGATATAATAGAACAAAAAATTGTTCTTCTTCAAACAAAAGGTGGGCAAAACAAGGCCTGTATGAAATGTACATTTGGCTGAAAAAAAAATCGTTTGCTCATTTCTCAACCGACATTTTTGGTGTGGAGGACTACTAAAATGAATGAATCCAGAAAATACAGTGAGTGCAGCATGTATTTAAATGAATCATTATTCTTGCGTAAAAAAATTAGCTTTTCATATGAACAATTTTAGGTTTTTTCTAAATAAGCTTTATGAAATCAAAAATTATTCATGCTGATTTTACTATACCAAATACAACAGTTCATAAGCTTTTTTAAAATAAAAGAATTGAAAAAATTACCTCATTATTTAGTTGGAGTAGTGTGAACTGCTGTTTTGTGTGCGCAAAGAAAACGCTTGCATCTGGCTTGTCAGCCACTTTTAATCTCATAAGCTTTTCTGCATTCAAAGATTTAGGCCAAATTGGTACACTGGAATGAGCTTCAACCTGGAATAATATAAAATTAAAATATTAATTTTTTTTGTGAATACCGCACCAGAGTTCCAACGGCTCCCAACTGTTTGTAGCCAGTGAGGCTATGGCATCCCCAATTGGAGTATATTGTGAGACTGGAGGGATTGAGGAGGGGAAGGAGATGGGGAAGAGGAAAATTGAGGAAGTATCTCGCTGTTCAGATGTGGTCAATAAAATACGGCTAAAGCCATTTCAAAGAACGTTTCGATTCTGAATGGTGGTCACCAGGTTTCACCAGGGCGGTACTGAGAATATCTACCAATCTGAAACATGCTACAAATAACATACTACGTTCATATTTTTTATATTGATTAAATGTGAAATGACATATATCAATTAAATTAAATTTATTTGTGCATAGCGGGAATTGAACCCGCGACCTCTGAATTCGTAGTCGAGGATCTCAACCACTCGACTGCGGTGGTCATCAGAATCGTACCTAAAATCAATCATCGCTAATATAGTTACTGATACTCTCAACAATGCCCCGGTGAAAGACTACCATTCAGAATCGAAAAATTGTTTTAAATGGTTTTAGCCATACTCAAGGACCAGATTTCAATAGCCAGGTACTTTCCACCATCCATCTCCGCTTCATTCAACTTCACAACACACCCCAGATTGGGAATGCCATAGTCTTACTGGCTCCCGGCAGTTGTAACTCTCTTGTGGTAATCAAATAAATAAATAAACATGTAAGTACATGCATATAGTGGTGTCACCGAAAGATTTCCAGCGGCAGAATCATGAACTATGGATATTTACGTATATATATTGTGATATTTTGTGTACCAAATTAATAATAACCGCAGCTGGTGATTTCGCCACGGTCAATCTCTTGGTGGCTGAACTGTAACTTACTTTAACAACATCTTTGGTTTCTAGTTCCTGACACTGTATAGCAAATGGAGCAGTGTTGGTGAGGGTGATGTATGGGGTGAAGGTCACCTGTCTTGTCAGACTGTTGTATGTCAGGTCGTTGAATATACTAATCTGTTATTACATTAAAAAAACATTATTCAAATATTCATTCATAATTCATGACATCATACTTTTATTTTACTACTTTAAATCTATACAGATTAATTGTCCAAATGGCAAATTTCACAGACAGAAAATTTTATGACACGAGAGTTCATCATTCAAGAGTTTTTAGTGGTACACATAGATTGTCTGCTTCATAAAGTGGCTTTGGACAAAGTTTGTTTTAAAAACAAACAAAAAAATTCATTATTTATAACAACCACAAACCACAAATTGATTATTTCCTATAAAACTTATATTTTTATTTTAGCGACTACATAAATGAGTATGTGCAAATACAAAATATGATATAAAATGTTTACAGAATAATAGTAAAAATACAAAGAGGTTTATTAATTATTGAATTATACGTCCTTGTGGTGATTTTTCACAAAAACGGCGCTATACAAATTATCCAAATATTATTATTATAGTTTTTACACTATTTTTTATTGTTTTTTCTTAGTCCTCCTCACTAGAGGGTCCTGTGCTGATTTACTTAACCCTTTCAACGCATTAAACAAAATATATAGTCTCTCCCCTCTCTTATATAACACTGATATACAAAAAGCGCATTTACATATTGTGGGCATGTTTTAAGCGCTAGGCGAGTTCAGACGATTTACACATTCAATGTAAATGTTTTTCAGATCGTGGACTGTAGTTGATAAAAGCGTCAAAAAGGGAAATACGATCGAGCAACTTCAGTCAATTCACGGATCTAATGGGTTGATAATATTTTTTTTATCTGGAGAGCGACGAAGATATACGCGAGACTTTTGTATTCTACCTGCTCATGTAGAATTTAGTTGTTGGACATATTTACCTGGTAAAAATATCCTGCGTTTTCACATGAAACGACTTGTGATGTTTTGGGGATATCCAGAGAGAATTTTTCTGACCAAGCACCGCCTCCAATGCGAATCGCTGCTTTTTTCATGTCAAAGAAGTTCTTAGGGTTAGATGAGAATAGAATCGGCCCTGTGTAGATGCTAGGAGGACATATGTGCTGTCTTATTTCTCCAGTCTGCAAAATTAGTAAAACTTCAATAAGTAGTGATAATACATAAAGGAATGTTTTAAAAATCTAGCACATTTACCACTTAACCTATTTAAATGAGCACTAAAGTATTTTTTCATCCACCAAATTTACTGTGGTAATTTTAATATTTAATCAATAATACATCAAAACTAATTTCTGAGCACAAATTTAATTTATTTACTGATCATCGGAATCTTAGTTAGGCATCAAAATATATGAATTTTATATCAGAATCCTATTATTAGAATTATATTTAAAGGTTACTATTAATCCTTGTTGCAATATTAACTAATAAAACAAAATAACATGGCTTTTTAGAGCACCAATAACTTAAATACCACCGCAAGGTAGTGGAGAGGGAAGGAGATGGGGAAGAGGAAGGTCACCAAACACGGCTAAAACCATTTCAAGCAACGTTTCAATTCTGAATGGTGGTCTTTCAGAGTATCTACTATTCTGTAACGTGCCGCAAATATACTATATATTATTTTACATGAATTAAATATGTTATGACATATATTAATTAATTAAAAATTATTTGTGCACGCTAGGTTTGAACCCGCGACCTCTGGATTTTTAGTCGAGCATATTACCACTTCGACCTCTGGATTCTTAGTCGAGCATATTACCACTCCGACCGAGCAGGCCGTCAAATAAGCGCTTACAGTTTAAAGATGGAAAATGCTTTTCTGAAATCAATACGTATCTTAATATTGAATGATTTAACTTATATCCATTACTATACGGATTTGAAAACATGCCCAACTTTTGAGGTTCAAAAAGGCTATTTAATATCTGTGCGTCAAATCACTATTAATTTGGTGGTCAGTAAAATCCAGATCATTTATTTTCAACAATCTTTGTGTGTTTTGTATAAGTAATAAAATTATTGAATACCCAGTAAGATAGTAAAAGTCCAGTTTTGTTGACTATCCAGAAAGGGCAATAAAGGGAGTAATGCTGGCTTCCATTGACCTCGGTACAGTGCACTCCTAGATCCAGTACCATAGATCCCGTAGGTTCCACTGAGTCGAATGTCCAGACATCGAATTCAGGAGCATCATCGGGAATTTTAGGAGTACATACCCACAACCTATTCAAGTAGGAGGGTAACTGGAAATAATAATTAATTGTAAACATTCATTCAAACTGAATTTCTGATAGCTGCAGGGATATTCAACAAGCATGTCACTTAACATTGATTAATTCCTAGACTCTAGTACTTGATAAATGTTCACATTTTTACACGATACAATATTTATAACTATATGCATTTTAATTAAAAATATTAATAAATACTTAAATGTATAAACTTGTCTATAAAACTAAAAAAAAATACACAAGAAACCATATTTTATATTATACATAACAAATCAATATCTGCTTTAATTGCAGAAGTGCTAATTCGCAGTCTTTCCTGCAGGTGAATTAAAAGGCAGAACCTGTTCTTATTTTTTATTGTGAAATAATAATAATAATATTTGGATGATTTGTATAGCGCCGTTTTTGTGAAAAATCACCTCAAGGGCGCTGTACAGATCTTATTTTTTCTATTATTAGATATTAATTCCTAGTTTAAATGAGAAAATATACAGGAACATACTTAGCTGGCAGGTCCAGATTAGCTATCAGATTAGAGATGGTCGATATCGGCATTGGGTGTACCTGCGGTTCCAGTTACCGGTGACCGGAGAGGAACCGATTATTTATCCAGTTCTTATTGGAACCGGTTCCTGGTGCCAGAAAAGTTTCACGAAGGAGGTTTTTATATTCAAATCGAAAAGTACTACCAAATCGACAAGAGTTCCTCCAAAAAAAAAAAAGTACTAGTAGGTAGAGATTTGAAATCGAAAAATACTAGCAAATCAACAAAAAAAACCTCTCCGAAAAAAAGCACTAGTCGGTAGATTTGAAATCAAAAAGTACTAGCAAATCGACAAAAGTTCGTCCCCAAAAAAAGTACTAGCAAATCAACAACAACAAAAAATGGTTCCTCAGACAAATGATATGGATTTTTATTTTCCAAAAAAATGGAACCGGTTCCTCACAGAAATAATATTGACGGTTCCAGTGACCGACTTGGAACCGGTTCCTTTTGACCGGGACAGGAATATCGACCATCTCTACATCAGATAGACACACTTATTGACTTAAAATTTTAATTATGATTTTTATTTTTTACTTTTTATTTTTATTTTATTTTTTTCCGATTTAGGTTTTAAATATAAATCTTTCATAACAAAGTTCATAATTTAAAAAGTAGAAAATATTTTTCTCTGCAGCTCGGCCCCGCTTTTTCAATGGCAAATCCACATCCTGGTAATGACAAAAATATCAGTAGATTTTGGTACTGGTGCGGTGGGGATCAACGAGTGGTAGATACAAAGTGTCTCCAGACTTCACAGGCTTTGTATGCCCTGAGCTGGCACTGGTATCTCCACCAGTCACCAGTCAACCAGTCACTTTCCAATAAATAAATTACTCTACTTCTCCAGCAACATGGACAGCAGAGAATGAATATTACAAATTACCTGAACACAAATACTATTGAGGCCGGGTGCGACTTGTGGCAGATGTAAAGTGTCTCCGGGCTTGACAGTATGCTCCACCGGGTTATAAATGTTCACAATTGACACCGTTATGTCCACAGGGAGAGTGTTCTGCAATACCATCGCAGGACTGATGAAGATCTTTGAAATTTTCTTTGGGTGGCTTGTTGAATATTTCACAAAAGCATCTACCGTCGTGCCACATACCTGAAATCACTCCAAATATATATTTATATATATGCGCAAAATAAATTACCAAATGTTGGCCAACTCAGTTATTAATTCAGTTGTAACAACGTCTGAAATAAATTTGAATACAATTACAAAATACATATTCCCACTCATACCTCAAAACTTCTGGGGGATATTATTACAAAAATGTATGATCGAAAAAATATTATGATTCATATTCCTCACCTTTCAGAAGTTATGCGAATAAATTCCAATACAACATACATACGTAACCTTAGTAACTAAAAGTAAAGCTTCGCTAAATATTGCACATTTTTGGCAGATTAAAAAATGTATTATACATTAAAAAATATATTATGTACAATTTGATTTTTTTAAACATTTTACTATTTATTTTTATTTATTAATGAGTGATTTTACTGCACCTCTTTTATCTGAGCCTCAATGCAAAAACATATTTTTCTAAAGATTTTCAAGAAACCAATAAGTTTTGGGTGTTGACAGAAACATGGGGCATATTTAAAACACAAAAAACATACCTTAATTAAAAAATTGGTGTGATTTTCAGGATTTTCAGGATTTTCAGATTCACATTCAATCAGACTAGAAGTGGTGTTGTGGGTTAAGCTGTGAGCATTTTTCCAAGTGTAAGATTGGGGGAAGGTTTATAGCCCGCTACAGAAAAAAAAACTTCATTTGTGGTATAAGTGACTGCCTTCAGTGGGAAGTTCATCACCCCCTTGGGCTGCACATGGCCGAGGGACACAAGAGGTTCTCTCTTGCTTGACCTGTAGTAAACCTCAACTGGGACCAAAAAATTGTTGCAAATCTGTGGGATTGTAAAAATATTTTAGCGTTTTAATAGGCAACTTGGTGCAATTTGATTAAGACATTCGATTGGCCACCCCAGACAATGTCGGAGAAAGCAACTCCAGAGCTGTGTGAGGAAAGGATGCGGGCCGCTGAAGTAGCCCAGGATAGGGAGGCTCTTTGTTGAAGCGATGGGTCCCTGACCGGAATAGGACAAGGGGAAGAAGATGATGGTGCACTTTGATAGAAAATGGTAAATATGATATGTTATCCCACCACTGAGAGCACAGCTGTGACCATACCAACTACAGTTGCACCACCAAGAGGTTGGTTGTGGAGGAATCAGGAACTTAAGCACACAATTAGTTATTTTAGTTCCTGATTTCCCTACAACTGAAGTTTTCAACGGTATGTCTTATAGGTCAGTACTGTGAAGGCACTAGGGCATAGATGAAGATGTTGTAAATTTTTAAAGTTTCTTCCAAAAAATATTCTAAACGGTATAAAGTATGACATATTATGGCAAAATTATGCAACTATGTACTACATTTAAAATGTTAGAAACATTATATTATGTATGGAAACACTCGAAGACGTAGTATGTGAATGTGCTTATACTAATTCATGAATAAAAAGATGAATCTTCTTAAAATGTCATTTATAACAATTAAACAACAATATTTGAAGAAGCAAAAGAGGGTTTTTGTTAAACTTTCAAAAACCATTTAAATGAAAATAAGTTTTACCTGTACAACACTGTGCAGTGTAATGTGCATAGTGCCCTCAATCATAGACACCTTAGAAATGAGTGAGCAGCCATTGAGGTTGTTATGTCTAGTAATTTGTATTTGCCCCGGGGCAAGGTCACCCTGGAGATGGAAGAGCCGAGTATCCGCCCGCACCACAGGCAGACCTACCTCGCAATCCATACTCCCAACCTAAAAATAAAAATATATGAATGACATTAGATTCTCACTAATCTGGCTCTAAGTAAAACCTGATAGTACGGGATAACTATAATTGCCAGACGATACGGTAGCGAGCATAGAAAGGTATTCAGCAATTCTATTGAAATATTATATTTATTTGTACTACATCAGATTTCTTTGTGATTTATGGATACCTTTTCACATCATATGATACAGCAATATTTTTTAAACAGTACAGACATTTTTTTGCACATTTAGATTGATAAAAATGGCAGGAAGTAAATGGGTTAGGGTGAAACAATGATCAGATGCGTTGCTTCCGGATAGAGGAAAGGTTCCGGGTTCGAGTCTTGCTTACAACCTTATCTTTTCTGTGTCTTTTCTTATTTCATATTGTTTGAATAAATAAATAAAAATTGTTTTACCTTTAGATGCAACATCCAGTCCGGAAGATGTTTATTGAGTCCAATGGAATTTCCTAGCCCAGCACGAAGCTTCAATGGAATGGAATCTCTAGGATTCACCATTATTAAGCTGGAAATTTAATTAGGTAATTAGAACATATACTAAATAAGTTTTTTTTTTTTTTAATTTTCTACATGAAAAATGCAGTGTAGCTAATGCATTTTATTAAATCACGAAACAGTCACGAAAATTTTAAAATGAGAAAATATGGGGTCAGATAGAACAGATTAATTATAATCTGACAGTAAGTTGGGTTTTCAACAAACCTGTCATTAACCTTTAGAATGCCGGATTTCCGAGAGCTAAAATTTCTGTTGTGTGCTGGCCGCTGGGCATAAAAGACTTTCTGCGCATTGTGCGTTTGCTGACTATAATTTTATAATAACTCTCGTGTTTTTCACTCTAGTGTTTGTAGTTGATGTTTTTGTACATTGTATCATATTATTAGATGCAGCGTGTATGTATTTATCAAAATTCCATGTTTATTTATTCCACGATTAAGTGGTTTTCCCAGAATAGCTATTCCATTTTTATAGTATGTATTTTAGTAAGGCAGAATAAGTACCTTTTTAAATAAAAACAAAATCGTATGAGGTTTTCATGTAAATACATGCAGTAATGTAGCTTTTAAAATCAAAAATAGTTTTTTTTTGCTACAACGCTGCTCACCAATTTAAAATATTTGATACCATACTTGTGGCGAACTTCTAGCAATTGGTTATTTTGTTGACAAGTTCATTTGAATATGCTACCAATAGGTTTTAAAGTGAAAAGATAATGCTAGATGTCGCTGACATATTATGGCAACACCGGCACACAACAGGTACAAATCTTACATACCCGATAAACAACCTCGGCACACCAGAGGTTAAAGCATACATTTTTGACATTATAAAATCAAATTCAAAACAAACCTGGTGGTTTCTACAACGTTACAGACTAAAAATGGCGATTCAAGATGGCGATACAAATTTAAAAAAAAATATTGTCTCCATGGCAATCACAGTGTAAAGTTGTGTTCAAAACAAAACCCGTAGTGTAATAAAGTGTAAGGTGTCAATTAAAAAAAAAACTAAATAAATCACACTAAGTATTAAAATTTACACAAATTTTAATCGCTGGCTGTGTTTTACGAATTTTAAAATAAATTGCAGCATCAAGTTGTGCTAAAAGGGGTACATAATAAAAATATATTATTTGCCAACACTTGTCACTGAAAGTGCCGCCAGTGCCATATTTACTTCTATACAATTCATATTCAATCCAAATTAATAAACCTTACTTGTCAACAAGTTGATTTTCTAAAGTACCGCCATCGATGGATTCAGTGAACATCTCAAAGGAACCCTTATCTGTCACAATCCACACTGTAAGCTCAGTATCATTCTTCAAGAGGTATGGAGAATATATCGATTTCTGGTACAGTTTGGAATAAATACCCATGGTAAACGAGGTATGAAGTTGATACATGACCTGAAATTTAAAAATATGTAATAATTTATTTTGAATATTGAAACAACGACGACAGACAATCGCCGTGGATGAGCAGTCAAGATCCTTAGTTTGAAATACAGCATGTACAATAAGTTTAATTTATTTTATATGTGTTTTTTCACACATAATTAACATCAAATAGTACAGAGCATATTTGCAGAACATCTTAGGTAGTAGATACTCTCAGTATCAACCTGGTGAAAGACCATAATTCAGAATCAAAACAATGGTTGAAGTGGCTTTAGCCATGTTTAGTGAACAGATCTAAAGAGCCAGGTATCCATTTATTTTACTATACAGGTATTCTTATAATTGATTTATATTTTGCTTCATAGCAATCCTGATGAGTTATTCAAACTTATTTTGGGTATTATCAAGTGCTACAAGTACTAACTTGAAGGGCTGTGGTGGTGATGGTCAACTCGAGAGGTTGGGAGCTGGTGATTTTGACCGATAGATTGGGCTCTAGGACACTCAGTTCCTTATCGGCCGCAACCTTCTTGTTCTTCTGCGCCTGCAAAAAAAAGTAATATACAGTCAAACTTAATAACGAGGTCACAGCTATAATGAGCAATTACTTAATGATATGTTGGTTCGGGCTTATTTTCATACAATTGTGTGGGGTTATAACGAGGTCGCTTCACTGATATAACGTCCAAATAATATTATCAACTCAATGCGCCCGGGTATGAGAAAAAAAACTTAATTCTTGAAACAGTTGAATAAAGTCATAAACAAAACAAAGAAAGCCGCTCATCCGGTACAGCGGTGGACTTTTCGTACATCACGTTAAGGAGGGTTTATAATCCCTGATAGTCGCTCTAAGAAACATTTCTATCCAGTACTATCTCGGACAGTTTGTAAAAGTGTCATTAAAAATCAAAGTAATACGAAAAATTTTCTTTGCAATTCTGTTCCCTTTTTACAAAATCGTTTGTACTCTATGTCTAATTTGTATCTGGTTTTCCCTATTTATCATTCCAAACAATCATCAATACTAAAATTTATTGATACAAGTGAATAAAAATAAAGATATGTTTAATATTAAGTGTGCGTACCATTTATTATTATTGTTATTAGTGTAATCATAAATTAAATCATTTCGTAGTTAGTTAAGCATAATTTTAGTCATTTAAAAAAAAACACGTGTTGCTTTATAATATGAAACCTTTCATACTCTGGCATAAATATCTATATTAGTAGGTAGGTACTTTTTGCCTACCTACGTTTATAACGAGTAATGGTTATACGGAGCAAATTCGGTTGGTCCCTTTGAGCTCATTATAAACAAGTTTGACTTGCATGCATGTTTTTTTTGGTTCAGAAAGGATTTTTTTAACTTGAAAACACATTCGTATTTTCATGAAAATGGAATTTTTGAACACAATTTAATGGCTTTGAAATCAAAGTAGTTTTTATAAACTATTTTATGTGAAGCACTATAAAGTGTATCCTTCTACTTTGCATATATTTCATTAAGGTCACCCTATTACTAGTAGATTAATATATTTGTAAAGTGTTAACATACGAAAATAATATTTTTACTACATTGAGTTTTTCTCAAAACTACACACTTTTTCGCGTAAATTGTAATGAGATAGTTAAAAGTTAAGGGTATTTAAAAAAAATTCTAAGTATTTATTCTTAGTAGAATAATCTATTCACATGAATTTTTCTAAGCCTGTTAAAAATGCATGCAAGAGGCTCATGGGGATACTAAAAGCACTTAGTCGGTAATAAAGGATACTATATTCAAATAATTTTTGCTTACATGCATCTTGAGCTCCCACGGGATGTGCTCCGATAGCCCACTTCTAAATACCTCCACTGGTTCCAAGAGAGGTTCCCATAGACCTTGGTTTTTGTTGTAGTAAGAAGCTTGCATAGACCATGTACATTCCATATTTAACTGAAAACACAAAAATCAATATGAAAATGGAACATGGACACAATTTATTTACTGCGAAAATCGGTGTTTTTACTAAAAGACTTTTCATGTGATACCTCACAAGAGTCCCTCCGTCTATACTATTGTACAAAGACAGGGAAAACTTTGCCTCCGGTAGAAGAAGCAAGATGTGGTAAAAGTCATTGTCAATACTGGAAACCCCATTAAAGGGGCCTGGAGTTTGGCATTTTGATTAAACTCTCCATTCAGTTTGATGGAAAAATACCACCCTTACTGACCCCCACCCTCGACAGGTGGGAGTTAAATTGGACGGAAGCTTGAATGTATGCAAGATGAACAGTTGTTGGCAAAAACCAGGGCAAGGCTCAAAATAGTCAATAA
The DNA here is from genome assembly GCA_022651775.1 of Drusus annulatus. Lineage (NCBI taxonomy): Eukaryota > Metazoa > Arthropoda > Insecta > Trichoptera > Limnephilidae > Drusus > Drusus annulatus. Next base: position 856,549 of record JAGWCC010000083.1, read on the forward strand.
GCTAGCTGGAACCCAGAACGGAATCTATTGCCCTAGTTTTTCCAACAGCTGAATACCCACATTTCCATGGTCGATGTTCAAATTAGTGTCACAATGCGGACCATCAGCGGGACTGTGAAATCAACTCCTCTTCCATGGCTTCCCGTACTTGCAAATATAACTCCGCCAAATATTAGGCGAAAGATTGCAATACTGGGAATAGAGGTAGGCCCCGCAAAATAACGAAATACCTTTGGATGATGATGTCATGTCTCATCCTTCATGCCGTCTGAAGTCCCGAAAACACTTTTGGATGAAAAGAGAGAGATTCCTTCGGTTAACTTTCACTCCAGAAGACAAGTCATAAGCAGCTGATGTGAGAAATACCCATCTCATACCTGACCTCAATTTCTCACAGATGCACCGATGTCCAGGGCATCAATACTAAACATAACAACTTAAAATAATAGTAAGCAGTTATATGGTACCTGGCTGTTCCAGTCCTTGATAATCCCATTGAAGGAGGCCTGCATGTTCAGCATGGGCATGGTCTCAGTGCCTCGGCCAGTCTCAATGGTCAAGACTATGACAGGAGCAATCAGGCGGCATATTTCTCCAGTGGAGGGATTGGCCTGGGCTGCCATTATCACTTCGAATTTATCCAAATACATTGCTTCTTCTGGTTTTTCTGCAAAATATGAGTTGAATAGATAACTAATTTAAAAGTTAAAATGCTATATGATGCTCCCAATTGGAAAATACAAAATCCATGGTCCAAAAGGACATTAAAGAGACCTATTTAATTAGATTTATTTATTTAGTACCCATTAGAATGTCAACAAAAGGGAAACAATTGATAAACAATGGCAAATAAAGCCTAGGCAAAACAGATCAGTATCTTTGACACTCATTTTATTTGAATGTCGAGTAGGTATAGGTTGTCCAATTAGAGTTGACCAACAACATAAACATAGGATTGTGTGCATTGGTGCACATGTATTCACTTTCGACAGTAATGTCCTTGCCAAATGCCACTGCAAAACAGCCTTTTGTCTTGTTTACGCCTGCATGTTATTTTCAGCAATAAAGGGACAACACGTGTTTACGAGTATGTTCAAAAACATAATAATTGAAAAGTTTTCCACTGTGCTCTTTTTATTACATCTGTGTGATTACTGTATTCGGGTCAACACTGGTTGAGGTACCTGTGTGAATATATAGTATTTTTGTAATCACAATTTGAATTTTTAAGCAGATTACACCACACAACCAAAATATTATGTCTTGCAGATGAAAAACTGCCCTGATGATGGGCACTGCAAGTCTATTCGAAACTTTCGCTCAAGAAGAAAGAGGAAGTGCAACATGGCTCCATATCCCAAAAGGAAAAAAAAAAACATAATAGCCGTGAATATACATAATATCTAGAATTATACTTAAACAAAAAATAGCAATAATATACATATTACGTGAGCATCATTTTACCTGGGTTGAGGAACCAAAATGTGGATTTTTGGAAAGGTTTGACTTTCCACAAATCTGGGTAGGAGCCAATTGTATTTTTATTCGATAAATCATCTGCATCAGGTTTAGCCATCGTCATCATCACGCGATTCAATAAATAAATTGTAGCTATAAAAAAAAAGTGTTAAAAAATAATAAAAATAATAGTCAGAGAATTAATTTCCAAAAATAATGTGCAAATGTCATAATATTTAAAAGGTTATACACCTAGAGAAGGAAATATTCAAGATGAACTAGGATATATATGTACGAGTATGTACGAGGGCGAGGTAGATATATTTTTGGAAAATATCCATGTTATTTTTCAACTTAGTCCCCTTTGAGAGCTCTACACTTGGTCTCATTGAAAAAATAGCTCCCACAAAATAGTAATCGACGGCATCGATACGCTCCTAATTCATCGAAAACTTTCTCTTGCTAACCTGTCTTCATAAAACTTGTCTTCAACAAATTCTTAACGCCACCAAATCAATGGAAAGTTCAGATGGAATCATTATTAAAGTTTTGAGAGAAACGATGCCAGTGATAAGACCTCATCTATTGAATATAATCAATGAATCATTACAAAGTACAAAATTCCTGAAAACATGGAAAACATCCATTGTGATCAGCGCCGGATCCACCATATGTTCAAACTGTACAAAAAATAGAGGCGCCATCTCTGAAGGGGCACCGTGAAAATGAAGATCTTATTTAAATTTACTTAAAAATTAATTAATCCCTAAATCATTTAAAATTTACCCACATCATTCGATAATTATGTTTTTCTATTGCGCTGGCAGCATGACTGTGGCATTCAACAACTAGCGAAAATGTATGAAAAATTGTTTTTGTTGTGAATTTTTTTTACGAGTTGCATAATAGTTACTTGGATGTAGAGTTTGTCTTTCTATGGTCTATCGTACGTTAAATCGATGCGATCCAAATGGGGGGGGGCGCGCAGTCGGTACTTACTACACAGGGAGCGAGATGTCGTGGAACCGGCCCTGACTGCGATCCTTATTCCTAAAACTTCCAATACAATACAGTTTTGTGACGACACGGAACTCGTCTTTTTCCATGGTTATGCAAAAGCAAAAGTAGCGCGAATCTGACGGTTGCCAACTACGCATCGTAACTGACTAAAATTTTATCAAATTTCATTTGATGAATCACACTTACCAATCGTAAAAACAATTTTTAATTTGTGTTGTCATCTCACATGAATTTACCAAACTTTTCAAACAGCCCTCTTATATATTAAAAATCATAACATGTTACGTATTAGAAAAATACACATGGAAAAGAGTTATCGGCGCTATCAGAATTCAAACTACTATACGGGGGGTCAGTTCTTACTACTGAGCTATCGTATCAACCTTCAGACTCGTCATGTTTCTCCAAAATATATTGTGTTTTCGAGATTAAATTAAGAATTATGTTTTTGTCAAACCTGGTGAGATATTTATTGCAATGTCGGTGAAGGAAATGTCTACATTCCATCCTTTTTGCGGTGAAGTATTGGCACTTAAAAGCACCCTACACGGAGCAAGAACTGAACAGTGATTGATCGATCGTTCACCAGACCTAGAAACACATGCGAGAGGTTAAAAAAGTGAAAAAAAAATTCAAACTTTTAACTCTGGCACCATGAAATTTGTAAAGCTTTTTTGGCCTGAATTTGTAAGTCATCGCAATATTTCCATAATGAAATAGGAATCTTAAAATATTTATTTGTCTCTCAAAAATAAGGGAAGGTGCCAAATTTTTCTATTGTTCAATAAGAAAAGACATTTCGAAAAAAGAGTGCTGAAACTCAGACGAAACCAGATGCTAAATTCTATACATAATTTATTTTGTGAGTACGACCGTACGAGTGGGAACTTTTCAAATTTGGAACTAATGTTAATTGAAATTATCAAATTTTAAAAAGAACCTTTTCAAATCCTTACCTCCTTAACCCTTAATGCGGATACCACCTATTGTCGTTAGTTTAGACAGACATTAAAATTCTTAAAATGTGAAGTGAATTGTGTCTCAGCAACATCAATAAAAAATAATCTTGACATGCAATTTTATTTAAACTTTTTTTAAATATCTTACAAAAGATAAATATTTATTTTTTAGATAAAAATATTTTCGATTCTGTAAAAAATAGTCACACGGGGCAGTAAACGACATTATTTGAAAAGTTGGGTTAATAAAGGACCTACCTTAACATTTTTAGCTGGTCATTTTTCTATATTTGAAAATCAGATTACTCTGTAAAGGTAAAAAAAATCTTGGCATGTAATTTTATTTAAACTTTTTTAAATATCTAAAAAGATAATTATAAAAGGAAAAAGTTTATTTTGACCCAATGTTGAAAAAATAGTCCTACCCGCCAATGCGACATGCGAAAAGTTGGAGATCTTCTATGGAACCCTTCACATTTTTCTGGTCATCTTTTATGCTCATTTTGAAATCAACCTTACTCTGTAATGGTAAAAAAATAGCTTTACTGAAATTTCCGCCAAGTGCATCATTATAACAAGTTTTTAAAACGAAAAAAGTTTAGTTGTGTTGAACACCAATGCCTGGCAACTTCTCTACCCTCAATGGATTCAACCAGAATTATGTCCGGAATTTTAACCTTCAGGTTGATGGTCATCATTCTAACTTTGTTTTTGGCTTTGCATGCTCCCAAATCATTTGAAGCCTATTTAAATAAAGCATGTGTTAGATAAGTGAAGAACTTATAAATATTTAAAAAAATAGTAATAATTAATTTCTGTATTTGGGTTTTATATTTTAACTTAGTTTTTATTTGCATGCTCTTTGTTTTAACTTTACTAGATTTTCAAAATATTTTTGACATTTATCATTAAATTCTTTACACCACCTCACTCTTATGTTTTTTTAAAATTTCATCAGTAAGTACTAAATTTCTGACTACTTTGTATTAAAAATTAAATTCTTACAATTCTCTTGATCAATCTTTGAATTACACTACCTGTATGCTATTCCAATTGGTTTATGCATAATATGTACTGGTTTTATTTTAAAATGTTATGTAAATGATTAAATTGATTGTAAATAAATTATAAGTAGAACACCATAATAACAGGTGTCAGTTTCAATTCTTCCTACTCCCATTATGAAAAGTGAAAAATATTGCGTGTGCAAAGATGGAGGATTTATTTAGCCGAGGATTGAACCTTCAACACCTGGGTGTAAACCCGAAGCTTTGGACCACTCAGCTACTAACCGGTAAATGATTAATTATGTACATTACCAAAAACAACTAGATCTATTGAATAATTTTAATGACCAATAGACAAATCGGGTGATTTGTCATTTGAGATATATCAAATTTGTATTAGCGATATTCGCAGTGCAAAAGTGTCAACAGGTGGCAGTAATTTAATTAAAAATCATACATCACCTAATAACTTTGCAGTGAAAATTATGACTGTTGGCTCGACTCAATTGTTCAAAGCATGGGTAACAAAATTTGTTACTATTTATAGTTATTATCATGAATGGTGAATCTACTTGACTTACCCTCGAGTGAACACTCTGCACATTTTGTCTACCTCTTCTGTTCAGTTGGGATACTAGTCTTAAGGCAGAGAGTCCACTTGTTAAAAAGTTCCCAATCCTCAATAAAAATTCAATGGAGAGAACCAGGTTGAAATTGAATACTTGCAGATCAACTGAAATTAAAATGACAAAATGCAATAGGTTGAAGAAACCGCAAAAGTTTCAAGTACAGTAGGTAGCACAGAAAGGTGTTCAGTCTTAAAATATCAGTTTATTTGTCACTCCTATATCAGATTTAAAACATGTTTCCATCATATTATAAAATAATACCCACATGTTTGTATCTATAACAAATTGAAGAAAAAATATTCTCAATTTTAGAATGTGTTTTTAAATATTAGATTTTTAGAAAAAATTACAATTTTCAGCACATTTTAAGATCCTCAAAACATATTTGAACACATTAAACAAAACAATATCAAAACACACTAATCAAAACAATATCAATACATCAGTAAAATGATTTATGAAGTCAAAATATTACACAAACACTAATAACAGAAAGTGTGCCTAAATAATGATGCAAGCTTTTTGTTGATTTTATATCTTTATATCATAGACATGAAATACAAGACACATCATATTCATACAAATTGAGCGATAAATATAACACGGTCTTGGTTTAAGTTTCAAAGGTCATAACGCTTATGAAAAGGATGGCAATACTAAACAGAATGTGTGTGTACGGATGAGATAGCTATATGAACGTCTCTAATATATAATCTCTCTTCTCCGACAAGCTTACTGAGCGACTAGCCAAGTAGAGTACGACGTACGGAAACGGTTGTCTTCCATAGACCTATGTATATCTGCATTCGCTATCTCACATTATTTCGGTTGAAGAGCTCCCGTTTTCCCGTGACAGCCTATCTATCGAACGAATGTTTGTGTGAAACTAAACGCAGTAAATCTCAGGTATGTCTCTCGGACTCGGTTTTGTACATTCACGCGCGTTGTCTCAGAAACGTATCTACATTATTTAATTCATCTAAGCTTTATATCATTAAATGTGAAAATTCTTAAGTTGGGTCAAAAACATTTTAACTGTTGAAATATCTCCGAAAAGTGATGTTTTATAATCTTTCTTTGGCCTTATTTGAACATTCACGCATAGCACATATCACCATCATGTTTGATTTATTTGTATAACCACTGCAAGTATTTTAATCATCACAAATATAGGAAATAACCTCAAAATCCGTTGACGTAAGTTATGCGACTCAATGATGTTAAGTTAGTATGGATGAAGAACATCCTTACATACTTAGAAGTGCTGCAATATTGTGTGACGACTTTTCTTGTCTCTTTCTCTCTAATAGTATACAACGTAATAACCCGGAGAAAGTGATTTATCGCAAATTTGTATAAGTTGGGTAAAAATATTTAGCACTTTCTCCATATACAGGTGTCCCAGAAGTCGACGTCAAGCCGAAAGCGGGTGATAGGCCAAATCATAATAGTAATCAGAAAAATATTTTAATTATATTTTAAGTTATGTGTTTTAAAAATTATAAGCATTTAAAAAAATCGAGAAAATCTACACCCTGTGATGGTGTTTTAACTCCCGTTACTAAAAATCTTTATTTTTTTTCAATTTTTTTTTTATAATGTAATCCCAAATAATGCTTCTGTAAATTGTTGCATAAAATTTTAAGCCAACTTTTTGACAATTTAAAATTTTATGACACTTTTTGCCCAACTAAGTATTCAAAATTAATACTTCGCCCAATTTCAACTGTCTGTACTGAAAAAAAAAAGTACTACGCTAGTTTGGCAAGTAACTTTAAAAGTTGGCGCATTTAATAAGGATTCCAATCGTACATCATGAGAGAAAAAGAGACAACAAATATAATACACCGCTTCTATGTACTGTAACGATGATCTTGGTCTCCTGAGTTATCGCGGGACTCCGCCCACATATTTTATTATGCCACTAAACTTGACATAACTGAACAGTTTTTTAGGTTATATGCTATATTTTTGTTGATAACAATACTGTGAAAAAGTGGTTATACGAATACACAAAAACATTATGTCGATATGTGCTATGAATGGATGTATAAATACCCTGGCCTTAGTCTTAGCCACGCCCAGGTCTGTCGAGTCAGGTAAAAATCATCAAAAACTGACTACACTGCCTTGGATAGATACCACTCTATGTACTCTAAGGTTCTATACATGGATGTACCAATAGGATCGAAAAAGGATCGCTTTTCACAGGTATTTCATCAGTTTTTAATATTTTTGACAGTGTGTTAGGAATTTTGTATTTTTCAAGGATATAAAGACTAATATTTACAATAAGCATCCATAATTAGAATCTGTGTGATATTCTGACATAATAAATAATTTAAAGGGTGTTCATATAATGCGAAATACTTTACATGAGTTTTGTAGCTAGTACAAAGAACTGATAATTTAAAGTATAGTATTGGATAAGCTCGGATGCGAAAATTCAGTCTATTCACACTTTTTTGACAAAACCCAAGCCACAAAAAGCAATTTTCAGAGGAACGTGATAAGGTCAGGAACATACAGATTTAAGAACGTACTCTTACTTTCGGTTTGGAGTGGTTTCCGACTGTAAAAAACTTGAATCATGCTCAAGTCGTCTGTTAAAACGTCGATCAATATTGTAGGATCTTCTGAGGCTTTTCTCTCCATAAAGCGAGTTATCTTGGACTCTCTGTCAGGTCTTGTGTCATCCAACTGGCAATCTTTCAGCCCTAGAGCGATCTCCACAGACTGGTCGGAGAAAGTGTTTCCTCCAATGGACAACTTAAGTAAGCTGAATCTTGCGAGGCCAACATTACCCGAAAGACCAATCGAAGATTGTGTCTGGAGCTAGAAAAAATAGTTTATTTTGATGCCATTTAGTAATACAATGTCATGATACTGTTAATTTATTAAGGTTAAACCGAAATTTTGGTTTCAATATATTTAAAAATTATTTTTAATGGAGATCCAGTTTTACTACCCAGCTTTGCCAGAGTTTGTACACCCTTAATTATTTTATTTGTATATATTTAACAATAAAAAAAGGTATATCGGCTAATTTTATGACTGTCAAATGAACATTTCAAATTTCATGAATGAAATGGCATCACAAGCAGAAAACAGCTGCGGTGGTTTAGGGATTTCAGATAAAAAGAGTTACATGAGGCCAGAGCTCACTTTTCAAGAGTTTTTGGTGAGAACTACAAACAAATTTTCTGCTTTATAGTTAAGTCATATTCTATCCAAAAATATTTCTCCTTCAAGCACCAGGTTTTCTCCATCTATTGAAATTTTCAACTGTCACCGGAATGTTATTTGCAAACCGGTCCTTCCATTAAGGCCGGGCGCGCACGGGTGACTTTTGTCACGGCAATAGTTTCGTCACCATCTCCTAATCTATTGGAGTGTATGGAGGTCCACGCACGCAGCAATGTGACATTAGGGTGACTTTTTAGTTCCACTGGCCGGCGACTTTTGAGTGACGAAACTGTCACCGTGTCTGTAGAGAGTACTTTTGTATGGGCACTCGCGCACAGGTGACAAAATGTTATTCGGTGACTCATCCGCCTGTTCGAAATCCATTGCCGGAATGAAAAGGTGACGGGTGACAGTCAATTGGAAGACAGTGACAGTGACGAAACTGTTGCCGTGACAAAAGTCACCCGTGCGCGCCTGGCCTAAGATACAAACAACCTGTATTGTGCTGTTTTATACAGCATCTCACAAATGCAATAGAACTATCAGGATAGTATAGATGTGTTTTTCACTCACACTTGCTGAGCCTTCTGTCATCAATTCAACAGTCAAACTATCTACAGTAAAGATGAACTTCATGAGGATTACGTTTGGAGAAGGGGCTTCCACCATACTTCCAACCATCGTATTGACTGTGTCTATAGCTGTAGCACTCTTCGTCTGGGAGAATGTGTTCCTGGAGTTGGAGTCAAGTCTTAATACTGAACTTGCTTCCACACTTTGAATTTTTTCCTCACTCAAGTTCTCCGATAAGATTTCCATCACATTATTAATGTCTGAGTTTGCTACTTTTAGCTGAAAAGTTTATACAAATTTAAAATCTACATGTTTATTACAAAGTATCAAACAAATGATGAAAAAAATATAATAATCATTACCCTAATAGCTGCCATCCTTCCACAACAATCAATTTTGGGTAACTCGGTATACCGAGAATATGACAAATTCCATTTAATCCGGAGCCTGCAGACAGCGGGTTGAAGGAGCATTTTTTCACTACGAATTTCGCAAGCATTGTTTGTCAACATGACAAGAGACAACTTGAATTTATCCAAATCTAGCAGCATCTCTTGAACAGTTACGTAACTTGTTTCCTATTCATTGATTTAGAGAAAGCATAATATTATTAGAAAAATAGCCATCGAAAACCAAAGAAACAAGTTGGAAAAATCACAAAACTTACGTCCAAATTGAGTTTAGTAAATTTAGTTGTTAGTGTGACTTCACCCAAGTCTACCAACACAGCGTTGTAGCTTCGTGAATTTTGGGGAATCATTACTATAGGGGCCTTCAACTTAACTTGCACGCTAACTTTAGCAGCGTGCTCATGTGTAGACATGAAATTGACCTTTGTCCATTTCATTGCTCCAACTAATGCTCCTTCTATAGCTTCAATGGCTGCTTTGTAATTGTCAAGGAAATTCTAAAAATTAAAACAGTATAATGTTAGGTTCAAATCAACACGACCTATTAAGCCTATTATATTATGGAATGATTTTTGAATTTCCAATATTTTTTTAATTTTATTATTTGATGGTTAACTATTGCAATACTTACTAGCATTGATGTATAAAACTGATGGAGGAAAACTATTTTAATACAGCTGATATCGGTGGAAAATTCCATATCACTAATGCGGGCAATATTTGTGGCATGATCCATATTGTACATTATCAATTGTACTTTAAAAGCTTCCCCATCCGCAGTGGATAATATCTAGAAAAAGTGAAGAACCAATATTTATAATAATAAAACATTACTAGCAGAGAAAAACCCGCTACCGAGGGTTGTTCCCGCTAGGCCCTGCGGGCGGCTTTTAGTTGGGCTTTGCCCTATTTAAGTTTTGGTGATCATTTACAGGGTTTGCCCATTTGTAGGACTAACAATTGCCAATGCATGGTAGCATTCTCACTTCTGATAGTAGTTTTGAGGAGGTAATTGTTTCGGTCTTTCCTCGTTTCTTTATGAATGCTGTCTCTTTTTCTGATACATTTTAGTAGTCCAGGAGTAATCCATGACTTTATTATAGCGTTTTTCTTGCTTGGAGTTCGAATCCCTTCACGGTTGATGAGTAAGTTAATTTATTTTTTAATACGGTCAATGAAATAATTCCACGCCGTGTCAGAATCAGATTGTAATCAGAAGTGTATTCAATATTTCCCAATTTTCCTTTTGTAAATTGTTCACAATTTTATCCCATTTGATGTTAAACTTCTTGAAAATTGTGGGATTGGAATTTAATTTATGAATAGTGGTCTTAATTCTTAAGATTGTAGTATAGTGATCAGTTATTGTAAATTTGTGTATTGTTGTGTAAATCGGAAATTTCGTTCTTCCTATTATTATATGATTAATACAAGATTCAGTTTCAGCAGTGACTCTAGTAGGCTTGTTAATATAACTTATAAGACCATGGTAGCTTATGATATTTAGGTAGTCATCTCTTTGATGATGATTTTTATCCATAATTTTTATGTTGGTATCACCAATTATGAATAGGTTACTGCTGTTTTCGAATGTAGATAATATAGTGTCAAGTGAGGTTAGAAAGTTGATAATATTCCCTATGGATGGAGATCTATAAACAGCTAGTATGTCAACCCCGGAGGTGGTCTAGATATGAAGGCAGTTAGAGTCTACGAGTTTAATCTCTTCTGTAGTTGTTTGCAGATTGTTTTCTTTATATACGAGTATAATGATTCCATCATTTTGTTTGGTGTTGTTTGATGTGTTGATGCAGTAGTAACCCTCCACAATTTTTGAGGTGTATGCGTTTTTTATCCAACATTCTGTCAAAATAATCAAATTAAATTCAATATTTAAGTGTTTGATTTTGATTAGAAGTTCTTCGAAGTTTCTGTTGATGCTTCTAATGTTTTGGTGAAATATTTTCAACTTCTTTTCTAAACATAGGTTCATGCTATTTGAATGTGTATCAGCATAAACTTTTTCGTATTGGCTGTTTATATGATGTTGTTCCAATTCATAATCCAATTTTTAAATTGTAAAAGATTTATTAAATTATATTTATAGTGATAGTAGATCACTTTAATGTTTTATGTTAATAATTTTACGGTCGGGAGACTTCCTTATGAATATTTTTCCATTTTTGAACCAAGTATATTGGTAATTATTTTCTTGGGCTTTTTGTTTTGATTTCCGAAGTAGTTCCTTATTATAAGCAGACTCAACTTCACTGATATATAAAAACGAGCCAATTTTTTTTGCCTTTGTTTTCGTTGCTAGTAAGTTGAGTCCATGGGCGCCCGCAGGGGGGGCAAGGGGGATTGATTGAAAATAGTGAAATAATGTTACTTTTATTTTAAATCACTTTGTGTTAGCATAAAGAAAGTGTGGAGAGACAGAACGTTGGCCAGCCTGGAGCAACATCATCGCCAGGTTGGCGATGATGTTGCTAAAAATATTTTGCCCCCCCCTAGAAAATTTTCTGCGGGCATCCATGGTTGAGTCTGGTTGTTGTCCTTTGGTTACGATAGATTTCAGTATAGTCTTCTGTTTCAATATTAACGCCTAACTTAAGTCCGATATCTTTAGCTATGACAGCCGGATTTTCGTCCTCATGTTCTTATACGCTGGAGATTCCAATCTGGTTCGATAGTGTTTGTTGCTCCACTTCAGCAAGGCGAATCTTCATGTGTGTGATTTTTGATATATGTTTCTTAATTTTATCAAGTTCGGTATTAATTCCCATCAGGTCATTAAGTTTCGTCAAGATTTCATCGTACGTGAGACCGATAAATTTAGCAGTTTTTTTTTAATCAGCCATTTCTCGTTCTATTTTATTCAAAGATTTCTTTTTTGAACATCGTAAATTTGTTGTCTATGTAATTTAATAGAGATTGGTTGATTTCTGTTGAGGGACTCGATGGTAATATATTAGAACTATTTTTCGTCTTAGAACGAGTATTTTCTAGCGGCATTTTGCATGTTTTGATTGGTAACACACTGGGAAAAACGTAATAAATGAAAAAGTACATGAAAATAACATAAATATTTTTGAAACACAATGCAATTTAATATCCTAGAATGAACATCTAAGCAATAATATTCTAGGAAATATCTCCCAAGCAAGAAGCGTTAACATGTCTTAACAATTGAGGAAACATGGTCTCATGAAATAATCGTGAGGCTGCTATACTAGGGTTCTATCTACTAAAGAGATAGTTCTAAGATATCGACAGTTAAACTTTAGAATTCTTGTATCACTCCAGGTAAATTAAAAAGTTGGCATACCAACAGGTTCGGTAATAATGAAGTCAAAGTGGTAGGAAAGTTTGCTTAGATTTCACGCGATAAAATTGAATTAGTTCTAATAGAAATTAGAACCCTGTGTTATTCAGGATGTGTAATGGTCTGCTTTTGAAGCTATTATTATGATACTAAAGAAGTCTGCTAAATATGATGATTTGATAAGATCTGAATACGGGTGTTATATTATTTATAAAATGCGTACCCTCATTGGGGATGCTATAGTTGGGAATCTTAGGCAGTTTTCAAATTTAAAAAAAAATTGTTTATCTAATTCGAGGATGGAAGCAGGGATTGTTTAAATTTAAAAAAATCAAAATGGCACTGATCGTTGATTTGATAGAGTTAGAAACACCCTAACCTAATTCAGCAATATTCCTTCTGTTTCTGAAAATAATTCATTGCAATTTTACCTGTTTATATAAAGAGTCTGGGTTGTGGTCGATGACTTGGATATCTCGAAGAGCGGCCATGAGTTGAATACTTGAGTTGGTCATAACGAGTCCTGCTCTGAGCCCCGCCACGGTGAACAAGGCTAGAGGGCACTCACCAATTGAAATATCTACTCCAATATGTTTCATTATAACATTAAGCTTCAACAAGTTAGTTTCAATACTGCGTCCCTCATTTTTTAATGATGTGGTTCCTGAAAAAACGCATAAATATTATTTTTACTAGACAAACGATGTGGAAGATTTTTCAGTTTTAGAACAAGTCTACTTGTTAGTAATAAGTAGAATTTTAATCATAAGCACGCTTGTATAAAACACTTGTACATATGGACTCCATCGGAAATAAGCTATATTCTATAGTGATGATTGATTTTTGCGGTCTGCCGAAAACCACATTAAAGAGGATTAACAATGGCGACACAGTATTATTTCTATGCATTTCACCACAATCTACACATCTGCCCAAATGATGGACACTGCAAGACGGTCTGCATCCTTGGCGAAAGGAAGAATGAAGCGCAACACGGCTTATTACCTCAAAAATCAATCATCATAATAATTTTGGACGTGAGAACCTACGTAGATGTTGTGTTACCATTATTTGAGAGATTACATCTGCTTTCTGAAATAGAACTACTACCACTCCTACTAGGTATGTTCGATTACAACACCTTAACTTGTCCCTCACGGTGCTAGAATTCCGTGCATTCCGGTGCTGTACACTCAGTTTACATTTAGACTTTTGTGATTTTAAGTCGTATAAATATTACTAGCTTACATTTATTATTTATAGTAATCATTATAAAAAAAGTAGATATAAACAGGTGAATGTATACATATGAATTATTGTGTATTAGTGCTAAAAACATTGGCTACGCAGAAAACCCATGAGACATTTGTTACAGCCGGCAATCGGCAAACTAGTAACTACTGACAACACAAAACGCAATAGCTTCATTCACACACCACTGGCGCTAGTTTAGGCTAGCGTTCGATACAGTTCACAACTAACCAATAATTTTGCAGCCGAAAGGGCAAAGTAAAGTGTATGAAATCATGTGTGATTATAATCATGTAATCGGACCATTCCATTAATGACCAAATATTGCTTGATACTTGTTTGTACTTGTTTAGCTTATTCAACGCATGCTGCACGGAGTTTGGGCGAAGCTATATGCTTATTCCACCCACTTGACAATGTACATACACAAATGTATTGAGATATTGAAATAATTATTTAATAAATAATCAGTTAAGATCACCAGAAAGCTTACTATTTTTAGGTAAACACTTTTACTAACTTATCCTTGGAACAATACATAATCAATTATAGCGAAAGAGTATGACTTGTATGTTCACGGCAAATATAAATACTAAACAAACAACAAATTAATATGAATATGATTTTACCTTTTTCGAAGATTGAATACATATATTTTTGGATAGTTTTTAGTCTTCCCAACATATCTAGGTTTGATTCAATCAAACTTGCCTCCGTGACTGCATCAGGCTTGGCCATTGTCACCAGCACGCGATGTAATAAGTTGATTGTAGCTAGAAAATAATTTATCAATAACAGTGTGAATCATGAATTACACTACGTTGTTTGTAATAATTCTTACATATAGTGTTAACAAACCTGGAGAAATATTAAGGTCACAACTATCTCTAAAAGATATTTCTGCGAGCCAGCCCTTGTTAACCGAGGTTGACGCTTTGAAGTACGCAGCACACGGCTTTAGAAGTGCAACTCGATAAGCCGATAGCTCGCCAGACCTAAGCAAATAATTATTTTTAACAATAATTTTCAAAACACCAGAGTTTGTGGTGATGAAACCAGGAAGTACAGTATATTAGGAACTAAAAATAAACTATAGATCCAGAATTCACCGCCCATTGATATTGTAAAGACAACAGAAAATGATTAATTCCATAATACACCATGTTTCACAAATTTATTTACAAAAAAATCTAATAAAGTTTCAAACAGAATATTCCAATTTTAGTAAAAAAAATCATTTTTGTATTTGTAAGAGGCAAGCAATACTTTTTACTTACAGGTTGCTAAGGTTGCACATTTCAATCAAATTAGCATAAAATAATAGCCTAGTGATAAAATAATAATAACAAAAAGTTTTTCTTTTAAGAAATATGGAATATGTACATTTTTACAAGCTCTTTCTCAACTGAATACAAATAAAAAAGTCAACACATCTTTTCATTTCAACCAAAAACGAATTCGAATATTTTTCTCAGGATTTCATGAATCCCCAGCGGTAAGAGTGGAAAAAGGGTGTTTATTGTTGGTAATAAAATGATGATTTTGTCTCAAACAGCATTACAAAGATATCTTCCTTGCACAGTAAAGCGGATCATTTACATTTCCTCCCGAGGCAAATGACTCCATATTACGCCCTGTTTAGTTATACAATTGAATGATTAATTAAATTCAGACTCACCTCTCAAAACTACTTGTGAAGAGTTGGATATTTGAAATGGAACAGTCTATCACCCGCTCGTCCTCTTTTAACCGCATTTTGAAATAAACCTCACTCTGTAAAGGTTAAGCAAAATGTGCAAATTACTTACTGGCCCTCCAAACTAGAGACCAAATTCACTGCGGCTCTGCTAACCTAACATAAATACAATTTTACAACGATTTCTAGTTTATATTACCTAAATTTCTTATAATGAACATCTTAACATTCATCTAATTTACTCGGCTAGGATGTTCATAATAAGGTATTTAGCAAATACGAATTATAAATAAGAATAAGGAAATTAATAGAAAAATGGATTTATGTTAGGGTAGCAGAGCTGCATTTTAAAAAATTTGGCGATTTATAGTCTTCATATTCGATTATTATAGATTTTGCAATTCTTTTAGGTGAATTTTGTCGCTAGTGTGAAAGGTCAAAAGTACTGTTTTTCAAATAAAAAAGTTCAACTGCATATATATTTATTATTATACACAACAGCAGTTTCGCCTTTCAAAGGCATCGTAAGATTTCAAGAAGATGTTTTCCTCATGTTTAGTAACTAGATCCGAATATTCAAATACTTCCCCCATCTCCTTACTAGTTTCAATTTCAAACAAAACGACGTTTTTAGTATTATTATAATATTAACACAAAAGGTGGCAAGCAAAACACACATTTACCAGTAAATTTATCATTCAAATATCGGCCATGTATGACAAAGATAGACATTCATAGAATATTTGTGTATGAACGAAACAGATCCAAAGTTCGGACCGCGTTCAAAGCGACGCGTGACCGTTCAGTACTAAATCGGCTTAAACACCGATCACACCAACTAGCGTGATTATTGCTTGCCACTTTGAAAGAGCTACAACTTGTCTATAAATATATGTAACTTCATTGGTATTAGTGCTAAAAACGAGAAAAAAACATTAGCTATGCAGAAAACCTATGAGGCATTTGTTACAGACGGCAGATTCATTTGTGTTAGTTACAGCGCCCTTGAAGTGATTTTTCACAAAAACCGCACTATACAAATAATCCAAATGTTGGTTGGTTTGGCGATGGCTGTAACTATAAAGCAAAGGTATTTTTTGAAATTATATTGACTTCGATTTCCATTATTTCTATTGTTGATCCTAAACTAATGTTGGCCAAAATTATGTCAAAATACAAATAATACGAGAAGAAATACATAGGTCTTACTTTACGTAAATAGGTTAGACTTTAGATAGGGTTTTGTTTTTGTTGGAAATTTTTTTTATATCTCTAGTAAATAGTGCTTAGGCTAGTTCAAGATTGTACAGTTGGAATCATTTGTTACAAAACTTAAATTCGCAAAGCAATTTGGAAATATTTGATTATTTGTGTCAAGTAAAAAAGGATTGCGAAGAAAGGGGGGGGGGGGCGATCATAATAACCGGCCCTGATCATACCTACATTTTTTAATATAAAAAAAAAAGGGGGATGTTAGCGCCCCACACGGAAATCGATCGAATCATGTACAACAAGCTTTACAATATTAATACTATCAAAAATAAGCATGCCATACCATGCACTGGCAGTTGTTGATTCTACAAAAGGGTGAAGCACTATAAATGACCACGAATACTTAAGTTTGGCGAATACTTAAGCATTGGGCCCACGCAAGCGGATTTATATCTGCTAGTAATTAATTATTGTTTTAATAGTTACATTGAGAACTATCGCCTGGCATTTTTGCCTTCCTTCCATAGACTCCATCAGAATGATGTTGGGCTTCTCCAACGTCAGGCTGATGATCGTCTTTTTATTACTAAACTGTTCAGCCGACCTCAATATGCTGGCCGCCATGGGAGTATTGCGGCGAACTCTCTCACTCATCTGAAACACAATTCAATTCAAAGGTTGGACATGGGCTTTCATAAATCAACATCATGTTATTGTATATGATTTCTTCGATAATAAAATAATACAGCTTGACATGCATAACTTTGCAGTTGGTGGTGCCACCAGTAGATTTTATAGATACAACAAAATATTAAGGATTTAAAAGCCGTTAATTCCACTTTGGGCCGCCCGCAAAATTATCTGTGTCAAACTGTACACATTTTCATAAGGGTACTTACTCGTGACGGTTCCGCCTGCCCTACCAAGGAAGATCTGTCGTATTTTAGTAAGCTAGGCCTATCTGGTATAGCGGGAGCGTACGACTGTGGTACCCTGTAGGGAGATAACCCGCTAGCTACAAAATCTCCGATCTTCATCAGAAATTCCATGGAGAGAATAAGATTGAAGTTAAATATCTGCCAATCCACTGAAACATTAAAAGAACACAATAGTCATCACTAACTCATCAGAACATCAATTTGTTTATTATTTAAGCAACAAAGTTTGAAGTATAATGGAAAGGAAAGGGGAGTTTAATCAGTCACGCACCTAAATATTTAAATTTATATTCTATATGATCCATAAAAATGTGATAGCTCTTCCCCCATATTTTAGTCACACTCTTATAGTCACTTTTAGTCTTGATGAAATCTTTCACCATTAATGAATTGTACTCTCCCAAACTTACGTGGTCACCATTACTTACCATAAATTGAATGCTATAATAACATATTTTATCAGAGAAATCAAAATCAGATTTTTCTCCCTAGTATAGACAGGAACACAATCATGGTTATTCCCTACATCTCTGCATTATGTATGTCCGAACTCACATATCACGAACATCCAGTCAGGATAACCATCCCTATCTAAAATGATTAAATTTGCAAGTAGCTAGATGTTTCTACTGCATTGTTTCTATAACCTAACTTAACATTTGATCTCTACACCGCAACGCGCATACATGTGTGCGCGAATATACTGTACGCCCAGCGCTACACGCATTCATTTATGCGTTCCGATAAATCCGTCGTGTACACCGTAAACACGTCACGAATTTAGTCGATAAGTGAACCAAAAAATAGTTCAATCCTTCCTCTTACTGTCATCTTCTGGCGATTAGTGAAAACTTTTGGTTTGTTTACATGAAGCGGATTGAAACCGAAGATGTTTCAAAATGCCGGTCCAGTCATTTGAATTTCACGCCGCAGTACCGTTGTCCCTAGCGTCGTGTGTGTAAGGTCACTCATATGATTTCAGTTTGTGTATCGATGAGTGCACTTGTTATCATATAAACACTGTGTTGGTATATGTAAGCAGCGCTGAGCTGATTTCTTGTTGCATCTCACTGTTTACGATATTAGAGGTGCATCCTGAGATCTATTATATATTTATGTGTTTTATTACGATAAAACAGAAGTAAGCTTAAAATGAAACAGAGAACACATTAAGATAAGCCAATCATAAATCTGTCACGAAATAAGAGAGTTATAGCAGTTTAAAATATGAGTTAGGGTTGTCAAAAAGAGCGGGGTATGGATGTAATTTTGTTTACATAAGGATTGCGGCATTAAGATTAAATCAGTATACAAAAATTATTTTTTTATAAGTTAAGGCTTATAAAGATTTTGACTTAAAAGTCTAAATGACTAGTATTGCATTGGCAATACGACAGCACTTTAAATTCACATAGCGCTGTCTCATGCTGTCATCGACACTTATTTGAACCCTATAGCCCTCTCATCTTGCACTGCTATTTTCTACATAACTTTGTCTTCTTTTCACACTAGTGCAAATCAAAGATTATGATATTACTCGTATCAAGTATTACGATTGGTGCGGATTTTTAATCTGCAGTTTATTTAAAAGTTATGGATTCGATTACCGCTTAGAACGCATAATACTTAATATAATATTTAACATATAAGCGCTGATTTTTTAGATTTTTTCAATTAATGTATAGACACTAAGCTCAGAAACGGGAGCCGAGGCACTGAGCATTGTAATTAGGTACTATGAGCGCCTTGGCAATCCGCCGCCTGGAGCGGACGCCTCCAATTGCGCCTGCATAGGGCTGGGCCTGTCCACAATTGTTTACAGTATTGCTAAAGTTAGGTATATGTTTTTTCAGAGATATTAAAACTATTAAAGGAAAGTAAGGCATCTAAAGCCCAGGTTGATGGCAACAAAATTGAATTGATAGTACTTTTAAAAAACTTACTTTCACTATCAGACCCATCTTTAGTATAAGAGACAACAATCATGTTATTCCCGTTGTGTAGACAATTCCTAGAAGCAGCCACATTAATCGATTTTCCCATAAAATGAGTTATTTTGGTTTCTCTGTTAGGTCTTGTGTCATCTAACTCGCAGTTTTTCAGACGCAGGATGGTTTTTACAGTTTTGTCGCGGTGGGAATTTCTTTCAACAGTCAAGAGAAGCAAACTTAACTTTGCAAGGCCAATTTCAGCTGGAGGATCGAGAGACACCCGGGGCTGTAAAAATAAATATGTCAAGGATTTTTATTTATTTAATATATAACATGAAAATTTTACACAGCAGCTCATTCATGAATATAGAGAGATTTTATTTATATACCTTGTCATATCAAGCCCATGGAAATTAGAGGAAATATGGTTATTGAATAGAAGAAATTCCAGCAAAAAAACTGTGCAAAGTGCATGTCGCCATTTTGCGAGTTTTTAGTAAGATATAAAAATAGATTTCCGCTTTATACTTGAAATTAAGTGTAAATTATTATTATGAGGATAAAACATAACAGATTTTTATAAATATGTATCTCCTCACAGACAATTTAAATAAAAATCAGAAATACTCACACCTGATGAGACTTCAGTCACTATCTCAATGGTTAAACTATCCATGGTGATGGAGAATTTCACCACAATCTTATTTTGGGGTCTGGCTGACTGGACCCTCCTGTGAGCGGGCTGGGCATCCATATTTCTATAATATTCTTGCATCATAGTGTTCGTAGAAGTGTATGGAATGGAAGATCTTGGCAGCCGAACTGCCTGAGTCGGTTCTATAATCTGCTTCTTTCTTGCAAATAGGTTTTCTGACAATACACTCATCAGCATCTTGAAGTCTGAGTTCCCCAACTTCATCTGGAGACGTGAATTCAATATTGATAATATCTAAACAATACATGTATAGGGTGTACCAATAAGAGCACTAGATTCAATTTAATTCAGTTGAATCCTGTATGCATGCAGAATGTTCAATTGTTGTGAACAATGGTGAATCGATGTTCCTGGGCCATCAGCAACACTTTCATTCCCTGAGGCAATGTTGTTGAGAGACTGGAAGTTACAATTATGCATAGATCTCACTGTCCCTACATAATTGAACCTGTTTCAACTGTTTGACTCATTTGGTGCATTTAAATTACTGAAACATTCACAATCTTCCCTCATACTTGTAAGGGTAGGACCCGGATAAAATTAAATTAGAAGAAAAAGAATGAGAAGTTAAATTTAAAACAAAAAATCGGAGAAAAAAAACCTATTAATGTCAGAGAAACGTAATTCTAGTTCTTTTTGGGCCGCTCTGTAAAAATCACAAAAATGAGATACGTTTTTTTGACCCTAAGGGGCCGAACGGAAGGGGAAAAACTGGTGTAAAACTTTTTATGGTGCAACAATAATAATGCCCAATTGAAATCCTTTAGAATCTAATTAGAAGGAGTGACTTAAAAAAATATATATATCCATACCATAATTGCTCCCAATTTACCATCAACATCAATATCGGGGATCTCAGAATACCAGGACGAGGAAAAGTTCCGCTTGGCAGTAAGTTTAAAGGTGGTGGGCTTAAGAAGTATCTTTTCACTTCTGATCTTGTAAGCATTAGAGATGAATACGATCCGTGATAACTTCAACTTATCCAAATCAAAGACCAGTTCCTGAACAATTACTGGATCAGATCGCTGTTACACAAATATACATATTACTCAGAATCTTCAATTACAAAGATATATTTAATAATTATAATAAAAAAAACTTGCAGAATTGACTTACATTAACAAAAATTTTATTAAATTTCGTTTTGACTGTGATGAAACCTAAATCTGCCAACACTGCATCATAGCTCTTTGAATTCTGCGGAATTATTATTATGGGGGTTTCAAATTTAATATTCAAAGCCACTTTTTTGTAATTAAATCCCCTATTCCATTCGTTCTTAACCGTACCTACTGCCCTGTCCCATGCTCGTTCGATAGCTTGAACCGCGCTTTGAAAGTTTCCAAAGAGTTCCTGAAAATAAATAAATCGGAACTATACATGCTAATTTTTAAATAAAAATTGTTACCCTGGAATAATAGTTTTAGCAATAGACTATAATATATACTAGCATATGTTCGACTTACTGCCACTGATGAAACAAACTGGTTGAGAAAAACCATTCTTAAGCGGCTGATATTTGCTTCAAGGGCCATATCATTTCTCTCAGAATTTATGGGAAGACGCATGTTATAGATCACCAATTCTAAAGTCAATGCATTTCCCTTAACAACTGAAACAATCTAAAAGAAATAAGTTTTTTTTGCATAAATATATACTTTTTGCATTTCACACTCAGTTTAAATGAAACATTATTACTCTTTCACCGCGGCGAGTGACTTTAGTCATTTATACAAATCTTTCGCACCACGCCGCGGCTGACTAAAGTCATTTTCAAGTTTCGACTTCTTATTCGGGCGAAATTTGTTTTAAAAATAAGAATATTCCATATTCGTAAAAAGCATTTACTTTGTGGCTTGCCATATAAATAAAACACATAAACTTTGTTTATAATCATAATTTTAATAGGGATACAGGGGTTAAAATTCTTCACCGTTGTAACAAAGGGAAAAAATTAGATAACTTAGAAGCATTAGAAATGAGAAAAAAATCATTAAATAATAAATGTTCTATTTTGAATAATCAAATAAATTTATCTTATAGTCCTATCCTAGATATATTTCCAGTTTGCCGCTCGGTTATTCCCATAATCCCCTCAATTACCCCTTTTCCTTCCCATTCCAATTCCTAAATATGTATATATATCTCAGCATTTTATATTTTATGTCAATTTCAATATTGTCCTAATGATGGAAGGGTACTTTCGAAACCGGTAGATCTTAAATATTAAATATTAAACAAAGTTAAAGTGGTTATAAACAAAGTTTATGTGCAACATCTTTTATTTATCTTTAAATAAGTTTATATTCATTTGTTTTGAATCACGCAACATCTCTGATGTTGAAGGATGATTTTAGGATAGTTCATAATTCATATAATGATTTTGTTTTCCTAAAAGGGTCGTTCTAAAAATGACATTCAACCAAAAATGCGTAAACAAAAAAATCTGTCGCGTACAGACTTCTGCTTAGGTATATTTATTTAGCGGTTTAAAGGTTGAGACATAATATGTAGATAAATATACAAACAGCTAGTTTTACTACATGGCTTGGCGTGTGATTTGAATAAGATTTTGTATATATTAATATCATCATTCCCTTACATTTCACTGTAATCAGACACTCAATCAATTTATTTTATCTCTCGGTAGATTTCAACATTTTTTTTCTTATTGAACAGTCGAAAAATATGATAAAAACAATATGGATTGATTTCTTATTTTTCGACAGTTAAATGGATATTTCAACCCTCCATAGAATGGAAAAGACATTGCGAGCTGAAAAACTTGTGTTGACCTAGAAAATCCAGAGAGAAAAAGCTGTGCAAATTTCATGATTCCAGAGCTCACTGTTTAACAGTTTTTGGTAGGACACACTGTGGGATTTTCTGCTTTATAGATAAGACTAGTAGTTAGTACCCAGCTTCGTCTAAGTTTTAACATTTTTTTTCTTTTTGACCAATTGAATAATCAAATGGTCAATATTTAAAAGCTCTATGGCTCATGATGGAAATGCAGTTGCTAGCTGAAAATAATTGCATTGATCTAGATATTCTGGACAGAAAAGCTGTGCAAATTTCATTGACGCCCACTGACGACGCACAAACAGATTTTCCGCCTTTTACAAGACATATCCGACAGACTTTCCTTAGATGCCATTTGTAAGAAGACTCAACGATGCAGAAAACCACACTGAGTACGACCCCACTTTTTTTTTTTTGGTTGATTTTCTGATTTTCTGATAGTAGATATGAATAAAATAAATATAAATATGAGAGTCTGCCGAGTAGGACTTCTTACACCCTGCATAAATACCAAGATAAGAAATACCTGTTTATGTATAGATGCAGGATTAGGATCATTGACTTGGATATCCTGAAGTTTGAATTCGACTAGTGTCTTTGAATTCTTCATGATTACTTTGCCGTTGAGCCCCTTCACAGACATCCGAGCCAAGGATCTCTGTTGTGTTGCTATCTCCACTCCAACGTGCTCCATCACCATGACAACCTTCAAGTCCGGTTATTTCTTGGCTCTCTCTCCTATATCTAAATTTTTCTAATTAAATAAAATCATTAACATCACATCTCTGTTTTAGTAAAGAAAGTCCCTTGTAAAGTCATTCTGTTGTTGTTTCAACAGACAAAATTTCGACCAATTTTACTATTTTTTTACAGAAAACACATTGTGGTTATTATATATGTATTTTTACTTTTTAACATCATAGAGGATATATAAAATAAAGTGGTATTATATATCATTTTATTTTTTGCTAATATTAATTTTACTAGTAGCCAGTGGCGGCTCGTGACTTTTTAGTGTGTAAGAGAGCTAAGATTAAAAAAAAAGTCGTGATTGATGTTGTAGTAGCCGAAAACGATTTTTTGAATTTTTTTTTGTATGAAGATTTTCAAGTATTTTTTTTTTTTAATAATAACCATTTTCACTAAAAAGTCACGAGCCGCCACTGATAGTAGCTGCACTTTTTCAATAGACTTTATTTTATTTTTTCTTTAAAAAGAAAGACAAACATTCCTGGGTTACGAATAACCAGACAATATTTGAAAAACTCCTGCTAGCATCATGATAAACAGAAAATGTTGCTTGTGCAATGATGGAGGACTTAGCTAGAAGAGGAATTGAACCCGCGACGCTTGGGTGGGAACCCGGCGCATTTATCAACTAGGCTAGTAACCGGTCAGACTAATTTAATCCTTTTTACAAGTCATGCATTTCTAAGCAAATTTAATATTTGAATACTTGTACTAATTAAGGCGCTAAGTACCAAAAACTAAAACTGCTTATAGTAGTAACAAGTTACTAATTTGAAAAATAAAATTATATGTAGCACACCTTTTAAAAATGTTTCTTAAAAGTTTGAAGCAATCTCAACAGTTTACATTATTTAAAAATTAATTTTGCATTTCTATAAAATAAAATAATATAATAAAATGTTTTTAATTTTTTGGTACTTAGCGCCTTAATTAATACAAGTATTCATTTGTCTATGGACAATAAAACACAGCTAAAGTCATTTCAAGCAACGTTTTCATTCTGACTAGTGGTCTCTCACCAGGGCGATACTGAGAGTATCTACCACAATAGCATGTAACGACACATATGAAAATGAACAAATACTAGAATGTTTTAATGGACATACGTGAGGGAGGTTTGTCGGGTTTTCTGGACGGCGACATTACTTCATCTTTTCGTGTATTTGGTAACAAGCGGACTGATTCCACTTGAGTTTTGACACCTTGTACTGTCCTTAACCTCACCTGAAAAATTAAAGAGTTTTTCCATTTATTTTTGTCTTCAAATTGCTAATGATAGATAATATCGTCGCTGGAAAGGGGCTTAACCCTTTAGATGCGAGATGCGGATATATCCGCATCACCGTGCACGGCTCTTAAGTGCGAGATGCGGATTTATCCCACGCCCTGAAAAAAACATGTCGCTTAAGTGCAAGATACGGGTTTATCCGAATATTATATTGAATATGATTTTGTTTCGTATTCCGACATTCCTTCGTCAAAAAAAATGCTTTTTACGATAGTAAGAAGTATGTTTCGAAATTCAACTTTATTTTTCATTGACTAATTGACTTATTTCATGACTTTATATGAAATCTTATTTCGCACGTAAAGGGTTAAGCGACGACCCTTTGGTCAAAAATTAGTTAAGTATGCAGTTTTTATCAGTTTTTTTTTCGGCGTCGAATGCTCCGACTCTCGTTTGATTCTGAAGACTTTTGTGGCCCTCCAGCCATCTAAAATATATTTACCATTTGGGAGAAGGCTTGACTTAAGCGACACAAGTTTGGGACTTGTTGCTTTAGGTAACTCAGTGAGACCATTGACTTACCTAAAGTAAGTTATTTCAAAGATATTTACATAAGTAAATACCTTTGAAATGATGTGAGTTAGGGCTACTATATTTATTATTACACATACAAATTTGGGTTCCTTTTAACAGAGTCTAGTTCAAAACCTATTTTCGCCATCGGGTGGAGATATAATGTCTTGGCTTTAAGCCATCGATGTTTTGGAAAAAAATAGCAATAACAAATAATATTTACTTCCACATTTTTAGCAATGGTGATTAGCTGCTGTATCCCTTCCAGGTGCAACAAAAGTTGGAGACGTGTAAAGTCCAGATCAACCAGTTGTTCAACTGAACGATAATGGCTGTGGAAGTCAGGACTATGCCTATTGACCTGCAAAAACAACAAAATTATCATCGATTACTATCACTTTTTTACAATAAACAACACTGACGGTAAAAATTACAACTTCATTACCGACGGACATCATAACATCAACCTTCCCGCCGGTTCTACAACTAACTAGATAGAGAATCGATTCCATATCAGTCTCCGGTAACTGGAACCGCAGTTACAGCCCATTCCAGATTTCAACCATCTCTAGTCGACTCTAATTGCGCGAAATATGCTTTCCAAAAGGAGATAATTCTTCACACATTCTAAGATAATATAATATTCACACACTTTGCAAGTAAAATTAATTATTGTGAGATTAATTGCATGCATAGTGGTTTTTTAATGTACTTTGGAAAATAGATATCAAAGAAACCAAGTATTAGATGTTAAATCAAAATAAATAAAAAGTAGGAGAAATACACATTTTTAGCAAAACATTTTTTTAATAAAAACTTGTCCTTTTTTATGGTAAATTTAATGTGAACTATGAAATTCGGGAGTCAATCATAACTTGACATTTGAATCTACTATATGCTTTTATAAAATCGGTGTTATTCACTGATGCCATAGAATTTTTTTTTAAATGGTTTGTACATTTCTTGTCAAACTGTATGTACAATTAATAAATAAAGTCACGACTCACATTTAGATATTTGATAGTAAATAAGTACTGCTTTTGGTCTTCCCTTTCTCGTGCTGTACTGAGCAGATGTAGGGCTTCTGCAGTAGGGGAGGGGTGAAGGATCACGTCAGCCCCTCCGAGCTCAGCACTTGCCTCCAGGGACAGGGTTCGCTGTACAGCATGCAACTTCAGGTCTTTCAGAGCAAAAGAAATCAAGGGAAGTCGATCCTTGATGGATGGGCTTAATACAACGACCTTGAATTCTGAAAGATACCATACAATAAGCTGCTTGGGCAAAAAATTATTTAATTTTTCAGTTCAGAAAGGGTTTTTAAAGTTGGTGTTTCAAACTCCATTACATTTGATGACTATCAAATCGATGATCAATGCCATTTTGAATTTTTGACATTTGACGGTCTCCATTAAACGCTGATTTTCAGCTCATTTTAGCATAATGGTCAAGTTGTTAATCAAAATGGCACTGATCGTTGATTCGATGGCTATCAAATATGATGGAGTTTGAAATATCCCAACCTAAGGCATTCAGTATTTTTTGTAACTTTTTAATTGTATGCATTTTCAAACACACAGTAATTTTTTTTAAATATTACAATACCTACAAAATTGAAGCATTTTTTATAAATAAAAAAATCTATGTTTTTTTTTAAACAGCCATGTGGTTTGCCCATCTGTCAGTGAACTGTCAAAAGATAGGACTCGACAAAACCAAATAAGGATTTACATATCATATTGTTCAAGATCGTAGAAAAACAAAAAAATATGGATTTGTTTGATTTATTCTTAGTGTAACTAAGTATGGAGACAAAGTTAGCAGTATATAAATCAGTGAGTCGCCCCACCCATACATACGGTCACCAAATCTAAGGGTTGAAAGAGAAAATACGTTCCGGGGTCCAAGCTGCTTAAGCGTTATGAAACATGGTGGAAGTGCAGAGAAGTCAGATATGAATAATGCAATGTTAAGTATGGACATACCACCCATGATGAATGTTGCTTCAAGTTCGGTTAGTTGTACAAAATTAGTTCCGAGTTCAGACATTCTTTCATTTTGCCGTTTGTTATTCTCTGCAGGGTCAAAATACTTCAACAACGACAAGTTTGATGAACGAGATGCAGTGTACTGAAACAATGGTTTTAATAGAAACATTATACTATAGTATGTGATCATCAGGTGATCTGAAGTCGTGAAGATTAAACCAGAAGAAACCGGGGGAAACTGGAAAGACAGCTAAGGATAACGGGAGCTCTGCACTGTTTTGCCAAATCCGAATGAATTCAGACCGCTACTATGTAGAAATAGTTAAAAAATACTATACAAAGATATTATAGTTCCAGTTGAGAGAAAAATCCTTAAAAACACGTGGTTTACTCAGCTAAATATGATGGCTTTGGTAACTACACATTTAATAAAATTATATCAGATCGACATAAATATTGTATTGCACAATTAAATTATGATAATTACCCGAGGTGGATTATCAACGTCTTTTTTTTCATTGAAACGCAAACTATCTAAAACTTCCATTAGTTTTATCAACCTAAAACAAAAAATGTTATTTTACACATTACTCTGAAATGATAATTTAATTTAGAATATTAATCCAAAATTTTGAGGAATTGATCAAAAATAGTTTTGTTTATTACCTTCCTTCTGAAACATGAATATTAACAAATGGTAATTGACCATTGAGCTTAATCTTGGGTAGTCTTGGGTCGTCCATGATGAGGCACTTCTCTAATTCTATATTAAAAGAAGTTGGCTGCAGTAAGTGAAGGGGAGTTGGCTTGGAATTTAAAATGCTGGATTTCCAATCTTCTCCCTCAAATGCCATGACCACCTTATGAAACAAATACTGTTATTATCACGGACAATGACACTTATAGTGTTTGTGTTTAATTTTTAGAACTAAATATCATTTTATTTTTTTGGAACAACTGTTTCGGCGTTTAATTAATAATTTTGGTAAAAACCGGTTTACATTAGAATTCTTATTCTGTGAGAATTCTTATAATTTTTGTTTGATTATTCATTAATACTACTAGGTCCCGCTTGCCAATAATGAGCAAACGCCTTTACATATTGAATGTAAGGGTTTTAGATTAAATTTACTAGAATAATTAGAAATGAACAAATGATCCAAATATAACATTAATTGGATATGAAATTGTAAATCGATTTTTATCCGATTATTAAACAGTAAAAAAATTAAACTAGGCGGTCTAACCACAGTTTGATAATAGCTTTGCAAGCCGAAACAGCTGTCCTAGTAAAAATAAAACCTAAAAACTAGCAGAACTTAATAATAGGGTAATTATTACTATTTTTTTTAAATGCACTCATATGACTTCATGATGTCTATTATGTTCAGATCAAACTTACTTGAATTTCATTCAACTTAAAGAAGAATTTATCGTATGAGTGTATCTGCGCTTGTCTCAACAGTTCAGCATTGCCAGCATTATTCTGTAATTGCAGTGGAAGATCGAGTACATGTATTGATCTCGGAATTGACTTCACATTGATGGCACCAAAGTTCACAACCGCGCAACATGTGTTTCTATAAATCAGACAAGCACTTCGTCAGTCAAAATAATTGTGACATTATGACAATAATGTAAATAAATTCTATTAACCTTTTCAATATATTCCAGATGTAAAAACGAGGTTCACGGTCATACTATAAAACTTCAGGGGTCAACTACGAGGGTAATTTGAAAAGTTTCCGGCCTCATCGACATAAAGCAACTGTAGAAAAAAAAATCTTTCGGCGATTTATAACCGTCGATGAAACTTAGGCTCACCATCATACGTCTGAGACCAAACAGCAGTCAATGCAGTGGATTGTGGTGGGGGAACCAACTCCGAAGAAGGCAAAGGTCGTTCTCTTTGCAGGAAAAGTGATGGCGACAGTTTTTTGGGATAGCCGTGAAATAATTCTTATTGATTACCTTACAAAGGGTGAAACAATCAACGGACAGTACTAAGCTGCATTGCTGTTTGAACTGAAAATGACTGGATAAACTGAAGGCCACAATTAAGAAGAATTTAGAAAAAACGTCCACATTTGGCCAAGAAAAAAATCCTGTTTCACCAAGATAAAGTTTGGGTTCACACATGCATGGTCACAATGTCAAAATTGAAGTTTGAAATTCTTCCGCACCCACCCTATTCGCCAGATCTAGCTCCCAGCGACTTTTTCCTGTTTCCTAATTTGAAAAAAAAATTTGGGGGAAAAAATATAAATCAAATGTTGAGGTGGAAAACGCTGTAAACGAGTATTTTTTTGGGTTTAGACAATCAATTTTTTCTGACCATTTAAAAGGATGGGAGAAACGTTGGACCAAATGTATCGAGTTGCAGGGAGACTATGTCAAGAAATAATTTTTGTTTTGCTTCGAAATATGTGTTTTTCTTAAAAAGGCCGGAAACTTTTCAAATGACCCTCGTATTATTTGATTGCTCTGATGAAAGTTGTTCAATCAAAACAAATACTTTTTTTAAATTATACAATTTTTTTTTTCAATTTTGCAAAAAATACAGTGGCCTAGCTTCACTTTTACTTACTAAGGGTAAGCTTGCCAATGGAACTAACAAATGTTTATAAAAAATCTGGAAGGGTAATCCTGGAGTGGAGAATAATAATTATTATAAAGGTAAATTTTTTAGAAAGTCTTCGTTAATGAGACACAAAAATTTCACCTTTTTCCTCAGATTTTCATTGCATCCCCTAAACTTTCCTGTTACGAGCATAAAACACATTGTATAAGAAAACTGAGGACATCGCCCTTAAGGAGATATTTCACAAAAATGGCGCTGAATAAATTTGCCAAAATTACTAGATACTGGATTATGTGCATTTGCATATGAATATGCATAGTGCATATTTGAGCCTTTTTTCGTCATGAATGCATATTACAGCAGTTTTATTCCTTTGCAGAGGTTCTGCAATTTAACAGTGTATTAAAAGTTAATTATAATTTTAAACATATATTTTGACATTGTTTTTTTTTTTTAATTATGCATATTTTGGCATTGTAAGTGCATATTTTTGGCATTTTTTAGTCTATATAATCCAATGTCTAATTAAAATTATGAATTATTCACATAAAATAGTAATAGTCCATAGCAACTTATGGTTAAAAAAACATTCCTTTACCTGTAATGGCTGTGGAGTGGATATTTTATTATTATAATATAATTACACTAATGACATTTTTAACTTACTTTTTATAACATCCAGAATGTGGAAGAATCACGTAAGAGGAGAGAATGTCCACATCAATATCATAAATTGTACGTTGCCTGAGAGCATTTAAGAAATCAACTGATATTTCTTCACTCAGATCAGATAACTTATTTTTGGTGATTTGTCGTAACCTAAAAATAAATATCATATATTAGAAATCTAATTTGAGTAGAGTTAAGAAAACTAAATGATATTTTAAATAATAAAGCTGTGGTACCTAGTGTATAGGTCATGCAATAAGAGTTGATACGAACAACACATACTTAGGATTGTGCGTATTGGTGCATATACATACACTTACCGCAGCAATGTTCTTGAGAAAATTCACTGAGAAATAGCCTTTTGTCTTGTTTACACTTACTTATGGTTAAAAAAAGGGACAAGTGTATTTTGAATATAAGAAAAGTTTGTAAAAACTTTCGATTAGTTTGAAAAAACTGAAACAGCCTGTTTTTTTTCTTTCACAAAATTGAACTTTTAAAAATTTTACCAAAATTTTCTTTTCTGAAGTCGTAAAACAAGTTGGAAACATGTTGTAGTAAGCAATGCACCTGTGTGAGTACTGTGTTTGACTCAACATTTGCTGTGCTGCAATACTTATATATGAGGGGCTTAGAAGCAAAGGCAGCAATCTCCAAAAGAGGTTCTGTAGCATTGTCAACTTTTGAATGATTATAAAGAAAAATATACAAAAAAATATTAGTGCATTAAACTAGGAACAATTTGAAACAATTATCTCTAAATTGATCAACATATTCACAAAAGAAAAGTGCATTAAACGTTAAATCAACTTTCAAAAGAAATTTTAAAATGGGAGCCCTCATATATACAATAACACTGGAGAGAGATTTATATTTTCAAAGATAAAATACAGGCCACAAAAGATGCTGACTTTTTGTTTATTTAGATTCAAACGTTGGCAATTATGAGTGACTTTATTATTGCGAAGTTATTTTTGAAAAATCATGCACCAGCTAGCTTCAAAATATTGTGGAGATATTTTTTTGGTTACTATTTTACCTATATTATGATAAACTCATAAAGACTTTTTTAAGAAAAGATTGCAATGGACAGCACTTTAACTAAATTTACTCTTTGGTGTATTATAATGCACAAGTGAATGGAATAAGTCGGAGATGTCCCAGGAAAATACATGGCACAATCAAATGAAGAAATGTCATGTCAAGAGTCGGTATGACAGAAGAGTGTGTATGAATGTAAATGAACCAAAAAGTGTATGCCAGGACAGAGTTATTTTGTATTCCATTCTCTGCTGGGAAATGGCATGATGGTTTGTCAGTCATTCAGTATACATTATTTTTCCTTACTAAATGCTTATCGCAATGGAGACTGACTACTTGTGAAGAATTGAATACACATAGCATTTTTCATAAAAATCTGATGCCTTAGCCTAATTGGCCACAGGTCTGAACTCACCGTGCTAAGGCAAAGGATTTTTCCGGAATTTTGAAAATATCAACAATTTTGAGAATGGTCTGAGCATCGTACACCAACTGCAATGGTTGAGCTAAAACTTTAATGCGCTTTCCGCATTCACCATCTGAAATATGTTAACAAAATATTGTAAGATGGGAGCTGAATTTCATAATATTCAAGCAAATTATCGGTGTATTACAATTTATATATAAATATGTCAGTATATATTCTATTGAACTAAAACCTATCGATCAAGCTAAAACCGTATAGATACCGATGACGGTTATCTGGATGCCCCATCTCTACGATGCGTAGGACGGTCATCTTGGACGCTTGTCCTGCAATGATTAGAATATTAAGGGCTCTCTGCTCTGTTCAAAAAATGTTGTAAAGTAAATTGACCACCACAACACGGGCATGTGCCTAGTTTGGTAGTCGAAAAAAGAAAAAAAAAAACTAATTTGTAATATCATAACGAATATCAAAAAAAAAAGTTTAAAAATCCATATACTTGTCCGGGGGAGGAGTGCAGTAACTTCAAGGGGTGATTCTACTTGATAATACAAGTAAAAAACATGAATAACATTTTTTTTAATTCTGTAAAATCAATAAATAAATAATGTCCCTTATGAATTCATAGTGATTTATTTTAACATGATTTGTGTTATTTCAATCTATAAAATAAACAATGACAAGATTTTGAGGAAATAAATAAAAAAGTTACTATAATTTTTATGATATGAGTTCTACATTCTTTTCTGGTACCTGGTAATAGGAGATTGGCTTTTATCAGGGCAATCTTTACCCTGCAACAACTCAATGAAACTGTACTCGTACCAGTAGCATAGGTTTCAAAGTCATGAACATGCATAGAAACTACTGGATTTCTTTAAGCATTGAAAGCTATATAAAAATACTACATATTAATATATTTATGTTATTATTACCGAGAGGATTAGTTTCGAACATAACATTCAGCAAACTCGTGTTTGGTGTTATCTGCTTGGAGGTGACGAGGTGGGGCATAACCATGTTATGTTTCACACCAGTCACAGTGAAGTCATTCATGCTTATGTCAACCCTGGAAATCAAAAGTATTATATTTAGCTTTATGTTGGTATTACTGGATGCCAACTGTGGAGAGTGGCTTATGTAGTCCTGTGTCGATAAATATATATTTATATCATACCTAAATCCATTGGCAGCCGGTCGCTGTTTGAGCGATACCTGGACACTACTAAGCTTGGAAGTGAGAACATCAGTGGTGTCATCGGAAAGGTGAATTAAAAGACATTTCAACGAGAAATTAAACTCGGTGGCCACAAATTCCACAGGCAGAGCGGTAGGAGCAATATTCTCATGATAGTCTATTGCATCATAAAATTTGGACATTTCTTCATCCGTCATCGCATTTTTCAATTGTTCAACTGAAAAAAAATACACAAATCAATTAAAATTATTTGATTATAAATTCTGTTCACATGAATATAATAAATTGTTCTTCTTCTGATGCCTTCTCCTTCTGAAGTTGCCTTATCTTCAGTGAAATATTCAACCTGCGAATTTCAGACAGGAATAACTCTGTGGAATTGTATTTCACACTAGTCGCGTAAGTTACAAAGCCATGATATTGGAGTTTACTTACTAAATCAGTGAAATTCACAACATAGTTTAGTTTAGCGAATTCAGACTCACGTATATCATCGTTTTGATTAGATTGTTTTGCACCTCCAAACCAAGAACTGAACCATCCTTTTTTCCTTATCAGCCTCCTTCTTGATATTGCCTAATCTTTCAACCTAAAAAAAAAAAGACACAAATGAATCCTCTAACATAACTTTGCAGTACAAAATATTTGCCCATATTATCATCATCACTAAGACCTGGATGAGTCATTACAAATAGACATGGGCAGATTTATACTTGGTAGTGAATTAAGTCAGTCGGATTCTTCTAGTTGAGAGTACACGACAGCATTGACAAAATTACTCTACTGTCAAAACATCTTATTTTTACTGTCACTAAATGGCGCTAGTCATACACACACACCATGTATAATATGACAAATTATACCCGAAACCGTGTATTTCAAAAGCGGCAATAAACATACATGTATCGCGAGCGGAAAAAATGGTTGTTCAAAAGTAATGTGCCTACAGTTTTTAATTATTATCAAGAATTACATAGTAAAGCATACATTTTTCTCGATTCGCTGCCGTATAAAAAGCAGATTAAAGATGTCCAGATTCAGTTCACACTCGTCCAGAACTGAGATAACTTCAGGAGAGATCTTGCTTGACGTCTGCAGCTTGGTTTGATATGCCACTGCATAGTTTTTGCACATATTGCGGTGCCGAGAAATATGCTCCCAGTTCCAATTCAACATACTTCGCCTCACGTCACGCTCCACAACACATGTGTACGCATATTTCCACCATTTCTTGTAAGGTTTTTCGTACTTGCACAAAAATGGACGAAACTTCCTGAAACGGAAATCAACTTTATAAATATAAACAATGTTTTAGCAGACAGTTTGAGAAGATTAAAAATATGAGAATTAATTTTGAAGGATGCTAATTTTTTTGCTTTAACAGACATGCTTCCTTTAAGTTCTTGTGTTTTTTACACCCAGCTGTGATTATGCATATCACAAGCAAAAACTTCTAAACGAATAGTATTATGAATTACAAAGTTTTGGGCAACATGTTTTATGTACCTACCTACCATTTTTTTTTATATACATAGCCTGTTCAAAAGAAAAGGTGAATTTTGAATTTTCGCAGGCTGTGTACATTCGATTATCGTTTTTATTTTTTGTTATGTTGGTACACGTATGTTTATCATATGTTAGTATTATCAGCCGTTTTGAATTAGTGGTTTGTTTTTGACAACTGGAAAGGTAAGTCACGTTTTTGTGTGTTCTTCGATTTTTTACTTTTGGAAAAAATGGATCATTTATCCATCTAACATATGATAAACATACGTGTACCAACATAACAACAACAAAAAAATCGATAATCGAATGTACACAGCCCGCGAAAATTCAAAATTCACCTTTTCTTTTGAACAGGCCTCGTATGTACATATAAAAAAAGGATTAAAAGGTAAAATAGCGT
The DNA here is from genome assembly GCA_022651775.1 of Drusus annulatus. Lineage (NCBI taxonomy): Eukaryota > Metazoa > Arthropoda > Insecta > Trichoptera > Limnephilidae > Drusus > Drusus annulatus. The sequence continues at coordinate 892,022 of JAGWCC010000083.1, forward strand.
ATCCAAATCTGATAGAAGATATTGTAGGAAGGATGGGATTTCAGTAGGGTGGGGTGACAGTATTTATATCAGGGTTAACTGAGCAAATTTAAAACAGACGTAATTCAATACATTACACATTAATGTATGTAACATATAGAGGCCGGAGTTTATTTATGTATTGCACGGGGTCCTAAAAAGTAACAGTGAAAAATTCGGATTAGATCGTCTAAGAGTGTGATGAAATTGAGAACAGCAAGAACAGGCAGATAGGCATTCAGTCCAAACACCATTATACCCACATACTATATATTATTTTATATTGATTAAATATGTATTTCACATTTAATTAATATAAGCCGAGATTTTAACCGACAACCTCTGAGTTTGTAGTCGAGAATCTTAACCGCTTGATCACAGAGGTCGTCGAGGACTATTCAATGATGTAATAATACCAAATTTTTAACTTTATTCCACTATTTTGCATTAAGACCGGACCGGTTTCACCTTATAACGGACATCTTCAGATGGGTTATATAGTGATGAGTTAGATGCATCTGTGGGTTTTTTAAATTTATATAATAACGTCTCTCAAAAGTTAATAAAACTACCCGAAGGTACATTTGAATGTAATTGGAAAGCCGCCCCTGTCAGCAATAAAACAAAATCCTAAGTCAAAGATGATTAATATGAATAGACTCAATAAGCGTCCATTCCGGACATTAATAGTATATTACTATAGATTTATTTAAAATTGTACCAGTCTGAAGATGCCGTTATAAGGTGAAATTGGTCCGGTCTCAATAACAAAAAGTGGAATAAAGTAAAAAAATTGTTATTATTAAATCAAAAATAAGGAGTTCCACCACAAATAGACAGTTTCAAAATCAGAAACAATAAAAAGAAGGCTATTTACCTAAAAGGCTTTCTTCTAATCATGATGTCCATTGAATTAGCTAGCATCATAACATCCTGATATTGTTGTTTTGTGAAGTCTAGAGCCGTTTCATCTATTTGTACGTTAAATATAACTTTAGGAATGCTAAACTTCGGTTTGTCTTCCTCTGGTTTGGGATTTAATTTTAATTGTGCACTTGCATTGATTGGGCCCAAAACTAAAAAAAAAAAACAAATTTATTAGAATTATTATTGTGCACGTATAAATGAGAGACAAATTAGGTGCAGGATACCACGGCAACAGGTTAATTATTGTTTGCTATAGAAAAATGAACCACATATGATTATTAAAATCTATACACTAGTTCTTTGCTTTCTGAATCCTGTATACACTGTTCAACCTTGGAAGCATTCTTCTTTTAGTGCCTTCTCCGAAGATCTATGGGAAATTGACTATAATCATAGCAATCTTCCCCTTGCAAGTTCGTATAAGTTTCAAAGCTTTTAGTATTAAAGATAATATGTAAATCAAATTGAAAACATTCAATAGATATATGTATAGCTTATTATACTTACTCCGTTTATACTTAATTCGATGATCAATTTTGTTGGAATGTTCTTCTCGAAATTTCTCCAATATTTCACTTTGTGTAGATGTTGAGTTCTTAAAAAGCATAGAATTAGAGTTCCAATATATAGACAACCCTTCTAACGTTAATATCTGTAAAAATTAAAGTTTTTTAATACCTCTCATGGTAAAAATGTTATTGTTAAAAAAAAAACTAATAACGAAGCAAGGCAAATAAATGCCAATGTGCTTGATCACAAATTTCAAAACAAATTGCAAGTAGCCAGATGTTTCTACTGCACTTTTTCTATATCCTAACTTACATTTTATGTAATAATAATCTTCACATTGCTTTAAATACGTTTTAAATTTGTGTGCATTCACATGGTGAAAAAACATTATTTTAATTCAAATTGGATGGTATCGGTGGAAGAAGGTGACAGCATTATACATTCATATAGTGCTGTCTCATTCTTTCATTAAAAAAAATCATTTGAACAAAAGATGGGTACCTACTCGTATCGAGTATAAAACGAAGGGGGAAATTTTTGTTCCGTGCCATTGGGCCAGGAAGTTACGGGTTCGATTTCCGCCCTAAGAATAATATGATTTTTTTATTTAATATTATATTTAAGCGTTGGGTGCGTAAAAACGCACTGTAATTAGGTACTATCAGCGCCTGCACAGATATAAAAATTAAGCAGAGTATAATAATTATCTTCAAACCTTACCTTATATATCTGCTCAGTGACTAAAGGCACCACTGGTTTCTCGAGGTTTGTGTGTACAGAGAGGTTATAAAGGGTAAACCCGAGGGAAAATGGCGATCCCTGGTGAGTTGTATTATCCTCATATCTTATATGAATGTCCTTTATTTTTAATAGGATATTCTTTACTAGAGCTGTTGTCAACTTTTCTGAATATGAATTATCCCCTTTGAGTTGATCTGAAAAATATATTCTGTTCAGTTAAAAAAATCGTACAATTTGCGCACTTGAAAATGAAAAAATATGTATTCACTGAATGTAAAGTTGTGCTCTAACCTTTTAAATTAACTTAATTATTTTTTCACTTCCAAACAATCTGAATTTTTTAGGTATAAAATTGAAAAACTGACAGAATATAGGAGAAAAATTATTGACTGGTTTATGTATTTTTCTATGAAAAAAAAAAAAAACATTAATAAAAAGGCCACAAAAAATGCATCAACTAGAGGGTTGTGAAAGAAAGGTATAATTTTAAGAGTTCAATTAACAGACAAACCATTTTTAATTTTCGTTTGTTTTCCTTCTTCAACCTTCTGCAGTGTATTTTGCTTGGTAAGCAAAAGTATACGGTCTTCCTTTTTTGCCTCATATTTTACTTCTTGATTAGGAATAACAAGTAAGAATAATCCTTCAATCGATGCTTCTAGTTGACCACCAGATAAGTTAGACCAATCTATAGTAAGCACCAACTTTGCTAAAATTTATAAAACAAAATACATAAGGTATACAGGATTGATTGTGGTGCCTCTCCGGCAAGACAGAGAGATTGACCATGGTATAGGAGTGGCAAGCAGTGCGCTGCAGCTCGGTGATAAGAAACCAGAGCAAAGTATTGGGATGACGTTATCAGTGTACAAATCAATATATCACCAGCATGTACTATTAGACATGCCACCACAATGTCCGAAGACCGACTCACTCAAAATACTAGTGCCAATTCCAGAGAGGAAGACAAGAGGGAAGAAAGTAATATCAAGATGATAAAATACAAATAAATGCATCATTGAATTAAATTGAATACATACTCCTATTTTTACTTAGTTTTTAACGGTAAATAAGCATGCATTCGACTGCTGAATATGTCGAGCACAACAATATTACCTAAGCAAAGTTCATTTTGGAATCAACTTATGATAATCAAACATCAAGAATACTTCAAAGCATAAACATCAAGACCAGTGCAGGAGAGAAAATAGTCAAATGAAATGGGTTACACTCGAGACCTGCAGTAATGGTCGACTGTCATAGCCTATCAATAATTATTAAAAAACAGTTTTCAATCAAAATTTTGAGTATTGGATAACCAGATAAGATAATAGAGTAGCAAATTTAATCATGTTAAAGCTTGACAACCTTCCTGATTAAATACATTCATTTAATGAATTTTCAACAAAAGGAAAATGTGAAATCATCACATTGATAAAAGGCACATATGAAGAAACTTCATTGAGAGGGTAATATATTATACATTTTTTAGTTTTTAAAGAAAGGTAAACATTCCCAGATTACGAATAACTTGATAATAGTGAGAAATGTTGCTTGTGCAGTAGAGGACTTAGCTAGCAAAGGAATTGAACCCATGACGCCTGGGTGGGAATCCGACGCATTTGTCCAACCAGTCTAATATTACTTAAAATCATTTTTATTACACTAAGAACTTGCTTTGCCTGATATTTCAACACTCTTTATTTTAACCATTAAGTGTAGCGTTGTGACCGCTCCGTAAGAACTACTTCTTTTGGCGGCAGTTCCAACTTCCTTCATTATTCATTGAACAAATACTTCAATTGAAGATAGACTACAAAGCTACAAAGAACTACTTTATTTTGCGGCAGTTCAGTTGCGAAGTTGAACTTCAAAACCTTCAAAGAAGTACTTCATTTTAAGTACTACAATTAAAGTTCGACTACCAAGAACTACTCAATTTTGCGGTAGCGCAAACTTGAATTGAAGGTCGACTTCAAAGATTTGGCGAAGAACTGGTTCTTCCCCAGTTCCATCTCAGGATTTTTTGTTGATTTGCTAGTACTTTTCGATTAAAAGGAACCGGTTCCTAGCCGGTCACTGGAACGGTAGAAATCCTTTGTCCGTTCTTTTCGTGTTTTTTTGGGCGAGGAACCGGTTCCAGTTCTTTTCACTTTCAAATTTCTACCGACTAGTACTTTTTTTTAGCGAGGAACTAGTTCCAGTTCTTTTCGTTTTCAAATCTCTACCGACTAGTACTATACGTACAAGACGCCATACTGTTTGTGATTGTATAATAATTTATTGTTGCACTTAATTAGCATTGGGAAAAACTTCAATGTTAGATTTAAAATTAGAGATGGTCGATATCAGGATTGGGTGTACCTGCGGCGAGGAACCGGTTATTTGTCCAGTTCTTTTTGAAACCGGTTCCTGGAGATTTTTTCGAAAAGTACTAGCAAATCGACAAAAGTTCCTCGCCAAAACAAAACAAAGTATAATAGATATTTCAAAACTGCATTGAAATTGCCTAATGAAAATGATGCTGCAAGCTGACAGTAATTGCGTTGAATTAAAAATTCTCAAGAGCTGCATAAATTTCATGACATGTGAGCTCTCAGTTTGGAAGTTTTTCCTGCTCCACACACAGATTCCCTAAATTATATTATAGTCAAGATATCTTCAAGAGAAATATTGTATTGTTTACTCACCCAAGCTTCCAAAAATTGTTTGTACTGGCAAATCCAAACTATCAAGGGCACTTTGTTTAAGAAAAATATTTTCCAAAACAACATTGCCTAGAAACAAAACATTAAAATTACTTCACTTCTTTGAAATTCAATAACATCTCACTCAATCTAATTTATTGTGATAATTAATTTAGGAATATTAACACCAAATTATTTCTTATACTTACCATCCAATATGTTTATTTTTAATTGCGATTTATCAACATTTTCCACGTAATCGCCTATAAATTTATTCAAAATATTGACAGCAAAATCTTTCAAAACCATGTTTTAGCTGTTGCTCATCACAGGGACAAGCGTCTTTAAAACCTATTGATTCCAATAAATGTCAATTTCAGTGCATCACCAGGAAAGGAAATCTACAATGAAATGATATAAATGATGTATTCAACAAGAAACTAGACGTAACTGAAAGATAAAGGTAGATAAGCACATTGGCTTATCTTCCTTATCGTGCATTGAATTCAAATTGAGGGAAATAAAAAACACTTAAATACAAGTTCTTGATAGCAATTTAATTTTGGTTCAAAAATACAACTGAATTTATTGTTGTGCTGCTATTGTTATTTTGACGATTATTGGAAATTACCATTGTTATTGTGTAACTAGCTTTAACCAGTGAAAAATCATGCCGTGTAACTTGACATGCCATGATGAAAACTGAGTTTTTTTCTTCTTCTATAGAATCAAAAAATAATAGTTTTTATCTACCTTATTTTATAGATAGCCACTAGCAGCAGAAAATCACAGGAGAGTTAAAAACTTCCAGTCTTTTAAAGATTCTAGATTTTTTCTTAGTAAAGTTTTAGGTCTCTTCCACACTTCACGGAACGTAATTACAATTATGTATAGGTGAAAAATCAAAGTTTGGTAGGTGCCTTCTTGATTAGTAATGATTGTAAGAATTTTTTGTGATCACTGCCGACAGAAAGAAACGAAGGAAGCTATATGATACACAGACATTAACTCGTTGTGTGCTAGCATTCATTCATAATTTTCTTTTCACCAGTTTTTATCCTTTAAAACCGGTGTGCGCATATTTAAATGAACCATAATCGCTTGTCAACAAAATAATCAATCCACAGAGACATTTTGCATTCCGTTAACTTCGGTACAGGTCAAGTAATAAATATTTGAAGTTTGCTTACGTCAGTATGGCTGAAAGAAATCGATTTTCAAAGTCACCTCATGCAATTTTATTTTTATTTGGAAGGAAATTTATTCAGCCACACGAAAACACAATAAAACGAGAAAAAATCTTCACATTTCTCAATGATTATTGACATGAGGGATTATTGACATGAGGGCGAAAAAAAACAATTCTCCGAAAATAAGTTTCTATTCCAGAAAAACTACTAATATACAATTTGAAAAAATATGTACATACAAAGATAAAACTCATTGACAAAAACATTATTTCCAAAAACATTATTTTGTAAATCACAAGTGAGTTATTACAAAATTACAGTCAGCAAAGTATGACGGAAGTTGTACCTTGCGGTAATCCGGCATTCCAAAAGTTAAACCATATGTTATTTCTTGTAATCTAGCAGAATATCTGGATTGAAAAAAAATATATACAATTTTACTCCATGAGGCATACGGAGGAACAATTCTAATAAAGAATAAAAATAATCGCCTGTTTAAATGTATCATAGGTAGGTACGTCATCCCTTGTCTGGATTTGAAAAGATTCCTTTTATAATCTTAAAATGTAACTTTACTTGTCAAGAAAAAATATTAGTTGCTTTAATCCAACCATTTCAATTACAGGCAGTCCTCGACTTTCGTATGTAATTGTTTTCTGTAATGTGTATGAAAGTTGCAATGAACGAAAGAACAACAATGTAAAAAAGCATGGAGAAGTGTATTTTTAATATTTATTTTAGAATGAGGTGCATTAACATATAATTAAGTAACACTGTATTGATTAGTATCTGGTGTTTTCTTTTTAAATTTATCAAAAGTTAGTTGAACAGTACTTTTCTTTTTCATTTATTGATAAAGAGTTCTGTAACACACTATCTTTTTCTATTGCCTTTCGTATATGAAATATAAGCTCTCTGTCGGGATCACATTCCTCCATGATGGTAAAAAAAAAATGTCGCGACCAAATATCAATTTGGCTTTTGCACACAAAAAATAATATTTAAACACCAAAAGTTGGGCGGGAATTACAGTGTATCAGTATATTATTATAAAAATTCAAAGTAGGTACCTTAGGTGATTAGGTGACGCCCTTGAGGTGATTTTTCACAAAAACGGCGCTATACAAATTATCCAAATATTATTAAATATTATTATTAATAAAGTTTTCATTACCTTGAGTTTCATAAAAACAGAAAGCGTCATTGATAAAGATTTACGGGGGAATAGGTAGGAATTATTTTTACGTCCATTGATATTCGCGACAACGGCAATGATGACTCAATAATATTATAAGGTCTTTATCAGTCTTTGTAAGTGTCAAAATAATATTTGAAATTGATGACATATTGACCCTGTGTTACTAGATAAGTCATCTTCATAATATCACCAGTAATGCCATATCACAAAACCGAAAATCGGTAGTCAGATATAAATGAAATTAAAAGGGGCTTGTTATTAAAACACCAACAATAATGCTATTCTGAATAACGATAAAAATATGGCTGCTGACTTTAATGCCAGTGTCAGTGTTGTTTTATTACTCTTTTCAAATTTAAGCTCTTATATAGGTAACTCTTATAATAGTGGTAGCGTTGTGACCGCTCCATAAGAAATAAGAACCACTTCAAAGAACTACTTCCTTTTGCGGCAATGCCAATCCTTCATTGTTAATTGAACAAATCCTTGAAAGAACTTCAATTGAAGTTGGTAGTTCCCTTAAAGTTCATAGAGTGGTATCTATCCAAGGCAGTGCAGTCAGTTTTTGATGATTTTTACCGGACTCGGCAGACCGGGACGTGGCTAAGACTAAGGCTAGGGTATTTACCATTTTTACATCCATTCATAGCACATATCGACATAATGTTTTTGTTTATTTGTATAACCACTTTTTCACAGTATTGTTATCAACAAAAATATAGCATATAACCTAAATGTGGCATAATAAAAAATGTGGGTGGAGTCCCACGGTGACCGAAGAGACCAAGATCATCGTTTCAGTACATAGAAGCGGTGTATTATGTTTGTTGTCTCTTTTTCTCTCATGGTGATCTATCGCAAGTTTGTATAGGTTGGGTAAAAATAATTAGCTCTCCCTCCATATATTGTTATTTCAAGGTAGTTCCTTTGTAGTTCCACTGGCACGATCTATGCTAATTTGTGGTTTACTTCGAACTTCAATTTTAAGTTCTTCATTCGTTCGCACGCTTGTAGTATCGCACCATCCACAGTTCGGCGTGTTTTTGTGTGGTTTATTTGTTCGTGATTTTATACGGGACTATTGTTGATATTTTTTGGTGATATAAACTTTGGTGACAATGGCTTTTAATTTTCTAAAAGAATTACAAACTTTGATTTCTTTGGTTGTTTTTTCTGGCGTAGAACACTATTTTTTTAGAGTGTTGTTTTGATCAAAATCTTGGTTTAATAATAATTGTCCATTTTATTTATTTTTTAACTTTTTTTAACAATAATAAAATTATTTATTAATAATAATTATTATAATTTTACATTTCGCTCCTAGACAGCGTTATTATAGTTCACAACCCGCTTACGGTCGCTTCTAACGGGTTTATATAAAGCTTGGGCTGACGTTAATTTATAATTTTGGCGGTCTTCAATTGAAGTATTCCCTGTGAAAGGTTCATTTTAAAGAACTAGCTAGTTCAGCTAGTAGAGATGGACGATATCAGAATTGGGTGTACCTGCGGTTCCAGTTACCGGTGACTTGCGAGGAACCGGTTATTTATCCAGTTCTTTTTGGAACCGGTTCCTGGTGCCAGAAAAGTTCCACGAAGGAGATTTTATATTCAAATCGAAAAGTACTAGCAAATCGACAGAAGTTCCTCCCCCAAAAAAAAGTACTGGTCGGTAGAAATTTAAAATCGAAATGTATTAACAAATCAACAAAAAAACCCTCTCCGAAAAAAAAGCACTGGTCGGTAGAGATTTTGAAATCAAAAAGTACTAGAAAATCAACAAAAGTTCCTCACCAAAAAAAGTACTAGCAAATCAACAACAAAAAAACGATTTCTCGGACAAATGACATCGATTTTTATTTTCCAAAAAAGGGGACCGGTTCCTCACAGAAAAAATATCGACGGTTCCAGTGACCGGCTTGGAACCGGTTCCTTTCAACCGGGACAGAAATATCGACCATCTCTGCAATTATTTATAATTTTGTTCGTATTTTGACATCATTTATCGCGACATCTTAAGAAAATCGGGCAATCTTCTATTTGTTTGTACCTGTATAATAATTGTACAAAACAAAAAAATCATAAGAAACAAATAAAAAGTTAAAATTTGCAGATCAATAGAATTTTTTTGTTAAGCTAAAATACCTGCAATTTCAAATTATTTGCGTTTCACACCTTAGATCTTCGATTGAATTTTAGAATTTGTCATAGTTTATACAAAAACTTGCCAAAATTATTCAGAAAACGATTTTTACAATTTTGTTTGTATTTTGCCCTCATATACATAACTATATCGCGACAGTCTTAAGAAAATCGGAAAATCTTCTATATATTTTATTGTATCTGTATGATAATTGTAAATATAAAAAAATCGAATCAAGTAAATAAAAAGTTAAAATTTGCAGATCAAAAGAATTTTTTGGTTTAAGTAAAATACCTGCAATTTAGATTTAATTGCGTTTCATACCTTAGACCTTCGATTGAATCATAGAATTTGTCATACTTTGTACAAAAAACTATTCAAAATTATACGGCAACTTTTTATCTAATAAAAAAATATTAGTTCACAAATGTACCATGTACGTACAGAAAATAGTTCTAAGGTGTATTTCAAAACTTGAAAATTCGTACTTGCTTAGGAAAAAATATTTTTTTATTGTTTCTCCTATAAAATTGACAATATTGACTTGGAGAATTAGGCCAGGTGCGCACGGGTGACTTTTGATGCGGCAACAGTTTTGTCACCATTTCCAAATCCATTTGAGTGTATGTAGGTCCGCGCACGCAGCGACGTAACATTAAGGTGACTTTTTAGTTTCACTAGGCGGTGACTTTTTGAGTGACGAAACTGTCACTATGTCTGTAGAGAGTACTTTTGTATGGACGCTCGCGCACGGGTGTCAAAATGTCATTCGGTTACTCATCCGCCTGTTCGAAATCTATTACCGGAATGAAAGGGTGACGGCTGACAGTCACTCACCGTGTGCTTGCTCGATTGGAAGACAGTGACAGTGACGAAACTGTTGCCGTGACAAAAGTCACCCGTGCGCGCCTGACCTTACTTAGGTGATGAAATATATTATATTCTTTTTCCCACGCTATAGGTAAAATTCCCCTTCTTAGTATGGCAATATTTTTTGACAGCAATGATATAAACGTCAAAATAAAAATATTTACGTCGAATGACTTCTGACTTCGTCGATATTACAAACGATGATAAATTAATGATGTTATATATTCCGCTTCTGAAATAATTATACTTGGCTAATTCGTATAGTGCCATTTTTGTGAAATATCACCTCAAAGGCGCTCAAGACTTATTCTATCCTGACATCTATGCTCTGTGCACCCAATTATTGTCTTATCCACTCTAACATGGTCTAATGAGGAAACAAATTGGATAAAAATCAGTTCAGAGCTCGAACCGGCTTCTATTTAAATAATAAATTAATATTTTATGACGTGTCACTACTCACTTGTAACATATTTAGTGTTATGTTTATCATTTTAATAATCAGATAGTTAGAAAACTGGGCTCGAACAGAAAAGGTAATATTTTTGTGATCATTCCAAGTGATTAATATTATTATAATTTACAAACGTATTTTTTATTGAATAATATGACTTTAGAAAGCCAGGCTTGTGACCTAGATTTTAAATAGTATGTGGCAGGAATAATCTCACTGTCAAACTAAACATTGGTGCTGTTCTTTATTATTATTACATTATCTTTGTTGCACTTCTTGTTTGCTCATCCGTTTATTCTTCTGAAATTGGATGAACGAAAACATCATATTGTGTCATAAAATCCTAGAAAGCAAAAAGGAACTCTGCCAATCTTTAGGGCAAAACCTTTGCTCTCAGCATACCGTACGTGTAAGTTTGTGGATTAACTGTTTTATTGTAATTTTTGTAGGGCAGAACGAATTGCGGTAATTTATGAGCATTTAATCACTTTCTAAATGCAACCTGCGTTTTTGTGTGCTCTTTAACTATACCATTGTCTGGCCAAATAGTCAGGTAACGTAATTATTATCCCAAAATAACATCTTTTTGAATATTTATTATCTTTTGGGCTAAAATTCGCTTCAATTTTATGGTTTCAAGCTATAAAATTGTTAATTTCGTAGATGTTTCAATTGATAAGAATTTCAGTATTCACTTTGAAATATTTTGTAATTTAAATGATTTTACAAATTGTATGTTTCTTTTGTTGAAATTGACTTTAGTTAGGGCCATTATATTTTGAATACGTGTTGGGTTAGAAGTCATAATTATCGTGGGTTTTTGTCATGTAGCGTTTTCTTTAAGTATTTGGATTCTCCGCAGGCTGTAAGCAAACTAAAATCACATCTTTCCTATTAATGGAATTTACTAATCTTTTCATGAATACAGTAGGACCATTACAGTCCTCTGTTACAGGAATTTTAAATTGGTAAAGATATTAGGAGGAAAGTTTGGCAGGCAAAACCAAACATTAATCCTAGGCAAATGAAAATTTTGCGTAATTTCTCATTCATTAGAAAGTGAGTAATAAATAATGGGTTGTAAATAACAGAACATAACTTTTTCAAACTATCCCTTTTTTACGTCAAAATGTAAAATATGTTTTTTTTTTATATTATAGGTCACACAATTGGAGTTGACCCAAACAACACAAACTTAGAATTATGTGTATTAATTGGTGAATATGTTTACACTTTCAACAGTGATATCCTTGCCAAACGTCCCTGAGAAATAATATTTTGTCTTGTCTCTACGCCTGCTAATTGTCTTTAGCGAGAAAGGGACAAGTGCATGCGTTCGAAAATATGATATTCAAAAAAAAATCGAGTGTGTTCTTTTCCATATTAAAAATTAACTTAATCAATACATTTTTCAATATCCCTGGGAATTTTCTTGTATGAAGTCGAATAACAAGTTTGAAACATGCTGTATGCAAGTAATGCATTTTTGTGAGTACTGTGGGTCAGTTCTGGTTGCAATATCTATACTCCACACAGAAAGCCCTGATGAATATTTTTTCCAATAATAGTCACTGTTTTACTAATTCAAGAACAGTCAGGAAAAACGTGATTGTCTAGTGCCATTAACTGTGCCTACTTATTTGAAAAATAAAAATGGAGTATAACTGCTTCAGATTATTTGAATTGGTATAGTACTCTTTTCGAGTTCAACGATAGAGATATCAAGCCTCTAACAGAAATGGGGCAGATTTTTTTCAGATACACGAAACAACAAAAACTAACATAACCACCAAATGTAAAAAGAGTGAAACCGAAAATTACTCAATGCAAAAAACACAATAAAACGATTTAACCTTGTGATGAAATAAAAACATGGCATTGAAAGTCACATAGCAAAAACCTATAAATCGCGACAGTCTTTCAAAACCTATTAATTTCGATAGAGCTTGGTTAATGCTTTCCTCTTCAGATATTATTTATCTTTACTATTGAATATAAATGGCAAATGGGTTGTGTTAACAAATAATTAAGATTGGATTGCAATTGGTATCATTTGACAGGAGACTAGATTTAGACTTCTGATTGTATTTGCTTTTCTATGAGAGGTACCACTACATACAGAACGACTGTTCAAACAACGACTCTTCTTCAGATTTTACTCTTGAGTTATACTATTATAGCGCATTGTTGCCGCCATTTGTCATCCTTCAGCATTCTGTCATCTTTAAAAAATACATGTTTATCACATTTACACTGGTGTATGTATACCTTTGGCGTATTTTTTGCTCGCCATGCTAGGAATATCCCTGTGATATAGTAAATAATCTGTTGTAATAGTTCAGTCGATACACCTGAACTTGTTGGTATCAGATTCTATGACTGTAATTTAATTGTTTTATCTGCTGTTGCAGGCAAGTTTCAGACAGAGAGACCCAGAGCCCCTAGGCAGTTAACAGAGTCGGGCCCTGTTTTTGGTTATTTTGCAAAAAATAAACTCTACATTAATTTTTTAAATTTATTTAACGTATTTTGACTTTGAAAAATAGACAATCAGATTTTAAATGAATAAAGATAGATCAATAATACTTTTATGATACATTATAGTTTTTATATTTTCACATAATAAAAAATTTACATTGCCAAGCGACCCACACGACGAACTCTTTTCTCTGTAAAGGAATAAATGAACTCACTATAGTTGACATACAGCATTATTTCTGACTCTATGTACAGTACAGATAATGAATTAAGTCTGTTATTTTCTGTGGTAGATCTTAAATAATTCTTTACTCTATTTGGCACTGACAACGACCATCATGCCGAACAGTTTGACTCTCCTGGTGTACACAACATCATCCAGAGCGCTATTCCCACATTTGGATAAATGTTCAAAAAATTTTTCTCTAGGATGTACTTGTACAGCTCAGGCGACGATACATAGTGTTCCCATTTTTGAAATATTATTTTCCCTGTCCTGTCTCCTCAATGTGAACCATGTTGGCACCTAGCCGGAGCCCCCTCCGAGGTTGGGTTGAAGCTCTAGGCTGTTGCCTTATTTGCCTAGATAGAAGTTCGGCCATTTCGCAAAGTTAACGCCATAGGTATTCCGTCATGTCTTTATCTTTTCAGACCTTTGTCTTTGAGGGTTTTTTTTACATATTTCCACTTCATCTCAGATAACACCCCTATCTTCATCACATAATGTGTAAAAATTTTCTGTTAGAAGGTCCTGGTGAGACATACATAATTAAAGCCTATAACCAAAAAAAAATATAACATTTACTTATAAATTTTGTTATAAAATATTTCTAGAAAAAAAAACAGTTATTTAATGTAGGAGTATGTTTGTAGGTGATAGTGTTATTTCATAAATATGTAGGTAGTAAATATGATGCTATCTCTTTATGTATATAGCTTATCAATTATAGAAACAGAGTTTTATCTCTGGTACCTAACCCTCTCATGCCCAATGCCAGTTGTTATATTGTCAATCATAAAATAATATCACTGTTCATTAGTCGAATGTTGAATTCCACGCCGTCTTTAAACCTTTTAAAAAATTGAAAAACCTTACAATAAATCAGTATCCACATTCAGAGTCAGCTTCTTTCATTTCGGCTTATTTATGTATAGCACTGGACATAGACTTCCCTCAATGTCTTCAGTTTTCAAATGATGCCAGCAGATCACCTTAGGTTATCAACCCATCTCATTTGTGGGTGACATATGTTTATTTTTTGTTAACGGCATTTTTCTTTTTGATCAGCAACCTTTGTCTTGCTACTAATCCTCTCATTTGTCTTTATATTTTGCAAAGATGTATTTACCATGGATTTTCCATGGCTCTTTGTATAGTGGCCATTTTTGTCACAACGTTCTTGGTGAGAATCCATGTTTGCGTTCTAAACTTTACTTCTGGTAGTATGCACTTTTCAAATGTATGTGTGTTCAGGGGTAAGTATCATTTTGTTTTTGAGAATGTGGGTGGGCTATCTAAATCTTCTCTCAACTTTGCTGGCCTGGTTTTCTTTTCCCATAATTTAAAAACATGACCCAAAAATATAAATTATAACATATAGTAATTTTCTGCAGTGTCAACAATTACTACACACGATTCAGAAGTTTTATTTTATTGTCAACAATTTTGTTTTAGGTGTCTAAAAATTGGTCAGTAAAGGGGTTGAAACAAATAAATTACGTAATTGTTTGTGATTTCACTTAACCAGTTATAAATATAAGAGCACAGTTGATTTACAAACAGAAAAGCCAAAGGCACCATGGCGTCCAAAAGTCAGCGGGAAAAGATAGGCATCATTGGCAGGTAATTCATTGTTTCACTTTATTAATATGTAATTAAAATTGAATTATGTAGATTCCTATGATTTTTTTGTTACTTACTTTTACTTTGTTTTCTGCAATTCATAAATAATATTACAAGCATAACAGCATTACCAAAACATTGTAACATATGCAGTTTTATGATTATCGATATTTAAGATTCCAACAAAATTAAGAAATCCTATTTATTATTTTTTTTCTCAAGAACGGTAAATTTTAATATAAGGTTTCAATTAATTTGAGTATAATAATTAGAGTGTAAATATGTACATATATTAATCAAACTTATACATTTCCCTAGTTGTATGGTTATTTTCTAACAGTGCTTTAGAACATATTAATTTATTGAGTGTTTTTATTATACTTTGGGTTTGTATGATATGTATTGCAATTAAAGAGGTGAATGCATACTAATAGAAATAAAAGTTATTTAACGAATTATATTCATATATATGTATTGTATTTCATTTCAGTGGATTGATCGGCCGCTCATGGTCTATGCTCTTTGCATCGGTGGGATATCAAATAGATATTTTTGATATCTTACCCGAGCAAATTGAGTCTGCTCTTAAAGATATCCGCCAGCAGCTGGACACTCTTCAGGAAAAGGGACTGCTTAGGGGAAAACTGAATGCTGATCAGCAGTTTAGTTGTATCAAAGGTAAGATACTGAGGTTCAAATATTTATCATTATATTAGATATTATGAAATGGCTCTAGCCATGTTTTCTGACTAGCTCTGAATAGCCAAGTACTTCACCAGTTTCTTCTACTCCACATCCTTCTCCTCCCCATTTCCTTCTCGACTCACAACATTCCCCAATTTGGCATACCATAGTCCCACTGGCTCTACGGGCAGTTGGGACTATTGTATTCATTTACATTAAAAAATGAGCAGTCGGTTCATGTAAGCATTAGCAATGCTCGCCTGCAGCCAGCAAAAAAAGGCTCTTTTAACACCTAAAGTACATTTTTAATATAAACAAAACTTTAAAATATTGATTGTTTAAATATTGGGTAGCATTTGTTGCGCATTATTAACACTTCTACCGATACGGATATATTGATTTACTGTTCTTTGGATATATTGATTCATAATAAAGCCTGTTTTCAATGTAACCATCACACGGTTTCACTGCAGAGGTAGGGACAGAGGATGAACCTTCACATAACTCTGTCTTGACACACACTCCTTCCTTCATTCACATTCATACATCGCCTAATACATACTCTTCTTTTATTCTGACCTTTAACGTGACCCTTGATCGTGCCATGTCTTCCTTGGTCATTCTCGACTTCTTCTACTGTTCATTTTCACATAATATATTCACCTTATCAGCACCCCGTTGTGGATTGCTAGCCTCGCTTTTTTGACAACTTTTTGTTAGAGACAACCGCATTCAATCCTGAGTTCACTCCATTCACCCTTCTTTCAATATCATCAGCCTATCCATGTACCTATGTTAAAATATAAGATATTAATTTAAGAGTGCTGATACAATGAATTCAACCCCCAAACTATACATAAACATAGGGCGCGGAACCTTTTACAGGTATCACAGCTAGAGTTGATACAAACGCCGTACTCACACATATGCATTTCTTGCATACAGTATGTTTCAAACTTGTTATTCGACTTCAGAAATGAAAAGTCCAGTAGAATTTTAAAAACATTTTTAATGTAATAAAAAGAACACACTAAAAAATTTAGAATAACTGTAAAAACTTTTGAATATTCAAATTCAAACACAACGTACACTTTTTGTCCCTTTTTCGGTAAAAAAACAATAGGTAAGCGTAAGCAAAACAAAAGGCTGTTTCTCAGTGACGTTTGGCAAAGACATCACTGTCAGAAATGTATATATATGCACCAATACATACAATCCTAAACGTGTGTTATTTGGATCAACTCTAATTGCGCGATCTATACCTCAATTTTCAATCCCTTAAAAACTGAAATATAAAATGGCCTAATTTGGAACACACATAAGTAAGGTTTTCCCTTATAAGAGTTTTTTTCGTGTTCGCTAAAAAATCTTAAACAGAGTTTCACGTATTTTAATATAAATTCCATTGCAATATCTTTTAATCACATCTGTAGTTCAATGTTATTTAATCTCAAATTTATGAATATCAACTCTCTAAAGGTGATATTTGAAAAAATTGCGTTTTAAGAATTAGCCAAGAATTTATTATTGAAACACGTGGAACTAGTTATTTGATACCGTTAATTTATTACTATGCCAATAAATTGATGTATGTATTTATAATTGTTTTTGGTCCTTTATTAAAATAAATCGCCAATTTCTGCAGTATCATTGAAATATGCTGACCTAGTCATTTGATATATTCAATTATTATTACGTCGATAGTACTATCAATTTTTTTATTTGCATGTGTTAATTTTGCCAATGATAAACCTTACTTTAACTCAAGTTTATTTGATTACAGATTTTTTTTTAAATTCGCATTCACATAAGATGCATTGCTTGCATACAGCATGTATTAAACTTGTTATTTGATATCATTTAAAAAAATCCAGTGAAGATTTCTATTCTAATTATCCAAATAATATTATTATTATTATAATTCTAAATTAGAATTTTTTACAGAAAGATTTATTTACTTTTAAGAAGAAATATATTTTCAGCACTGATTGTGTTAAGATCTTATAGTTGATATCCGTACGCTAGAATCAAACTGTATTAAGTCACAAATCCAAATTATTCAGAGGAGCTGGAAATCCTGGAAAAATGTTATCTTCGTATGAGTATGTAAATTTTTTTTTTGCACGTTTATCGGAAGGTGTACTTTTATTTCAAAGAGATGTGATGACTTCTTATGATCCACACTTTATAGAGTAAAAATCAAAGCGTTCTTTACAAACAAGTGAAAATCACGAAACATGGACTTAGTACAGTTTGGTTCTGGGGTACAGATATAAATATTATTACTTATTATCTATGTATGTATATGCAATGACGTTACATATATATAGACACGTTGTAGCGCTCTCAAAGTGGCAAGCAATAATCACTCTAGTTGGTGTGATCGGTGTTTAAGCCGATTTAGTACTAAACAGTCACACGTCGCTTGAGGTCGTTTTAAGCAAGTATAGAACGCGGTTCGAATTTCGGATCTGTTTCGTTCATACACATATATTCTATGAATATCTATCTTTGTCATACATGACGATATTTGAATGATGAATTTACTAATGACGTGTGTGTTTTGCTTGCCACATTTTGTGTTAATATTCTAAGGCTATAACGTGTCTATATATGTAACGTCATTGTGTATATGCATATAAATATTTTTCCCTAACAATATGTTGTTACGGAAAGTTATTTTATCGTAATATTATTTAATATGTTGTTTAATTATACATGATTTTAGGATCATTGAGCCTTGCAGATACGGTCAAAGGAGCACTTCTCGTCCAAGAATGTGTGCCTGAAAACCTTGAGTTGAAAAAGAAGTTATACACAGATTTAGATTTAATAGTTAACAACACAACCATTCTGTCAAGCTCTACCAGCACATTTGTTCCTTCACTGTTCTCTGAGCACATGAAACACAGGGCTCAGGTATAAATTTAAAATTAACTCATAAATATCTAGATGTCATCAGATGATAACTTTTTGGAATACGATAAGTAGACTGTCGCAAACTAAATATAGCCAATTTGAATTTGAGATTAAGGTCTGCGAATGTTAAAAACATTCTGTGATTCATAGATGTATATAAGTAGATACAACACTAGGCGCTCTATAATGGAGCCCAAGGTAACCTCTCCTTGGCCGACCTAAACATGTTTTAGTAAAACTGACGGAGTAACATTTTCCTGCTACGAAATGGAACACCGTTTGAAGTAGCGTCTGTATGAACTCAACTACTCCATTTTTAACACCTTTATCCTCTGATGATGGAATTATTTGTAACCTTGAACAACAAATGACCGTTTCCAAAAAAAATAATAATTTACCAGTGCATGTAAATACAGTCTCATTTTTTTAAATTCTGTTTTACTATTTGGGGTAATTTTCTTTTACGTAAATATGGGGTTTAATTTAAACAACTTACCAATGTTATTTTTTACTTTACAGGTTATTGTGTCCCATCCAGTAAACCCCCCGTATTACGTTCCTCTGGTGGAAGTGGTGCCATCCCCATGGACCAAACCCGAGATTGCTCTGAAGACCAGGGAACTGATGGAGGAAATAGGGCAAGCCCCAGTCTCCTTGTCCAAGGAATTGCCAGGATTTGTCCTTAATCGTATCCAGTAAGTAAATTAAAGACTTCTATTTATGACAGTTTTTTTTATTGTTAAGTGCCGTTTTTGTGATTTTTCACAAAAATGGTGCTATAAAAATTATACAAAAATTATGGTTAAACAGGAGGCTGAATTGTGAACTAATGTTTTTGAATATTGAACAAGATAGAAAGAAGAAGTTATGCAGAAAGCATCCAACCCACAATTTGCTAAAATCGAGTTTTACACGTTATCCTATAGATAAATACAAAGATTTATATCTGCTGAAAACATTGAACTCCAAATGCAATAGATTTTTCATAATAATTTTTTTTACTAACACACATTGCCGATATTTGACTTAAATTGAAGTTTAAAAACATTATAAAATGTAGGATAACATAAGTTTTTTTTTTTTTAATAAACACATTGATAGATTATAAATTACCTATTTAAAATAATGCACATAAAGAAAAAAAAACACTGATACATATTCACTTTACAAATGCCGATTACGCATATTAATGCTTTTTTATCGTCATATTTTCAAACGCTATTTTCTCAGTTTCATCTTTTTGGGGTTGGATGCTTTCTGCATAGTTATTGTTATATGAACGTAGTTACATTCATAAAATGTTCCTGGCCTTTTGATTTTTTATTGTTGGTTGATTCTTTTTATTCTGTTATCACTTTATTGTTGGGCTTATTGCCACGCGTAAATTTCTTCCAACCAGCCTAGATATTTTTATGGCCAGAATTCAATTATTATTTCAATTGTCAATTTTATCTGTTGACATGATGGCCGATGAGGTGCCGTCCATCTGCTGGAAATGCATTTACTTCGAATATTTGAGTGCCTAGGAACAAATAATGAAGTGTTTGCTTTCTTCTAGGTATGCAATTCTAAATGAAGTATGGAGACTGGTGTCCGACAAAGTACTGGACGTAAAGGATGTGGATAAGGTGATGTCAGAAGGATTGGGAATGCGATATGCCTTCCTCGGTCCGCTCGAGACGGCCCATTTGAATGCCGAGGGAATGCAAAGCTACTTAGACAGGTAGGTTTCTTAAGTAGTTCATACATATGTATTATTTACTGGAGAATGGATATTCCATAAATTCATATGCAAATTACGTTTTTTTTGTTGTTATTGGTCCTATTGGTTTTGTTGGTTTATATGTAATATATTATACTGTTTATAATGTAAATATGCGCATAATAATATGCAAAATGTTGAATGGTGTCGGAAAAGTTTCAAAAATGCACTTTGAAGAAATAGCTAGGTACTTAAATAATAATTTATAAGAAGGTTCTTTGCTGTTTTCGGCATACAAATTATCCTCGCTGAAAACAGACTAAGATTTCTGTCAGAAAACGGATTGTTGCTTACTGTGCATCTTTTTTTAGGACTTTTAAAAAAAATGAACATGAACAAGAATGATCATTTTTGCTTTATGTTTTTTGCAAAAGTTTTTCAAATTTTTATTTATTTTATACAAGTCATTAAAACCCACCTATCTTTAGAAGGATTGATAATCATTCGATCTGATTGAGTACCGTTAAATTATTATTATAAACTGCAATTTATTTACACACACCTATTTATCAAAAGTACTGTAAGATGTGAATAAGTGTCATGATAATACTCCAATATTACACAATTAATTTGATAAAATCTTAGATAAATAAAATAACATTTTCCATTAGATTAGAAATAAATAAGTCAATGTATGCCTATTTAGATAATGTTTAGACACTTATGATATTTTAAGTGAAACAAGAACGATTTCGCAAAATAAGTTGTCTGTAAGTGTTGTGCAGACATGTACCCACAATTCATGAAAAATGTATCTACTTTTCTGTTACGGCGATTGTATTAATATATCAACATTCGTTACTTAAGCTGTAAAGCCAATCAGATAGGCCCTTTGCTGGAACATTCTAAATAGATTCATAAAATAACAAACTCTAGGCGCGCTTCTTGTTCATGCAAAGGATTTTTATTTCCCGAACAGTTGATCCCAACTTGTGTTTGTGCACATGTGAATATAGCATAAAATTATCCTATATACATGATTTTTTTTTATTGAACAACATGATTGGCATCTAGATCATGTGCCGTTTATACAATTTGCGTTACATTACATTACACATTATATGCATCTAGATCCGCCATTAAAATAGGTTTTAAAAGAATTTATCATTTTATTTGGTTATAATTTCTTAAATACAAATATCCAATAAAAACAATTGTTTCAGGTATGCAAAGACAATTTACGCAGTCAGTGAGACTATGGGCGAGACTCCCAAAATGGATGCCAAGGGGTGTGAAGAAATTTGTCAGCAGCTAAATGAGATGTGTCCCATAGACAAACTTCAAGATCGCAGGGCCTGGAGAGACGCGTGCCTTACAAAACTCTCAGTTTTGAAAAAGGAAATGAATTAATCTTACCTTATATATAATAAATTATATACATACTATTTTGATCATCAAATAATGATTGTATTCAAGTAATTTATTTATTATTGATGAGTCGTATTTTAATCCAGGGTTGGTGATTTGTAAATAATATGCAGAGAATTATTAATTAATTGCTTAAGCTTTAAATAAGGCAGCTTCTAAAAAGTTTATATTTTTTGCATTTATTATTTTCTTGCAATAAAACCATACAACTGCTCGAAATTGATGTTTTTTAATTGTATCAACCCCTAAACATTAGACATGGTCAGATTCATTCACAGTAGTGAATCAATACAGTCTGATTCGCCTAGTCAAGTGAATTTATTAAATATTATAAATTTAATTTGACACTTCATTTTGATTTTCCAGGTTCACACTTTAGGAATTTTACAGATAATCCAATTTTAAATTAGGATTTTTTCGCATTGCAAACTACGCTAATGTTGAAAATAACATATTTAAAATCAAACACAAAATTATACATTTAGGGATTTATTTAGTATATTGCAAAATTGAAAAAAAATTCAACAGACGACATTAAAACACACAAAAACTTTTAAAATTAACAAAAAATATATTCTGAACAGGTAATTCATTAAAATATGTATCAGACGTTAAAACTTGGTCTGGCATTTTATGTATTCAAATGTTCCCCTTTTTCTGATAGTTTTGATTTGAAATTTCTGAAAACGGACATAATACGGGCATGTGCCTAGTAGCGATGAGTCGATCACGTTTGAACCGTTGCGTACAGTTCACACACCATTCTTCACTTCGTAGATGAAGTGTGAAATAAGTGTTACTTTCAACAGTCCTTCTCCCATGGACCCAGTCAAGCCAAAGCGCGTTAATGAAGCATAATACACCGTATCAACAAATGAACACTCGTAAGAAGTAGTAGTAAAGGGTACAAAGCTTTCGCTCATGGGTGGTATTTTAAAACTTTTTTAAAGGGCCTTTATTTTACATTCCTTGTCTTAGGTACAGCATGTCACCTAATTTATTTTGAGTATGCTGTTAAAATAAAACAATGTGAGTACTTGTTAAGTAAATTTATTTTAAGACCTTAGTGTACAAAGAATAACGGTATTGTGTTGATGAGAAGGCGGTAATGCTTATCGCTTTCCTCCCACGCGTGCTGTGGGCTTCTTGGCAACCTTGGCGGCCTTGGTCTTTGGTACGGCCTTCTTCTTGACAGGCGCGGCCTTGGCAGGCTTTTTCAGGGCCTTGGCAGTTTTCTTTACTTCCTTGGCAGCCCTAGAAAAATGATGCAAAGATAATTTCAATTAGTCTTCTTCGTATGGTTATTTAGGTAGTCGATGGCATAGGGAGAGGGAGTTACTTGATGCATAGATGTACCTCCGATTCAGTTTCAATTAGCAAAAAGATAAGAGCAGGTATAATTAATAAAAAAACTAGACAGGCTTAATACACCACACAGAAAGGCTTTGCATGCAGTGAGGATTGCGTCAATGAGAAGTTTTTTCAAGTCCTTTTTGATTCTGTTCTCACTTTCTGGCAGAACCATTATCGGGCTGGTCATACAAGAAAAATAAAACAATCTTTCCCGCCATTGATGGTCATCGGGAACGTATATTCACATGAGATATGTAGTCATTGTTTTTTTTAATGTATTTTATGGAAAAAATGCATTGTTGCAACTGCGCAAATATTGATACAAATCACAGAACAAAAAGTTTAAAATCAAACAAGTGAAGGACAACCGCAGCATTCGAGGGAATTCTCCTCATTCATCGATAGGTTAGGCTTATTCAGAATTATTTTTTACATATTGCACTCCGCCTCATTGACTACAAACAGGCTTTATGACAAGCTCAATGCATGTCCAAAAGACTGGGGAGGGTGGATGGTGATGGTGGAGGACAATGTCAATGATAAGACAGCTATCGTTTTTAATATAATTGAAAACGACAGCTCAAATCAAGTGAGTTGTATCGATAAATCGGCTCCAAATGTGATGTACCAGATTTACCAGTTTCCCGCATGTACCACAAGTTTCCGGACACTGTATAACACAACAAACTATTCAGGCAACCGTGTATTTCGCAAGCGGATATATTATTCAAAATTAATGTGATTTTCAAATGGCAAGTAAATTTTAAACATTTGTAAAAAAGGTAAAACTAACTACTCTACCAAAATAAAAGATTCAGTAAATAAGCCACACCTTTTTATTAGGTTGAAATTTTACTGAATATACCCGAATTGGCCATTGACAAATTACAACAAGTTTTACGCTATTTTAATGTTAAATGAATTGTTGATATTTTTATATGGGTAAGCGATGGTAGCGCCATTTAGTTACGGAAAAGTGAACATTCCTCGACAGTTGAGAAATTTTGTAGACTGTGTCATGTGCTCTTAACTGGTCAACGCAACTACATAATTATTTTATAAAGTGGAAGATACTCTCAGTACCGCCCTGGTGAACACCCACCATACGTGTTTAAAATGACGCTTGAAATAGCTCAAGCTATGTTGGGTGATCAGATCTGAATAGTCGGGTACTTCCAACCTTCCTCTTCCCCTCTCTTGGAACACAACAATCTGAAATGTGGATGCCATTATTTTAATATAACGTCAGATCCATACTCATGGCAATAGCCCAACAGCACAAGTGTTGTCAATCTTAGCCAGTGGGACTATGGCATCTCCAAATGAGGTATGTTGTGTAAGAGACGAGAGGGATAAAGGTTGGAAAGTACCTGGCTATTCAGATCAAGTCAAAAACCACAGCTAAAGCCATCTCAAGCAAAGTTTCAATTCAGAAAGGCATCTTTCACTAAGTCGATACAGAGTATTTCACTTTTCGGTTTGTTTTATTTAATGGGCGTCACCAGCACCAGACCTGCCATACGAAGGGGAAATATGGGGATTATACGAAGGCGGCAATGCCAATATACTTGCACTTCCTCCCCCTGCGATGTCAAATGGCCAAATGTTTGGATGATACAACTCGCAGAGGGTGGATCCGCCGTTATCATTACTATGTATTACAATCGACCAGTCAGTGGCTGAGTGGACAAACGCGTCGGATTTCCACCCGGGCGTCGTGCGTTCAATTCCTCTGCTGGCTAGGTCCTCCATCATTGCACAAGCAACATCTTCCGTTTTTATGATGGCAGTAAGAGTTTTTCAAATATTGTCAGGTTGTTCGTAACCCGGGAATGTTTCTTTCTTTTAAAAAAAAAAAATAATGTTTGTTGACATTACCTGATGGCCTGTTCCCTCTGTGCCTTGCGCACCTCCGGCTTCATGTTCCTCTTGGCGAGAATGTCACTGAGGGAGGCCCCCACGATGGCACGCTGGAACTTCTGTGTGCGGCGAGTGTGCTTCTTAGCCTGCTCCTCTTCCTGACCCTTCTTGTACTTCCGCCTGAAATACCATTGAAAACTGTGCTCACTCAAAAGAACTAAAATACCACCCTCGGGGGAACTGATTGATGAACATAATTTGATAAAAAACTGAAATGGACCGAGTGTTAGGGTTTAACAGGAGTCATTTAAAAAAAAATGGAACTGATTGAATTTGATGGTCATCAAATGTGACTCAAGTGTGAAACAACCTATCTGTGAAACGAATATTCACAGATGTTGTGGGGCTGTGAAAAGAACTAGTGCACTGAACAGATAGAATTTTGTTATGGGTTGTCGGGTGTGCCCGAATTAAGGTCATTTTTTTCTTAATTCTGGTTAAATGGAACACCGTGTCAAGATTCCGTTTTTTACTACGCTTGTGCGGGCTGACTTCTTATTTTTATATACAGAATACAGCTTAACTATGATTTTATCTTTTCAGAAAATGTAATAAACGCTACATAAAAGTATTGAAAACATATCACAACACTTTCTCAATAAATTCCCTACACCCAAAAATACATTTGGGCTATATTGGATAAAAACTAAAATGAAACTCTGAATTAAAATGGCTATAATTTGTAACAATGTATGCATAACTGTACACACAACATAATTCCTTACAATAGAGTTAAATAAATAGAGAAGGCAGCCCCGTACAGACTGAGATTTTTAAACCTAGTTCTATTTAATTGTGAAGAGGTACAAGATCTCTCGCATTCAACTGCAGAAAGATGCTCACAAACAATGGTGACATTGGCTGAGTGTATTAGACGTGGTACTACCATAATCACATGTCATCACACAACTGAAATGTGTTTGGCGAACTTCAAATTTTAGGCAAAACAAAATTATTATTATTCACTAAGCATAATTTTAATAATATTAAAAACACTTTCCTAGGGTAAATTAACTTGGTTAACCAAACTTTTTTCGTTGTTTGTGCAGCAACGAAACTCACAGTACAAGGCATTTCGGTATAGGTATATGTCAAACGCCGACGATTGTTGTAGGTACTCAAATGATGAGGATAAAAGGTGGGTGAAACAACCTCCATCAGAGTGGAGCCACTTTTAACGTATCCGATAATAATACATTTATCTTCCTCACTAGCATTGACGTGTTTCAAGTTCAGGCAGATATGATTTACAAGTAAATATACAAACATTCCATAAATAATAAATTCACCTGTAAAGGACGGTCCAAGTCACTTTCCTGGGGTTTCTCTTCATGAGATGGGCGGCTTCACATTTCGAATTGAGGAAAGTGAAGGACTGAAAGAGAAATGAAAACATGAAATATAACCTAAATGTCAAAACCACGAACAAGGTAAAAATGTAGTATTTTATAAAGTCTAATCAAAAAACGTATTTAAGACACTCCACTGAAATTATATTAGCACTTTTTTAACACTTGTGGGTAATGTCAGGCTTAAACACAAGTGAAACGAACCTTTCCGTCAACCCGGACGAGGGTTTTGCCATGTCCGGGGTAGATTTTGTATCCACTGTACGAGCACAATCCGATCCTGGAAATACATAATTTTTATAAATAAAAAGAAACCAAAGCATTAAAATTAATAATTATGGTCAAATATGTCGATTGGATGTCAGACATAACGATAAGTTAAATAAATCCGAGTAAAACTTTAACGTACTTCATCTTGACGGGTTTGGAAACGGAAAAGGACCATAGATAAATTGTTGATTGAATAAATCATTGCTAGTAAAGAAAAATATCTATTTTGATATAAATACAAAATATTAATAACGTTCTTACTTGTCTGAAAAGGATTATTTTTTGCTAATGCAGTTTTTGATTTGTGTCAACACTAATTATTATCAGCCGGCCCCCTCGACCTGTAAAATTGTAATAGCCTTGCCCTTAACTCCCTCCTGTTATAAAAAAAATGCATCTGAAATCTGAATGAAGCTTTTACTTCCGGTGAATGCCAAGCGATTAAATTAAAACATCATCCGATCATTTTAACAATCGGAATTCGATATTCCGATTATTAAAATGTTTCTATTATGCCCTTCACTCATATTAAGTGAATCAACAATAACTGATTTTTTGGTCTTTATAATAGAGTACTCTCATAAGTTTTTATAATTATTAAAAGGTAATATAAAATCGGTGTCTAAGGCTTAACACACATAAGGGTCCTTTTCGCTGTAGCCCAGTACTTCGGTATTATGTGGGGCCTTCTGTGGTGCCGTGCGGTGTGTCCGTGTGTTCAGCGACTCATTTAACAAATAGTATCCACATCCAGCGTCTCATCTAACAAATAGTATCCAGCGTCGCAATTGCGAAGCCGCAGTGAAATTTTGATATATTTTTTTAAATTCAGTTGATTACGGCCACACAGACGTTGACGTGGGTTTGTTCGATTTTTCTGGTAAAATCTCTTCCGACGTTTCAGAAATAGCGTTTTAAGAAATTTTTGGTTATTATATGTACAAATATTATACGAAAAACTCAAACTTTAAAGTTTTTTTTCCAAAACTTTATAGGCTTCAATTTTTTTTTGACAGGTCTCCATTTAAAAAAATATTTATCGCATATTTTTGATTTTGTTATTTTATTTTATAATATAAATTTCATAAAAATAGGAATTTGTACCCTGTAAGTTATTTTGTACCTTGCCATTTTCATTACAATTTAAAACATTTATCTTTATCAACCCTTCTTTGATGTTTTAGTAAAATGGTTTTCTGAACACTGAAGGGAAAATAAACTTTTTGTATGATATTAGTGTATATGAGTCATAACAGCCTTGAACCAGGAGGACTATTGAATTGATCGGTTAGTAGCCGATTTGACAAATGTGTCGAGTTTCTACCTAGGCATGCGTCGTGGTACGCTGATTGGTTTTAGACTTTGTTTCCCATAATTTGAACGTGCAACACTCCATATTTTCTGTGTATTGTGGTAGTAGTGGGAGTTTTTTTTTAATATTGTCAGATTACTTGTATATATATATTGGGCTACAAGCTTAATAACGTTTGTCATTCTTAAAAAAAAACAGTAATTTGGGATAACAGTGATATGTTATTAGACCAAAGAAAAAGTAGGGAGGCGATGGATACGGAGCAGATAAAGGTTGTAAAGTTCGTGGCTATACAGATATGTTTATTAATTACAAAAAAGGGAGGAGGGGGTTGCGCTAGCGATGTTTGAAGAACGAAAAGCACTGCATCTGTGGAACCGGTTCCTCGTGAAAAGGACCTTTCCGCCAAAAAATATTAATGGGTAGTCACCATTTTTTGCCAAATAAAAGAACCGGTTCTAATTTGTGACAAATCGTTGACAGTTCCGCAAAATAGCTCTCTTTATGCTCGGTTCTATAAGCATATGAGAAAAAAGAGACAAACAATTGTTGAAACCTATCCACTAGATTTGGGGCAAAATGTTTAAACGTCTTCATTATTTAATCCTTGCCAAACTTATTTATTGATTTAAATAAGCAAAAATAGTGTGCATGCTACGTAAATAGATTAATTCACATGAGTTATTTTTTTTTTAATATCTCAAAACAATAGATGTTCTATGCTTGTTCATATTAGTAAAATATTTAACGGAATCATTCTCGTACAACATAAAAATCGTCTTTTTTTTAGTTTGATCTCAAATATTTAACATCCTAACCTACAAAACAACTAGTAACTTACACCAATATGTAATTAATCTTTGGACTATTCGTTCCAATTTAATAAACTTCCGTTTGAAATGAGTTTTAATGGATTCATAATATGTTTAACTTAAAAAATATTTACGAGAATGTCAAAAAATTTTCAAGAACGGGGAATTCCCCTTTGTACGGCTTCTAAAAAGTATCCCGGTCTCTTTCTTTCTCATGATACTAACGCAAAATTGTTCGCGAACAGATAAAGACGAAATAATGTTTATCTTTACGGTTTTCTTCGCATCCGATTGGCTGGAAGCATATACGTCATACCTCCCTTGGTCAATCCTTGGTCAAAAAGTGCGGACAAAATTTCGCAATGTTAGGTCTCTACGTTACTCTAAGGGTAGTCACCATTTTTTGCCAAATAAAAGAACCGGTTCTTCGGAGAAATAATATCGACAGTTCCGGTGACCGGCTTGGAATCGGTTCCTTTTAAGCGGGACAGGAATATCGACCATCTCCACTAGATTTTACAAAATGTTTATTACGTGTACCTGCGGGATTTTGCCAAACTTATTTATTGATTTAAATAAGCAAAAATAGTGTGCATGCTAACATAGATTAATTCACATGGCTTATTATTTTTAATACTCACGAAAATAGAATTTACAATTCATATTAGTAAAATATTTAACGGAATCATTCTCGTACAAATAACGATATTTCTTATTTCTATCTATGGTATGATATTGTTTGAAGCTAATAAAAGAGTTAAGTTTTGTTCACAAAACTCCGAAAGCTTGTCTGTCTTCTATTTCAACCGAATGATATCATTGTTATTATTATCACTGAAATATTCGCGTTGGTTAGTAAATGGCAGTGATTAAATTTATAACTTGGGGGAAGAACCTATGACTCAAAATCCTAGCCATGTCATTATTCGAGGTAACAGACGATTGTATGAGAAAATTAACGACTATAAAAAAATGTATAAAGTATGCGCTCTACGACGAAAACACGTCGATGCCACTAGTTTTAACTTTTTACTGTGGTGCTGATAAGTATAAGCTGAGAGTATTGTGCGGATACGGGGAGGCCCGGGTGACTGCTGCGAAGTGCGTCCCGAACGACCTAAACCTAAGCATTTTCACCACATTGTTTCATTTGGTCTATCTCGAAAGATGCAGATTTGTTTGCGTCTTGTTACATTTATTTGTGAAATAGTGTAGAATTTACATTACAAGTGTTTTTTGATGTCGTTGAAAACAATTACCTATTGAGTTTTAGATCAAATTTCTTATAGATGATGTTTTATGTGTAAATGTGCGTGACTTTGAACAAAACCTAAGAAGAAAATAAATCGAAGCAGTCGTAGTTATTTCTGAAAAAAACATCTACTTCTCCAGTTGACACGGTAGTAATTTCTTCCGTTTTTGTGGATATTTATTTCTTAATATACATAATAATTTTGGAACAGTCGTCGAAATGTCACAAAGTTTGTTTTTGTAAGATGGTGTAATATTTTTAAAATTGTTTTGAAGGAAGGGCTGAATTATATAACATTATTAAATAATATATAACGTTATTAAATAATATATAACGTTATTAAATAATAAAACGCATTATTAAATAATACATAACACACAAAAGCGTTTAGTTGAAACATGATTTGTGGCACACGCCAACAAACCTAACCTTATTGATAATCTTCAAGGTCTCGTAATAATGTGTAAACATTATAGTAATGCTCGTCTTAAAACCTTTATATTGATATTCTTATGCATGTTTGTGTATAATACTCATCTGTCACAATAATTTTGTTTACATGGATAAAAAATGCGAACATGACAATTTATAAATACATTGTTTTGACGTTAAAAAGTTTTCGACAGACGTACAGGAAACGTAGTTAATCAGAGCAACTATACTTATTTTACATTTACTGGTTAATTTCTATTTCGGTATTATATTACTATTTGATGGAGTAATATATCAAGAATCCGGTTACCAACTAACAAGCTTGTCATAATATTATGTTTAAGCTCGAACCGCCTAATTAAATATACGTTTTTGCTAAAGCTGTCAAAGACTGCCGATCACACTTTTATCACACTATGATTATAAGATAAAATCAACAAAAATATTGTATTTTTCAATTAAATTGTTTAAAGTAGGGGAAACAAATAAGTCAACTCGAAAAAATTATACTAACAGTAAAACCAAACAAAATATCCCCATCTTCACGAATTGTGACAGCTACCCCTATTAATAAATTTAACCATAAAAGATTAAGAACTCCCAAAGTGAAATCGATACTCACTTTCACTGTATAATCTAGTCATAACATGCTTTGCATTTAGCATAATTCCCACTCCCCCCATAGATGTATAAAATTAGATGAAACACTAGATGCTCTAAGTGGTCACCACAGTTTGGCTGGGCCAAACAGTCGCTTACAAGCAACTGACGCATGACGTATGGCTAGCCGAACGACTGCCCTTGAATACGGATTTACTACTAAAATCGAGGCGAAAACATTCCCATAAAGTTTGGTACAGCCGACGAAGTAACTTTCTTGAGGAAAGGGTGGTTTTATTTCATTAAAATAACTGCTCATTAAGCAAGATTTTTTTTGCCTAAAATTTGAAGTTCCCAAAACACAGCAACTGTCATATTACAATGACACTTCGGATGGGCTAAGGTTCGGTATTGTTTATGAGCATCGGTTGACTGTTGGACGTCAGAACCCCTCTGCACCACATACCTTCCCGGAACCAAATGGAACAGTTTCAAGTCTCCGTTTGAATGGGCTGCCTACTCTATTTTGTATAACTCTTTGAATAACCCCTGTTTTAAATCATCCTACAAACATGAATGTAAACATAAGTTTGCACATTTACTTGAATAAAACGTAATTTATTTTTTTTTTCCAACTTTAGGGTTAAGCAACTATTCTAGCCAGGTCTACACTTCAACGCACTTTAAAGACAATAAACAGCTGATAGTAACCTTGTAGCAACTAAATATTTTGAATTTGGTCAATAAAATTCCATCTCCGCACTCAATTTACTCGAAAATGAAAGCTCAATTTTAATATTGATAATTTTCAAAGAAATATGGGATTATTAAAAATGACGGTATTTAAAAAGGTTTCGGCATCTCAAATGGCAGAGGCGTTACTCCCAGATAGAGTAGAGGCTCCTAGTTTAAGTCTCGGTCACAGCCTAATATTTTTATTTTCTTTGTCTTCTATTTTGATATTGTTTCAATCATTAATATCACAGTAAAAGTAAAGTTTTTGCTTAGAAAATTTCCCATTACACTTCTTGTCAATTTCTTATTGCTGTGTTTGATACCGACGATTCAGATTATATTTCATCGCTTCCCAATACCCTTTTTCTTAAATATTCAATGAAACAACTTTTGGCCGCCCACTGTTTCAGAGAAGTTTGCTTCCTTTTTGTTTTTTTTTTACCCAAAATTACTGCAAATATTTAGATTTATTATTTGAAAATGGCCGCGGGAAATGTGCTCTGTGCACCAGACGTTGTACACCACTGGTTTAAAGCTTCCCTAAAAAAAAAACAACTTTTTCTTTAAGCCACTTAAAAACTGAAAGATTTATGACCATCCGAAATATCAGGATAATATTTACGCTGTTATGCGCATATATGTATGTGCAAACAAACCGTGCCCCCAGTACTACGCGCATTCATTTATACGTTCCGAAAAATCCATTGTGTAAACCGTAAACACGTCATGAATTTAGCCGATAAGTGAACCAAAAAATATTTCAATCCATCCTCTTACTGTCATCTTCTGGTGACTAGTAAATACTTCTGATTCGTTTAAATAAAGCGAATCGAAACCAAATATGGTTTGAAATTGCACTCCAGTCATTTAAATTTTGTGCTGCAGTATTTTTGTCCCTAGCGTTGTGTGCGTGAGGTCATCTCATAGTGGTAAAAATGTTGTATATTTGTAGGTTTCCCGTGAAGAATTAGAGCTGGAGCCCTTCAGCGTCAAGAGGAAAGTGGATGCAGGCGGTTCGCTTCCCAAGAAGCCCACAAATGTGATCCAGAAAAGAAAAAAGAACGGTAAAAACCTATTTTTGATTGACAAGTAAATTTTTATTAAGGTGGCTACTAATGCGATTTTATCCATCCTCGTTGAAGGAAACGCGCCGAAAGGGATTGGAAAATGAGCCTAAGGACGGTTGGATGGTCAAGCCTTCAAACATGTTTCCTGCGGCTAGGACGGATGTAATCGAATCGTCTGTAAGCTCCATTCGTTAGTCTGATGAAAGCTATGCAATACTCGAGATTGCATCTTACTTTGAGTGTTGGATAAATTGATATTGTCAATATAGTAGAACTCACGTGACATCCGTTATAAGCACTGAAGAGATAAACTAATAGAAGTGTGTTGTGTACATGGTATGTCGCAGCTTCGTTTTTGAACAGCACTGATTTGTTCCGTTAATTAAAAATAAATACACATTCATTCTTCTGGTGCCCTCTCCTATCGGATATTGGCTATCATCAGGGCAATCTTCATCCTGCAGGCTGCAGCCTGGAACAACTCTGGGGCGTCTTCCTCTGTTACGATTTCCACTTACGACGATTGCTCACTGTCACAAATCTAGCTGCGACATACGATGCACATACCATGGCTTATGGCGAATCTCTCATAAAAGAGGTTATATCGATTTGTTATGCCGTGGGTTTCACCATAAATTTCTGATTGTCTCTTATCATTATGACCATTCTGGTTTTCTCCTTTACATTATCATCTAAAACTAGATCATGTTAACATTTTTATGCCTGCTCTAATCTCGGCAAAATTTCCGGAGGGAGCCCGAGTTCATGAATGTAGTTCGCTTTGCCTGTGCTCCGTCCCGTATTTGTTTTTTGTGCCCCAGTCAAAGGATAAGGCGAACAATTACCGTAGAGGGTGTACAAGTAATGGGTGAATGCAGCCACCGCACTACCATAATACGAGTGAGAAAAGGTAGCACTCGGGCTTGGGAAAAGTCTCGCTATATATTTTGGTGAGATGTCTTGCTTGCCGAAAGTGCAGATTAGGCATTATAAATAAAAAATAGTGCGTGGAAGTTTGAATATTACATATTTTGATAGAGTTAGCAACAGTTGTCAAGCGAATATCAACCATGCAGAAAACATCTTCCACTTTACTACTTCAGATGATAATTGACCATAATTATTTATTTTAGTATACAATCACCTGAGTGATCATATGGAGACGCTGGTTGACGCTGAAAGTTTAATTCCAGAAGGTATTGAAGTGATAAATCATTATGCTTGGGAAAGTAAATAATTCAAATGATATTTTATGTTTATCACTTACCATTTTACAGGCAAATAATCCAATAATACATCAATGAAAATCTATTATAATTTATGTTATCTTGCTTGTTTCTTTTTTTCTATGGAGAGCTATCTATTATAGCTCTACTATTTTCATACATATTGAATTTGTCGCCTTTATTTTTATTAACCCTTTGCATTCCTTAATATATATGTATTTTTTACCAATCATCGACTCCTTATTTAATTTACGAAATTCGCAAAAAGGGGTCCCAATAAAGTGTCACATTAGAACAGTGTAGAGTGTGTAATTATTATTATTTTTTTTTGAATATATTAAGTATTAAGGTAGTAAATAAATAAAAATGGAAATATTTGACAAATTAATTTACCTGAATTATTTATGATTTTTCAAAGTATGGTACTTTTAAAAACACTCCTAGATGAAATCCAGGCTTCCTATCGCAAGAATTACAGTAGAATGTAGTTTATTTTCTCCCTCCTTTGACCTTTCAATTGGAACACACCATAGAGTCCTGGCATTTTTTAATGGGAAAAAATAAAATGACTTTCAGTTGACAGTTTTTATATTGGTGCAAGAAAGTCTCCAATTAGACTTATCAATAATTTTTCTCAATTTTTTTATGTGATATTCATTGCATATTTTCTCCCATATCATATTCATTGAATAAACATTAAATAAATTCACAA
Source organism: Drusus annulatus (assembly GCA_022651775.1). Taxonomy (NCBI): domain Eukaryota; kingdom Metazoa; phylum Arthropoda; class Insecta; order Trichoptera; family Limnephilidae; genus Drusus; species Drusus annulatus. The sequence goes on from JAGWCC010000083.1 coordinate 926,853, forward strand.
TGGTAGTTTCCAACCCCCCAGAAAAATAGTTTTCTTCACTACTTCAATGTCTTACGGATAAAACTTCCATGTCGCACGCTGGTCTGCGACATCCACTCCATCCATAATCTTATTGTAACCTAATATGGTAGTCAGTTTTTTTAATGAACCAGCACCTCCAGTCCTGGTTCTTTTGCAGATTTTGAAAGAGAAGTATGTTTTGTATTGAACATTGCGACCGCTCTTTTGTCACACCATGCTAATACTAACGCATTTCCTTTCCTATATGCGATTTTCTGCCCAGTAACTAGTTTTGGTTTTTTAATTTGCTGTGGCAATCCTTATCGATTTGTAATAATTGTCCCTGTAAGAAAAAAAATAGCTTTTAGAAGTTCTGCAGATGAAGTGGGATTAGTATAAAAGCTGTCAACAAATGATACCCTTTGGCTTCAAGAATCAAATCACTTAACTTTTGGTTGAGTTGCAACATAAATTCTCCTAGTAAAAGTAAGATCCAGTCTTAAGAAGCCATCTGTTGTAATTTTACCATAGTATGGTACAAATGAATACATGTAACTTCTTCCAGAATCTGCTAACACACACACATATATATATTATCGAGGTTATATATATATAAAAATATACAAATATATACATATATACACATAAAAATATATATATATTAAAACTCGAAGTCCCCATTTTGTTGGTTTTTAGTATCACAAAGTATTTGAAAGAAAAAATGAGATTTAATAATTTATAATTATTTTATAAATTCCGTCGTATATTGTCGAGTCGAGCTCGACATAGGAGATGTAAGAGATAAGATTTATTTCACATTGTTTTTCTTAAAATTGTTGTCAAATTGACAATACCAGTTGAGCGACAAACCTCCGGTCTAAAATCAAATTTTTAAATTAAATTCCGTTGTGATGTAATCTTTTCTGCTAGATGTAACCCAGATCACCAAGTGAACCAAACCAACCGATCAAGATTGAATCATACTTTATCAAATTTCAATTTTACCACTGAAACAGAAGAAAATATGGTTTCACATTCAGGCAACACAATTTGTATAACTTATTATACCGAGAGAAAACGAGACTATACACCTAAATCTTTTATCCTTATTATTAAAAATGTTTAGAAGAGTTTAAAAATTTACATAATGGTTAAAACTGGTCTGATTAAATTCTGTACACTGTCTTTCAATTCACATTTGTGTATAACCTTAATGTTCCTTCCATTTTTAATAATAATTGTATTATTTATCCATCCATAACTTTGAACGCACTTTCTACAGCACGCTTTTCTTTTGATTGTTTATAATATTTACAAAATGTAAGAACTGATTCCACGCACATGTTCATGTATAATTGCTTCTGATAATGTTGTGATAGCTGTGGGTGTAGCAACATTATGACTAACATGCTATACATAGAGTAAAAATAGCAACTTTGCTACTGAAGCCTACAAAATAAAACTCAACAGAATAATATCTGTGCATTAACATTTTGTCATCAGATAACGTTTATGCCTTGAGTTCATAGAATTATTGTTTTATCTGATGATTTCTTATCTTATTTATGCCAATAATATTATTTATCAGTTTTTTGTTATCACTTTTTAGCCATATTATGCTCTTTTTCATTTGCGCATCTTTAATCTGTTTGTCTTCAAACAGCTCAATTTTATTATTGCATGTCAGTACTCTTGAAATTACTCCCAGCTTATGTTCAAAGTTGGCAGTTTTAATGTCAATCAATGTTTTTTCTAATTAAATTCATGTCAAATAAGAGGAATTGAAAAGTTTGTGAGTCAATATTATGGCATTGTATTAACTGCTTTTCTATGTTTGTAAAATGTGCTGTTTACATTAAAGATTTCCAATTGGGTTTGATATGCCTCTGAAAAGTGTGTTCTTTGACTGATGTTAGCTGGCCTCCCATACGATGGTCAGGGTTTTCATCTTTGTGCTTTGCATCAGCTGCGGTAATTCAGTCCTCACGAGACACGCAATTGGATGGTTAGATATTTTGTACAGTGAATTAAGCCCAATTTTATGTATGCCTCAGCTATAACCTCTCTCTCTGATACATACTTGATTTATGAGAAAGATATTGCAACTAAGCTATCAGGGGTATGTTGTGTTACTTTTATCCACAACATAACAAACCTTTCTTTACTTATGCAATAATTTTATCTTAAATTTGGAATTGATTTGACAGCATTATAGTTTGAAAGAAAAAAATCACCCTCAAAAAAACTTTACCAGATTAATAATTATTATTGTTCTAAATGACGGAATGTTACTGTAAATGCTGCTTACTGCTAACTACAAGTCCATTATATGGGTGGACTCAATATACTTTCAGAATAGGATGTAGTAACATCAAGTCCGGCTTGTTCTTCTTATGTAAGATAATTTAATAAAGTTAGATCAAAACACTTATGTATCTATACTGTCTATTCTTTCTGCCCACCCCTGCAAAGAAATGGCGTGATGGTTAATTAAATAGTTCCGTAAAACTGTTTCAGTTCAAAGGTTTCCAGCATTCGATGTTCTAAAGTTATTTAATACATTTCAGACAACATCACAATGGATCTGAACACAATCCTGATGAATGCCACCAGGCATGACGATGGGGATTCCGCGCCGCAGTACTACGCTGTGGTGTGCGGCTCTGATGACGACGATGTGAGCTCGCCGCTAGACCATGTGTACCTCAACTCGCCACACAGTACCAGCTCATCCGACTATGCTAGCTCCCCCATGCAGCAGGTGCCTCGCCTGGAGCATTGGAGCATCAATGTTATACATAAATACACCAACAGTAAGTTTTTATATATGTATACCAATTCTTACCAGATGACAGGAAGCCAAAAAGTATGACCAAGTGGGTGCTGAAGTGGGAAGCGACCCAGAGACAGATTGAGTAAGAGATGTTGGAGCAGGATAGAAAGGGCTGAGACTGGAGGCGAATGGCAAAGGACCGCAGCCAGTGGAGAGTATTTGTGGAGGAGACCAAATCCCACCCTGGGAGTGGCGCCGTGATGAGAATACCAATTGTTAGACATAAGGAACTGGAGGAAAGAGCCATCAATAACAAGGTTTATACAACTGGGACGGCTCCGCTGGGCAGGACACTTGGCAAGAATGGAAGAAAGTCGGCCACCTAAGAGGCTTCTGTTTATTAAACCTGCTGGACGAAGGAGTGTTTGGAGGTTAAGTTTAGGTGGGTGGATGGTGTCAAGGGAAACACCTTAGCCTTTGACATTGACATGTGGAAATGGAGGGAAACAGCAGGAGACCGATAGGGGAAGCGGCCAAGGTTCTCCAATTTTATTGTAATATCTACATAATACTAGCAAACATACCAATATTTAATATACTACCCTAATGAAGCTTAGTTATTGGTAAAATAGGGAAGGCGACAAATATTTCAAAGAAATTAGTGATACAATCTCGTTACAAAAATCTTATTTCATAGAAAGTAAGTAACTCAATTGAATGTTAAACATAAATCAAGAATTTATAAATATATTATACATTGAGTTATTAATCATTAATGACATTCTTTTAAAATTAAAAAATAACGAAACACAATTACTCATTTCATTAATCTCCTGATAAGCTTCTTGTGAATGTGGTCAGAGTTAAAACGAAACAGTGGAGACTTGATCTTCCTCGAGTTTGTAAATATTTATTATCTTTTATAGATTATCAATTCAAATGACCTCATTCTGATACAGTTCAAACTGTTTACTTATTTCGTTTGCTTTTTAAAGTGGTGTTCTTTATCCTCTCTAAAATCTGATAAAAAATTCTTCAATAATTTAATTGATTATAGCTTTTGTATCTGTGTTTATCGAGTGTGTGTGATTATTTTTATAAACAATGAAGTACATATACATTTTACCTAGGTCTCACTGGGAAGAATCCTCAGTTGGAGATAGTCGAGGAGCCTGTGGATATGTTCCGATTCCGATACAAAAGTGAGATGGGTGGAACCCATGGGAGTCTGATTGGGAGAAACTCGCATATTAACAAAAATAAGAAGACGTTCCCCAGTGTTAAGGTATTATTATTTTATTTTTATTTGGGATTCGGGGTTCATTTTTATTTATATCTTTAGAAATAATAATATTTGTTTATCTAAAGTTGGGGTGTTCCAAACATAACAGCATGATCGTTATGCTTGACGGCTGCTTAAAATTTGATGGAATGTTTGCAACTCCCTACTGTTATTGAGTAATTTTCTTATAAAGCAGAAAATTTGTATTTATGTCATGCAAAAATTTGAGCTCTGCCATCATGAAATTTGCACGGAATATTCCGCCTGGAATTTTAACCAAACTATTTTCAGCTATCAATATCATCATGAGTTATGGAGCTTTGAAATATCAATTTACAAAAATGTACAAAGTTATCTGTGTGGTTGGGGATGTTGCTACTGTAGATATTGTAGTCACTCGTGCAAAATAAATTAGTTAGCATCAAAATTATTTGCCAAGTTATTATTACGATTTATTCGGTGCGCAAGATTAATTGTTCATTACACGTCCCCAGTTGAAGAACTACTCCGATAATGCGAAGATCATGTGCACGTTGGTTCAAAATGAAGATAGTGAGATACCGCGTGTACATCCGCACCGCCTAGTGGTGCGCTACCAGGACGACGTCATCGATGAGCCCCACATACAGTACGTGGGCCCAGACATGGGCTACACTGCCAAGTATGTCAACTTTTTTTTTTTATGTGATTAAGGCACTGTAGTCTCAACTTCGACTGTGTGATTCCCAATTTTGGTATGTTGCGACGCTGAATGAAGTGGGGAGGGTAAGGAGACAGGGAGGAAGGTTGGGACCTGGCCATTCAGATCTAGTTACTAAACACGCTGGAGGGTCCTATAAGACTCAGGCATTCATTACTATCTTTTCAGGAGTTTTCATCCATTGAAACCTGTTGTTTGCATGTTTAAATGAACCATAATGGCTTGTCAACAAAGTAATCAATCCCTAGAGACAATTTGCATTGCGTTAGTTTGGTACAAGTCAAGTAATACATATTTGAAGTTTACTTAAATCAGTACAGCTAAAAAAAAAAACGATTTTCAAAGTGACAATACCACTTGTATTTAAAAGAAAACCTCATGCAATTTAAGTTTATTTGGAAGGAAATTTATTCAGCCTTACGAAAATCCAATACAAGATAAAAATCTTCACATTTTGTTATCAAACTTTTTTTAGTGACAAAACCAATTCTCCGAATATAAGTAACTATTCCAGAAAAGACCACTTATGCCATTGACATACAAGATACCATCGTTGACAAAAACATCATTTTGTGAACCACAAATGAGTTGTTTGGAAATTACAGTTAGCAAGGTACGACAGAAATCGTACCTTGCAGGAATCCGGCATTTTAAAGGTTAAAGCCATTTCAAGCAATGTTTTGATTTTTAATGGCGGTCACCAGGGTGGTACCGAGAGTATCTACCGCTCTGTAATGCCCCCACTTCCTTCAGGCTCATGATATTCCTCAAGTGGGGATGCCAATGTTCAACTGGCTCTGGGTAGCTGGTGCAGAAATAAAAAAAATCATATTTACCACCGAACAGGTAATCCCTAGAAGTGTGATTTATACTAATTTTAAAGAAAACTGTAGTCTCCAATTCACATAAAACCTTTCCACTCTTGGCCACAGACAAGCCAATGAAATTGATTACCGGAAATAATTTCAATATGTGAAAATGTTTGATCAATTTCACCAGAAGTAAGGAAATATTGAACTTACCAGGGGTGTTAGTTGAAGTTTGCCGGTTTTTTCAATAAAGAAAACGCTTAATTCTCAAGGGAATCTCAAAATTGTTTTATTCAAAGAATTGACCATCAGATTCTATACATTTTGCCCATCTTTGAGGCAAATCATGGATACCATTCCAAAAAAAAAAATTCTCTTTCGAGGCAAACCATTCGACGAGCCATTTTTCGACTTTTTCAAAATTGGCGAAGCGCTGCTCTGCGAGTGAGTGTCCCATCGATGCGAAAAGGTGATAGTCGGACGGGGCAAGGTCTGGAGAGTATGGCGGGTGCGATAAGATGATGATGATAGATGATATGATGCAGAAAAGATTTCCTTTCGAACCTTTGAAGCAGCATTTCACAAATGGTTTTTCGATTTTGGATTTGTCTCTCGTTCATTTGGTGTGGTACACATTTTCCATACTTTTGGATCTTTCCCAGGGCTTTTAAACGTTGGCAAATTGCTCCTCGGGTCACATTAAGTGTTTGGGCCAATTGTTGTTGCGATTGGGTTGGGTCTTCATCCAATAATGCCTGCAATTTCTTGTCTTCGAACTTTTTCGTTGCACCAGGATGTTCATTGTCTGTTAAATCGAAATCTCCACTTTTAAATTGACAAAACCATGTCTCACATGTTCTAATCACTGGAGAATGTTCACCATAAGTTTCTATCAGCAACCGATGAGCTTCAACTGCTTTTTTCTTTTGATGAAATAAGAAAAGCAACGAATGCCGCAAATGCGATTTACTTGGAACGAAACTCGACATATTCACTGAGGTAAACAACTATGACACTATTATTTTGGCAGAATGTAACTTGTGTATTTTTGAAGGTTAATGTCCATAGAAAAATATGACATAGATGCCAAATCATAGAAATGTATACATATCTCTAGCGACATCTATGAGTAAAACCGGCAAACTTCGATTAACACCCCTGGTACTTCGAGAACAAACACCCACAACACACTTTTATTGGTTTATCTCTTCGGTGATGTTTAAATATTTTTTACTAATGTATAATTGTTTTACTAATGTATAAAGACAAAAACTTGAGTAGGTGTATAAATAAACATCCACCATGTCTTTGTAATTTTCAGATTTCCTGGTATGGCTATCGTTCACACCAAAAAAAAGAAAGTGCACATTGAATTGTACAAAAAGAGAAAAGAACTCTTACAAACCCAAAAAAACATTTTAACACTGGAAGATGACACCCGTGTAAGTAAACACTAATTCTAAACGAATTTTATTACGTATCGATCCAGATCGACAGATAGCTTTATATTAATTGTATGGGTCATTGACCGAACTGTCGCGCCTGATTATGCTATTCCTATAGATTTGATTCCTGTAGATAGTTTGTAAGAAAAGCATATTTTTATTGTTTCTACGTGAATACCGCACAAGAGTCCCAACTGCTCCCAACCATCTGGGACTATGGCATCCTCAATTGGGGTATTTTGTGAAGCTGAATGTAGTGGGGAGGGAGAGGAGATGGGGAGGGGAATGTTGGAAAGTATCTGGCTATTCAGATCTGATCACCAAACATGGCCAAAGTCATTTCAAGCAACTTTTCGATTCTGAATGGTCTTACACCAGAGCGATACTTGAGTACTACCACTCTGGAATGTCTGAGTTTAAAGAAGAATATTTCAATGAGAAAAAATTAAACGCATACTTGATTATATTGAGAATTATTTTTTTCAACACCCCCTAATTTTCTCTGGGTCTTCTACTGCCCCCCTGAAAGTCTCAAACGCCCACAAGGGGGCCTTTGATTTAGATGAATTAAATGAGAATGAGAAAATTACTTGAGAACCTTTGATTTAGATGAATTAAATGTGAATAGACACATATTAATTAAATAAAAACAAGTCCAAACAAGCATAAAACCATAGTTGAACATTAATGGAAAGGCCTAAATATATTATTATAGTCACAATTAATTTCATATATTTATTTTCGCCTTTTTGACTGCAAATTTTCACATGTTGCGAATTAGACAAAGCTATTGTGTTTTCATATTAATAACCAATTTGTGGGTTTTTATTGTTACAGCTGAAAGCCGACTGCGAGAATCAAGCCAAGAATATTAATATGAATTCAGTGAGGTTATGTTTTACGGCATATGATAGCAACTTTCAACAAATATGCGATCCCGTTACGTCAAAGCCGATCGATAATTTAAGTAAGTAATTATTTAATAAATTAAAATTACCCTAAAAAGCTTTAAGCTATATCGTTATATTTATTACTGAAAGAATATTAACAATCTTCAAAGAACATGAAAATAGAAAAGACAAAATGAAAATATCAGGTTGTGATGGAGATTTGAATTCGGAACCTTCACACTTTAAAGGCATGGCACATCAAACAATTCCGCCATTCCGACCGATTCATTAAGCGTTATTTTTAACAATCCTATTTATTTATAAACTAACGGACTATTGTCCAATTGCAAAAAAAAATACATAACACAAAATGGGAAAAAAGAGCAACATAAAAAGAACAGCGCACACGTAATATTAAATGAATAAAGGCCAAGGTCAAGTCAAAGTTTTGGTAGAGTCGTAAAGAATGACAAAAATCATTTAGACTGGTAACAAAAATTTCAAGACAATGGCTTGAGTTAACAAGTCTCAATATTCTGGACAGTGGAGAATGATACCCATAATTAGTAGAGTGATGATTGAGGAACAGCAATTTATTGTTTCCGAGTATACGGCAAGGAATGTTGAACTGAAATATTAATGCAATAATGTAAGTGGCTTGAATGTATATAGTGAAACTGAATCAAGATTAATAATATTTAATTAAAGGTAATCTTAAGTAAGCTGCAAAAACTCATGGAGATTGAACTCTGGCATCATGAAATCTGCACTTTTTTGTTTTGTTTTAATTTCTAGTTCAACCGATTTATTTTCAGCTTGCAAAGTAATTTCCTTTATGAGTTATGGAGCTTTATAATATCTATTTAATTGGAAAAAAAAGTATTGTTCAAGAAGAAAAAATAATTTAGATCTTTGAATGAAAATGAGTAGCAACTATATTTTTGTGTCATATATATTTCCAGAAAGTGCCGAAACAGGAGCATTGAAAATAACCCGAATGAGTAAGACCAACGGATCCGCTAACGGTGGAGAAGAAATCTACATGTTCGTAGAAAAAGTTTCAAAAAGTAATTACTGCCTTGATTTATTTTTAAACTAGCTTTAAACTGTAAAAAAATCACAACAGAATGCTTTCATTACATAATGCAGTACGTGCCGATTAAATATAATAATTCAAAATAGCTTTGGATAGTAGACAGACTTTCAAACAAGCATTAGAAATAATAATATTATTTAATAAATTATTTCAGGGTGCTAGAGGAAGATGGGGATGAGTCAAAATAAGTTCTATGGAAATGAATACACTCAACCTTTTGTCGTTGCCGTGTTTTTCAAATACGGAATTTTACCATATTATGTCCCTTGCTTTAATCTCTAGTCTGCCGGAGGTGCTAATAGTCACCGGACATTCATCATTATCTTTTTAAGAAATTTTATTCTTTGAAACCTGTTTGCATATTGAAATGAACCGTAACCGCTCGTCAACAAAACAATCAATCCATAGAGATATTTTGCATTGCGTTAGTTCAGTACAAGTCGAGTAATAAATATTTGAAGTTTGCTTACATCAGTACGGCTGAAAAACATCGATTTTCAAAGTGACATTACTGTTTGTATTTACAAGAAAACCTCATGCAATAATTTTTTTATTTGAAGGGAAATTTATTCAGCCACACGAAAATACAATAAAATGTCAAAAAAACCTTCACAATCTTAATCAAACTTTTTTTAGTGACACGAGGAAGAAAAAACCAATTCTCCAATTATAAATAGCTATTCCAGAAAAGCCACTTATTCCATTAACATACGATTTGAAAACATAGATAAACTCACTATCAGAAAAAATAGCATAATTGACAAAAACATCATTTTGTAAAACACAAGTGAGTTATTACGAAATTACAGTCAGCAAGGTATGACGGAAATTGTACCTTGTGGGAATCCGGCATTCCAGAGGTCAATGAAATACCATATATTTGAACACAATATTTTTTCTTGCAAGATATTTCACTAAGGGTCCACTTTGGTTCTAGAGTGTGAACTAAACTGTTTTTTTTTTAAATTTAAACTGTTTTTTTTTTTAAATTTAAACTGTTTTTTTTTTTAAATTTAAACGGTTTTTTTTTTTAAATTTAAATTTTTTTCTTTTTAATTTAAACTTTTTTCGTCTCATCACCCACCTTCCTCCCTTTGCACACAGAAATTACTGTACATAGATATTTTGATAAATTGTTATGTTATCTATTTATATTGTTTGTTATGATTTAAGAAAACATCAAGATACGATTCTTCGAGGTGGAAGATAACGAGCGAACTTGGACAGATTACGGTACATTCAATGAAACTGATGTCCATCATCAGTTTGGAATAGTTTTTTCGTAGGTCAATTGTTATTAATTTTTATTCAAAATATGTATGATTTATAATACAAACCTTTTCACCTAGTAAAACTATTTTTGAAAAGAGAGTAAGTCCGTTACCTGCTTTCGAAAAGTATAATGTGAAAAATATGCACTTGGACCATCATAGGACTTTTTAAAAGTTATATTCTTTTTCCTTGGAAACACCCTGCTGTTTTAATTAATTAATCCCATTCAAACGATTGCAGCGCCCTCCTTTTTTGACTATATTTACATGACACAATTTTTTAAATTACATACATCAAAAAATGATTTTAAAATTTACTCTTACGTTTTCCAGTACTCCACCATACAAAAATACAGCCATCAGGAGTAAAGTTGATGTCTTTGTGGAACTTTACAGGCCTAAAGATGGAGCCATATCGGAAGCCAAGAATTTTGAATACAAGGTAACACCAATTGAATATAATAACATTTATTTTTTTAGCGCAGTTTTGTGACATTTCACTTCAAGTTTGCTTCACTTTAAATAAGCGTTGACAAGGAAAATGTGAAGACGGCCCAAATCCTTACATTTCAGTGGACTAATAAATTAACAGGAATCTGTCTTATAAGGTTTTTGAAGGGAGTTTGAAACATCGATAACTACCAAACCATTGATACTGTCGTAGTAAAAATATATATTTTTAAATTATAATTTTTGCAAAAAAATATCGGCTAAAAAAATATCATTGCTTTTGTATTTTACCGTAAAATAAAACTCAAAAGTCACGAACCGTAGTGGATAAGCACGTGTTCATTGAGGTGTAAGAAATACTTGCGAAGACAATACGCTCACGGTAAATAAATAGTAATGTTCAGTTAAATTAATCAACGGAAAAAACCCCCGGAACAGATTCTCAAATATTTTTAATTGCATCTTAATCCCTTTTAGGCAAAAGAGATGTAAAATGACAACTCCGTAACGAATTTTCAAAGCCTTGATCCGTATGGAGTGTTTGTTTCAAAAACTCTGATAATAGCTCTTCACTACTGTCAAACACACAATGTTTTGTGCGTAAATAGGTGGTATTAGAATGTATTCGTGGTTTGTCACATTGCTGGTGTTCGGGTGTTTAAATACGCAATCCAAAATTTATTGTATTTAAATTTCTTTAAATCTGTTTGAATGTAAGTTTTTACACCTTTGATAGTTTAAAAAATCATTCAAACCAAATAATATTATGAAAAATTCTCTAATATATATATATTTTTGTCTTTCCTTTCAAAAATAAGGCTTACCTGAAAGTGAAAATCGTATGTTCAATTTTTCCTTGCTTCTGGTGAAATTGACCACATTTTCAAATATCGAAGTTCTTTCTTGAACAGATAATCAATTTCTTTGGCTTGTTTGTGGCCTAGGTTGAATAAATTGGCCTAGAGCTAAATTGACGAAACCACTTTTCTTCGAAAATCGGTATACATTACACTTCCAAGAATTATCTGGTCAGTGTTGAAACCCAATCTACGGGTTAATGAGCAGCTATGATTAATTGCAGTTGATTTTACTCTCCCACCTGCCTATATTCTGGGACATTTTGAGTAATAATTTTTTGTTTTTGTTTTTATTGACAATAATTTTCCCGTGATACTTAATGTTGCGTGGATTACTTTTTCAGCCGGCAGCCGTAAACCACAAGAGACGTCGGGCGGCCGATAATTCGCTGAACTCACTTCAATCTTCCGAGAGCTATAACGGGTATGACCTCCCGCTCACGGTCACGGCGTATGACAGAGATGCCGAATCATCGGTGAGTACTCATTGGATAATGCTGGTACAGATTGACAAATTTAACTTTGCCGGTGCCTGGTGGAGGACCCTAATGAACTACCTAATGAATAAACTATTTTTTAAATCCACAGATTTTTTGTACACACAAAATTAAAAAATAAAGACACCACCTACTGCAAAGTTAACTATGTCGTTCTGTATTAAGCTGGGAAGGTTTTCTTATCAACAATTTTTTGTTTTTTTTTGTAAACAAGTGTTCTAACTTCAGTGGAACTAGAAATTCCATTTGGGGAATGTTGTGAGACTGAAGGAAATGAAAAGGGGATGGAGTAGAGGAAGGTTGGGAAGCTCCTGGCTATTTGGATCTAGTCACTAAACACGGTTAAAGCCATTTTAAACAACTTTGAACGGTGGTCTCACCAGGGGGATACTGAAGTATCTACCACTCTGGAACAAGGTGCAAATATACTATGTATTATTTTATTTAAGCATAAGGAACTCAAAGGAGACAGCAGGAAACTGGTAGGAGTGGAAGAGGCGGCCGGGACTCTTCGAGGGTTCTAGAACCATTGATAAAGTATGCTTGATGTCTACAATAAGGAAGTTGAGTCCATTTTTTTAATATTTTTTTATCAATATCCACCTTCAAACTTAAATATAGGTATTTTTTTTTTTTTTTAAGTTAGTTTTTATAGTTAAATTAATTCTCAAAGTTTGAATTTTGTACACGCCGCCAAAACGGCAATATCTCAGAGGTAAGGAGCGGGGTGGGTGCGTGACGCGTTTTGTACCTTCAGAAGGGGCACCACACGGTACTTATATTTGACATCGCACATTGTCGTTATCCAGCTGTCAGTTGCATATTTGTTATTTTGTGTTTTTTCTTCAATTTTACCGCTTTTAATTTAACAAAACCTTATAAAATGTCAGGAGATAATACGTCTTGCTATTGCATCGTACTAATGTGTAAAAATACAAGCATTACTGCAATTTACAATCATTCCAAGAAATGAAATTTTACGTAAAAAATGGTTCACCGCCATTTACTTCAAGCGGCATCGCATCGCACGAAAAACGGTACATTTGACGCTCGACTAATATGAAGCGTTTCTATTTTATGGCGTTTTAACTAATTTTCAAGAAGGGTTTATTAATTCTGGGAATAATAATATGGAAATATACATATATATTCAGAATCTGTGTTTTTCGATCTACATGCACATATTTTTTTAAAGTCATAATATTTTAAACTCAACTTCTCTATTGGGATGCAAAGTTTAGAAAACTAGGAAATGACTTGGGCCATGTTTAGTAACCAGATCTGAATAGGCAGGTAGACCAGATCTGAATAGGCAGGTAGACCAGATCTGAATAGGTACTTCCCAACCTTCCTCTTCCCTATCTCCTTCCATTCTCACTCTCTCCAGCCTCACAACATACTCCATTTAAGGATATTATAGTCCCACTGGCTCCGGGCACTTGGGATTTGTGTGATGTGTGCATAAAAAATAAAATGTTAGTACACATATCGACTCCTCCTACGTAAACTATTGTATCTTCAAAATTTCCGTTTATATATTATATTTGAAAATAATTGCTTCAAGTGATGAAGATTGCCCTGATGATAGCCTACCTTCAAAAGGAGAAGGCATCCCAAGAAGAAACAACCGTTATTATTATCATTATTTTCTGCCTGTCTCATTACAGCACAAGAAATTGATGGAGGAAGCCCTTTGCCCTGACAACCTGTGGGCAAACTGCATGATACTATCAAACGGAGAGATGGACATGGGAGCTCCCCTTGTGAACAACAGCTTGGATGGTATCAGCAGAAATGACCTGATGATCAATTCTCCCTTCCCATCGTCAGAACTGCGCCCTTATGAATACAGTTTGGGTTTGTTCTTCTATGATACTCATTTATTTTCATTTGCTTTTACATTTCTATGGCAACACCAAGTGTCGCCGATTTTGGATCAAATTAAATTATAATACATTGCCTGTTTGACATTTAGTGCGTTTTTATGTGTTTTGAACCATTTTATTTTATGTGACCAATAATAATATTTAGAAACTTTTGAAAGGGAGAGTCTCTATTGAATGAAATGAGAAGGATTCAACCAAGATGCCTCATCACTAAAATAAAAATCTCTTCTGTGTAATGCACATTTCTTCTTTAAATCAGCAAAGGAGCTTTTTATGGTTTCTTGTTTACAAGTAATATACATAATACAATAAGGTTATGCTGTATTTTTATACTTGCAGATGCAGTCATGGAGGACGAACTTGACTTGGTTGATCCTACTAATCTAGTGTTGGACGGAAAGAAAATTGTCAACACGTACAAAAATAAAGTATATTAACTAAACTTAATTCTGCAAGCGCATTGCTTATATTTTATTCATTCATATTTAATCCAAAAGATTTATTTTCAGAATACCACTTCCGGGAAGCAAATCACTGATTCAAGCACAAGTGCTTCCACAAGTCCACATTGTGTCATTACTAGTGTTGGAAATATTCCCACCAGCCCGACCGCCACCCCCATGAATGTCTCCAGTGTTGCTAATAGTGGTACTAATGCCGTAAGCCCAATAACTGCCCAACCATCTCCCCAATCAATTGCTGTGGCAAAGGTACTTCCTGCCGTAAACACTCCTGCTGTCTCTAGCATCAAGCCTACTGGCTTAGTTACCGTCAAGATTGTTTCGTCTACAAGCGCCCCTATTACGACCCCTGCCACCAGTGGTGTCAATGTTGTCGCAAGCATGAAGTCTGGCAGTGGTAAGTCCATAATCTTGAAAGTGCTTCCTAGCACAAGTGTGGCCACCACTAATGTCACGTCTTCGAGTAAGATGAAGCTTCTGTTTACCAATACAAAGGCCGGCCCCACAGCCGTGAAGGTTATTCCTACCACAAACATTTCCAATGCAAATGTAACGAGCACTACAAAGGCTATTTCTAGTGCCAACCAATCCCCCAACAGTGTTTCCATCGATGTGAAGCCCCCCGTTTGGGCACTATCTCCTGGCAATACAAATGCTCTTGCTTCCACTAATGCTGCTCTAGTAAAAGACAGTGTGATTTCTCCAAAGAAAGAAACATCAAATCAGAATGTGAGTTGAATGAAAATTATTCACATTGATAAAGACACAGTTTTGATAAATAACAATTGATAATATTGTAATTATTTTGTTCATAAAGATTACGGGAGCGCCGGAACAGATTAAGGTAAAAGCCCAAGAGGAGACGGATAAAGAGGAGTTGTATCCTAAAAGAGATACGGATCAGGCGAAAGAGGTAATACTATTCTGTTACTATGCATTCATCATAAGTCTTATACACTGCATCCTTTGTATTGTCTGTTTTGTGCTGTTTTAATACCTCAATGCTGCAAGGTGCAAGGTGGTTTTGTGATCACACTATTTCTGTTTGCCTGAATATCACTTGCCAAGCAACACTTGTGTTGTGTCCATCTAACTTACAATCATTTTCATGCTTTAAAAAAAGCACTTGTTATTGTAAAGCATGGCGCTGCCCCCTGGATTAAGAAGAGACATTTTTGCTAGAGTAGTATGCGTCTCATTAACTACAGGTTGCCGACCCGTGCTGTACAGCTTTATTAACTTGACAAAATGCTTAAAATGAGATGTCGTTTCAGCTAGAAATCCTAGACAGGTGCCAGAGACCAAATTTTAGAATTCGGTTACGCCTATTTGGATTACCACATAAGAAGTATTAACATTTAAGGATTTTTTTTCGATCCCTTGAAAACTAAGATTAAAAAATGACCTAATGTGAGACCCACAAGTGGAGTACTTGTTTTCCAGGCCTTTGAAAAACCTTGTTTTACTGTATTCAATACTTAATTAGTTTGAGTCGGAATTTAACACAGCCTTAAATGAACATTTTATGATTATAAATATTTACCAAATTGGTATTTTATTTTACTAAAAGTTTTTGATATACATGCTTACATTGTTACAACATTCCCATTATTATATGGAAGATTTTCTCCAAAGTGTTTTGTTGTGTTATTAAAAAATGTATTACATTATTTCGTGTTAACTTTTAAAAAACCAAAAACTTCAACATTTTACGCGTTAATCGATTTTGTATGTTGCGTTGTTAAGTTTATTTAGAATATATGTTTTGACTTGCGGTTTGTTCGGGTTGTGGTTTACTTTGGTTTGACTACGCACCTAACTTAGTTTTACATTTTATTGGCTTTTGCCATTTGTATTTAAATTAAATTTTCCGATTTTTTAAAATTAAACTTTTTTTTTAAGGCTAGTTATTTAGGGCAGTCTTTCAATTAATCTGATATGCTTTATCTTTGAAAATACTTAATAAATATTGATTGTATGCCTTTTTTCATTCTGCAAGTTACTTCCAAATCAACCAGCGAGGTCTTCATCCAGCAGTGGATAAAGACCTCGCTGATATTCACCATAATTAGTTTCTTAGATTGATTTTAGGTTTAAATATGTGTGACGACATTTGGTTGTGAACTCATTTGGTTTTGCCGAACAGTAATACTATTCAAAACTTATTTTCTAAATGTTTCCCTTTGTTGGGACTTAACGGAGTGTTTTTACTATTTTTAGTTATTTTAGGATGCTGTTAATGTTAATCAGATAAGATTATACCAAGCAAAAACATTTCATATCAACATGAATGATGTGGTGCTTACGTCTGTTTGAGTGTGAAATTAGTTGGCAATGGTCCAATGTATGCATAGAAATTATGTAGCGTTTTTATTTTATAGAGTATTTTTATATACTTGAACGTAGATTGTGCAATGTCTCTTTAAAATTTATTAATAGTTATACATATAAAAAAAGAGATAATATTTATTCAGTTACGATTTTAATAAAATATTTTAAAATAGTTTTCACGCCGTACCAAATTATTCTTAGTGTTAATTTTTCATTGTAACTCTAGAAAACTTTACTGCGTATAGCACAACATTACATAATGTGATGTAAATATCAAAAATCAAAACAATATATTTAATTTTAGAATTTATTTGAATGTAACTTCTGTGCTCAATAAAAAAATGTTTTAAAAACTTTATTTGCTTCTAAGGGTTAAGGTTAATAAGGTTATTTTAAAAACGTATTAGAAATAATTTTATCACTTTCGTAAAGTGTTTCTTATATTTTTAGGTATTCAGATTCATATTTTAGTAATTATTATATATTTTTTTGCATTTCCTCTTATATTTTGATAACATAATGCTAGTATTTTTATTCTACAGAAATCTATTTTATCATTTAGCATATCTATACTAAGACATGTGTTGTTCTTCATTGGTAAATTTGAACCCTTGGTGTGTGGAAGATTTGAATTTGTGTTCTGTAAAAATGTGTCAAATTTTCTCCATAGTGTACAGGTGGCTCAATTCGAGATTTATTTCTATTTTACACACAACTTACATAAACAATATGCTCTAATACTTCGCTATCTGTATCTATTCTTCTTTTATACATGTTTAATATAAAAATATTGATACTTACTTCATTGCGCTTAAGCGCCACAGCCAGCGCTGTGATTAGTTTGAGCATGCAACATATATTTTTAGAATGGCAAGTCGCGCACACCAAGGGTTAATTTATGTAACACTGGTATAAAGGGTTATGGTTTAAAATTAAATGGTGGTTGTATACATTTTAAACAAAATTCTTTGCCAAAGACATTGCAAAAGTGGTTGATGTTGATTAGTGCCTGTTAATTTAAAAAAAAAACCTATTTTTGAACACATACAATATTTAGAATATTAATTGACTTCAGAACAGATAGATTTTTTTGTGTAGGTGTATCTTGTGTCGTCACCTTTGAATGAGCAATATGCTCGTATATTCTTATGTTTATCGAATTTCCGTTAGTCAGTGATGCTGCATTCACAGTTTCCGATAGAAAAACTGCATCACATACTAACACAGTGAGAGGAAAATATCACTCTGATATCTCTATCTAGAGACGTCAACGAAGTTGTATTTGTTTTTTAGATTGTAATCTAAAACATTTTAGTATGTAAAACAAAGATTCAATAATATTTTAAAAATACATGTTTGGCCCTATTTTGCTTTCTTGTCATAGAGCATCTGTTTAGTTAATCTGCAGTGAAAAATATATGATATATCCAAACGTCTGAACCTTCACTTTCACATGTCATTTGTTGCTAGGGAAAGGTTGGAAATAACGTCCGTTAGTGAATTAACTAAAAATGAATGTTATCAAAACGGCAGGTGTATAAGAAATACATTAATTTTACCTCTATCCGAGTTGCGCAGAGTTTTGTTATTGAATGTCTGCGCTCTAAAATTGAAAAGGCTTAACACATTGTTTGTGGGCATTTATTCGCCAATCCATGCCGAAAAGCGGGCAATTTTTTCAAATTCGCGAGTAAAAGTTCGTTTCAAGTTAAATAGCTATAATTTCTGAACTACTGCTTATTTTTAAATAAAACTTATATTAAATCTCTATTATAATTATGACACAAATTTTTATATTTTGTTATAACCAATTATGAAACTCGAGGTTAAATTTAAAAAATTAGAAAACACTTTTGTCGTATTGTACATTTAGCCATATTTTATTCACATTTAACACAATATATATACATAATTTAAAAATACTAGAGAATAAACGCTAACCTTTACGCTGCTACACGCATAGATGTATGCTCAAACACACCGTGCCCCCAGCGCTACGTGCATTCATTTATGTGTTCTGATAAATCCGTCATGTACAACGTAAACACGTCACGAATTTAGCCGATAAGTGAACCAAAAAATAGTTCAATCCTTATTTCTTACCATCATCTTCTGGTGACTAGTGAAAACTTCTGGTTTGTTTACATAAAGCAGATTAAAACCAAAGATGGTTAAAAATGCCGGTCTAGTCATTTGAATTTCGCGCCCAGTACTGTTGTCCCTAGCGTTGTGTGCGTGAGGTCATCTCATACGATTTCAGTTTGTGCGTCAATGAATACACTCGTACTCATATAAAAACTGTGTTGGTGTGTGTAAGCAGCGCTGAGATGCCGCTTGATTTCTTGTTATGTCTCACTGTTTACTGTATTAGAGGCGCATCCTGAGATCTATTGTATATTTATGTATTTCATCGTACATAGGGGCTATTTCACCACCTCTCAATAAACTACTATTCATTAGTTAACTCTAATCATCGGAATATTCGTTAGCTATCTCTTTCCGCAAGTTTGGCTGGCAACGTCGCTTTTTTTCAAACCTTATCCCGCCTGCTGTCACGTCTGTCAATACAATGCCGTTATTTCTAACATAAACTAACTTTCACAACACAACATTCGCGCGCGAAGCTCATTACATCCCTGTCACCAAATAGTTAAACGCCGCTCTCTATATTTAAATAAAACATATTTCTATTTTATAACTTTATTATTAAATTATATTAGTGAAGTGCATTGGGGAGTGTCTATTATTGCTTGGTGAAGGTTGATAGTTTGTAAGCATGAACATGTTGTATGTGGGTATATTGTACTGCCAAAGATTGTTGTTATTTCATAGTATATTCCGTGATATATTGTGAAGGCGTATATTAGAATTACATACCGTGTGCTTCTTGGAGAGATTTTATCCTTGATTTTGTATCTCCTTTACAAGCGAAATCTTGACCTAAACTCAATGTCATCTAAGACGTATAAAAAATTGACTCTTGGTTTGAAAACACGCGGTCTACGTCTTTCCGCCATGTCCTGTTCGTCTAAGATATTTAAATCTTCAACCACTTCCATAATTACAGTAAAAAATCAACTTCAACAGAAAACTCGCCTACTGTCAGCTGTCAAAACAGTACGCCGCCATTTTAAATCAGAAAATAGATTCTAACTACTGGGGTGCACTTTACGTTGACAGCTTCTTGAGAAGTGGTGAAATAGTCCCTGAATAATACAATAAAGTTATAAAATAGAAATATGTTTTATTTAAATATAGAGACGCGTTTAACTATTTGGTGAGAGGGATGTAATGAGCTTCGCGCGCGAATGTTGTGTTGTGAAAGTTAGTTTATGATAGAAATAACGGCATTGTATTGACAGACGGACAGCAGTGGGATAAGGTTTGAAAAAAGCGGCGTTGCCAGCCAAACTTGCGGAAGGAGATAGCTAACGAATATTCCGATGATTAGAGTTAACTAATGAATAGTAGTTTATTGAGAGGTGGTGAAATAGCCCCTTAAGATGAAACAGAGAACATATGAAGATAAGCTAATCATTAATCTGTCACAAACAAAGAGAGTTATAGCAGTTTAAAATGATGATTTGTGATTGTCAAAGAGTACCTTAGTATGATATTGTTGGAAACATTTCCCTTTATGTAATGGCACATCACAGAATTAATGTATATAGTGGGTTTAGCTTCACATTTTTTGGGCTGGAGACACGACATCTGCTTAATATATTCTTCTTTTTACAAGTGCCTACAATCTTTTCCCGTGTTTGTTTTCTCATGTCCATCTTCAGATTCTAATTTCATCAATCGTCAGGTAATACTTAGTACTACGTCTAACAATAGGTGGCACGTAATTTTTACTGCGCAGAATACCCGAGTTTACATGTATCCATAACTAACTAACTAACCATCACGCCGTTTCCCCGCAGGGGTAGGCAAAGAGGACGGACCACCATATAACTCTGTCTTGGCACACACTCCTTGCTTCATTTACATTCATACATCGTCTCAAATTTACCAAGTACCCCACAACCCACTGCTAATCTGTACAAAGGACATGTTTTGTCATCTCCCTCGCTCTAACGATAGTATGCAAAAGGATGTGTTTATTCGGCTCCCGCAAACAATGTGTTAAGTGAAGTGGTTTTCTTTCAAATCGGTATAAATCGAATTTCTTGTCTTTTGTCAGCCATTGACAGTTGCAATTAGGTTGTATTAATGTTTTCAACTTTGTGTGTGTGTCACCTATTTTTTGTAGTCTAAACATTTGTATTTTATTGTTTTCAGACAATTTATAATTATTTTATTTTAATAATCGCACTATACAAATGTGCAAATTCCGAATTATTCAATGTCATTCCCCACATTTGCTTTAAAATACTCACAGTATTTAAAAAAAAATTAGAGAACAGATATGTTTAAATTCAAATAATTCTATTAAAAAATGGCAGCAATACTAGTGAATATTATTGTATGCATTCTGCGTATTTGGAAAAGAAATAAACTCACTTCTGAAAATTGTGTTTACATAATCCTCAACATTTAACACTGTTTTTCTGAATATATTGTATAATATTATATAGAATTTATACTGTAGACCGTGCCAAATTGTTGAAGGAATAACTTCTGTAACATTTTTATAACACAGTCAATTCTGTTTTTATACGGTCTTTTTTTGATAACACAAAGCGTTATGTACCTCCCCGTGCATACACTACTCAGCCCACGGGAGGGGTATGAAGGATGATAGGTTAGGAATAAAAAATAATGTGTTATATTCCGACATCCTGGAGTGATTCTTATACATTGGAACCTAAATCCGATTTTCCTTTACATAAATTACTGAATTTTTAATGGTTTTTAAAAGTTTTTTTTCACACGTTTTTCTTTCACATTTTGTTTTACACCATATTCCGTGGAACGTATACCCCGGTACAAACAGAATTGAGTGTATACTATTGAATAGTTGCACATTGTAAATTTAATCAACCGCTGACAAACATGTTTACATGTCATGTTATTGTTTTATTGAAAATAAATATCTTTATTACATAATCCTTCTCTCGTTGATTCTTTCATATTCTTATGCCAATCTTCATTAGCACCAATGGAATGGAGCATGGAATGGAATGTCAAAATGACAAAAGTCACCGATCTCATACACATTTTTGAGATTCCTACTATTTTTTGAAGTAAAATGAAGGTAAAATCAGATTTGTTTGTTTTTGAAGTACATGTTAATGTAAATTAAAAAAAAATTATACCTACATAATAAAAGATAAACTGGAAAAGCAAACAAATAACACTTTATCTCTGACATTCAAATTTAAATATCTAAAAACTGTGTGTTCGGGATAGGTGACTTTTGCCTGAAAGTGGACGAAATATGCTTATTGTACAACGAATAAGATAGCTTAAATAAGGCAGCATGTCTTTCCACGTCCTTTGAGTATGTTTCATAGCCTGAATAGTTATTCTAATAAAAACAATCTTTCGGGAACAAGGTAAGTCAAATTTTATTTAGCACAATTTCTAAATTTATCGATATTGCACTGAAAATATAAAAATAAGCTTTTAGACTCTGTAAGTAATTGATTTGTTCTGTATAGTTTGGTGGTTTTGGACCCTTCTGCTTAAATTAGTTGTTAATTTGGCTGTGGATGTTTGTACAGTGCATATTTGTATTTCACAATAAATTTTATAAATAAACACTTCTGTGTCTCCTTACTAAAGATAATGTAAGTCTGTTTGAGAAAAATATCAAGGGGAAGATAAAAATGTTACAAAAAAATGATTTATCTTTTAAAAACTAAAATAAAATACCTATTTTTTTTTGTCAAACAGACTTAATAGTAAGGCGATGATACATACATTGCTTTTTCATTAATTTGAATTCATTCACGGCTTGCTTATGATCCACATCTTGTATTGAGCTGAACACAGTGCTCAGTTTCAACCGGAGCAAACAGGAATGCAGCTCTTGTTAATAAAATGTACTTTCTTTACTGTCCTGACTTACTGAATTACTTCCTGAATTATTCGAATCCCTCGAACTTCTTGAAAAGTTAGGGCTCCAGTTGGTGAATTGTTTAAATTCGAGCAGTATCTATAAGTGTCAGCAGGTTCGAATCCCGGCTTGTGTAAACACATTTTATTTCATTATTATGTGTTATTTCACATTTGATTAATGTAAAATAATATATAGTATATTTGCAGCACGTTTCAGAGTGGTAGATACTCTTAAGTATCGTGCTGGTGAAAGATCACCATTCAGAATCGAAACGTTGCTTGAAATGTCATGTTTGGTGACCAGATCTGAATAGCCAGGTACTTCCAAATCTTCCACATCCCCTTCCCCTCCCCCCTACCTTCAGTCTCACAACAGACCCCACTGACTCCAGACGATCGGGAGCAGTTGGGACTCTTGTGCGGTATTCACTATAAAATAAAAATTATGTAAATGACATTGATGGATATTTTACACTAATGGATAATAACTAACACAACATAAAATCAAACAAAAATAAAATTTCATCTTTACATTATGTTAAGAAAATTGCACACATTTTTATTTTAGAAAATTTTATGACTTTCAATCTAATTTGTTTTTTATTTTCACAGGTGATAAAAAGATTGGCTATTATATTGAAATTCAAAACAGTCCCCACTGGAACCAGTGAAAAGCTTTTGGAGATGTTTGACATCAAGTTATCGAAAGGGAACAAGTACGTTATTTCAAGTTTAATATTTAAATAACTTACACTCACCACAGGCCACTCTGTATGATGGAAATATCTTCATATGAAGAGTAAAAACCTACTACATAAAATAAATAAATGGCTGACAGAACATGCATGACTCAAGTGACTTAAAAAAGGTTGAGAAATTTAGTAAATGCGTTTCTATTATTTTTTTCCTACTCTTTTAATGCATCAAGAATAATTATAATCACTTCTTTCATACATACATAACACTTTTGAAAATCTTATTTATACTTTTAAAAATAACAATACTCGTGCATTATCAAATGTAAACTAATTGATAAGTCGGCAAAGATTCCTTTTGAAACATGATTTACACCAGAGTTTCCCAAACTTTTTTGTCCCGTAGACCACTTGCCGATTTTTTTTGTTTTGTATAGACCCCCTGCTTTCCTAATTTTGTTTTAGCAAAGCGTTGAGAAAATCTTAATGAAATAAAATCTTAAAAAATCGAAATGAACCCTTCGCGGTGAACACTTCAATTGAAGTCGAACTCACCAAAAAATAGTACTAGTCGGTAAAGATCTCAAATCGAAAAGTACTAGCAAATCGACAAAATATCCTCCCCAAAAAAGTGCCAGCAAATCAACATAATTTACCCTCCGATAAAAAAGCACTAGTCGGTAGAGATTTGAAATCGAAAAGTACTAGCAAATCGACAAAATATCCTCCCAAAAAATTATTATAATTAACATACAGGTAATGAAGGAATCAATGTCTATTATAAGAGAGTATTACGTAAGTTCCTACATAGGTACCATCTGTGAGGTGGATTATTACATTTGCGGGAAGTTAATATTTTGATGACTGCCTGCCTAAATGGAATCCACTCTCGTGGACCCTCATGCACCCCCATTTTTTTTTTTTTCATTGACGTGGATCCCTTGCAGGTCGGAATCAACCCCTGGGGGTCGATATAGACCACTTTGAGAATGACTGATTTACACCATTGACAATACAACATATAAGTAGATTTAGAGTCACGGTTACCATAGGTCAGTTGGAGGATGTACATAGTACTTGAAATAGGTCTTAAAATAAATTTTAAAAACTTTCAAATTACACTTAAAAATAAACAGATAACGAAATCTATGTGCATTAGCCATTACAAGGTACCTACATAATAAATTTTCACGTGAAAGAAGTTATGTTATTTTGGTCCATTGAAAACTGAATTAAACAAATATATGGCTTAACCCTTTCTGACAATGTGTTTGCACACTGCAAACACATTGTATTAATTTATTGTGGGTTCTGTAATGTGTTTCCACCACTTACACACATCTACTCGTGTTAGTTACGCTGCTATTTCAGTGGGAAACATAAACTTTTTGAAAAATTACGTTATTTTTCTCTTATTATTCTAATTTAGATACAAATATTTTTTTTTGAAAATCGAAAGATTTGAATTGCGTGTCTGAAAAGGTTAATCTATCTCCAGAGTTTGTATTGTACACTAAATTCTATTTTTACATGAGGGATACGTTCAGAATACCCTAAGAAATACAGTACATTTTGTGTTTAAGAAATGGGATGTAGGTTCCATGATATAAAAATCGTCTCCTTCCAGCAAGTCAAAAAATACAACACATTATTTTTGATAAAACTCATACCCCTCTGTGCGCACTGACTTGCACTTGCACGGGGGTGGGGGAATTCTAAGAATGAATATTACCATTACGTTTTGTTGACTGCGTTATATCAAAATCGTGTAAAAAAGACATGCAAAAACAGAATTGATTGTACTGTTATTATTGTAAAAGCACTTCATACAACGCTTATTCTTACACTTGCTCTGTGATCTATTTTTCTGTAGTTTTCTCCACATGTCAGTAGCGACAAATCACGGAAGGATGGTAAAGCAGTTACTAGAAGTCATAAAACGCACGGAAAACTACGACCTTTTGAACTACGTCAATGATAGTGGAGAGACTGCTCTTCACACTGCTATTGTTTTCTTCAGACATGAAATAATGGGACTCCTGCTAAATGCTGGTAAGCTATCTATGTATTGAACCCTTCATTCAACAACAATCAGAACAAATCCAACAATAATTAAACGGACCATTGGAAAATAAAACAGACGTTGGTAATAATTTTTTTTTTACTAAAATATTACTATTATTTAAATAAAATTAAAAGACAATCCATAAAATACAATATCATTAAATTTCTACAAAAGATACAGAAACGCCTGCTGAAATGTCATTAGAAAGGCAAAATTAATTTACTACAAAGACAACATCAAAGGAAACAACAACGATCCCAAAAGTATGACAAATTCTCAGAGAAGCCACAAATACGAAAAATACCAAAGACAAACAAGACATAAACAAACTCTCTATTTCTGGGGTTATTATTGATATGTAAAAAAAATTAAAGCTTGTTGATCATATCAACAATTTTGTTTTTTAGTGTTGGCTCAAATCTAGCTTCTCGACTACCAAATGTGTAGAATGTTCAATTTACTAAAGTAGTAAAAGCTGAAACCAATTTGAGAAATTTTTTTCTTCGAACTCTCGGATGAAGACATTGTAAAAATATATTTTTTTTTAAAAGAAAGACAAACATTCCCGTGTTACGAATAACCTGAGAATATTTGAAAATCTCCTACTACCATCATAAGAAGCGGAAGATGTTGCTTGTGCAATGATGGAGGACTTAGCCAGCAGAGGAATTGAACGCACGACGCCCGGGTGGGAATCCGACACGTTTGTCCACTCAGCTACCGACCGGTCCCTAATTAAATCCCTAAAAAACACTTCCACTGCCGGAGTAGATGGGATAATAACCAAGATTTTATTTTTAATAACCTTGATTATTTTAAGGTTTAATTGTATGATTAATTAGTGAATATTTTTAGGTTGTGATCCCAATCTGCACGATGATGATGGTAATACCCCGCTGCATTTGGCTGTGAGAGAGGATAACTCTGAATGTATGGTCCAGTTACTGGATAAAAACAACTACAGCACAAATAATGCTAAACAAATGGACGCCAATATATTCAACAATGGTAATTACTATTATTTATTATATCAAAATGGTCTTTTGATTCACTTTTGCTACCCCTTTTTCAAAAATGGTTGGGGAATGAACACTTAAGGCTAGGTGCATACGTCAGGCGCGAAATTGCTGCGACTCGGCAATTACAACGCGGGATACTATTCATTAGATGGGGGTGATGCACACACGCACGCCGCATGGCACCACACGTTGCCGCACAGCACTCCCCGTAGTATCCGCACCAAATTATCAAGCCAATATTCACACTAGCACAGTTCTTGACAAACTCCATGACAGAACGGTAAGCTTCTCTCTGAACACAGAAAGCGGTTTGAAATCAAAGACTTTTCACATAAAATATAGTACATTTGCACTTTCTGGAGTAGAAGAAACTCTTAGTATCGCCCTGGTGAGTGACCACCATTCAGAATGGTAAGTAAGTCAGTAGATCTTAATAACCAAGTAATTTCCAACCTACCCCTTTATCATCTCCCCCACTTCCTTCAGTCTCACAACATACTCCAAATTGAGTATGTACATATTATATAATGAGTGGTTCAAGTTCAAGTCTCGAGATAGAAATAAGAAGTGGTTCAAGTCTCGATTTAGAAATAATGAGTGGTTCAAGTTCAAGTCTTGAGTTAGAAATAATAAGTGGTTCAAGTCTCGATTTAGAAATAATGAGTGGTTCAAGTTCATGTCTTGAGTTAGAAATAATAAGTGGTTCAAGAGTCGATTTAGAAATAATGAGTGGTTGAAGTCTTGAGTTAGAAATAATGATTGGTTCAAGTCTCGAGTTAGAAGGATTGGTCACAACAGAGCTTCTAGTGACAAGACCATTACATTGTTTTTATATTACAGCTGGCTGGACAGCGTTGCACCTGGCGGCCATGTTCGGCTCTCTGGCCTCTGTCTCCCGACTGATCAGGGCCGGAGCGGATTGCAACGTGAGGGGCCGCTCCAATGGCCGGACGGTCCTGCACCTGGTGGTGGCCCACGCCCATATTGTACTCGTCAATTATATCCTGGAGCATTCCAATGTAAGTACATAAGCACTTGATATGATTATAGGTTGCACTATTAGAGGTGACCTGAACACATCTTCGGGATTGTCTTTATTGGTGCATATACACTTCCGACAGCAATGTCCTTGGGAAAAGTCACTTAAAAACAGACTTTTGTCTTTGCACATACCGGGATTGAACCCGCGACCTCTGGATTCGTAGCCGAGGATCTTAGCCGCTCGACCTTATGCCTAATTATTGTTTTAGTGAAAAAGGGATGAGGGTTTACGTTGATCGAATTAAAATATTTGATAAGTTTTGACAACTTTTCGAAAAGTTTTACTGTGTTCTATTTATTATATTAAAAATGATCATTTTTTCAATTTCACTGAAATTTTCTTTTCTTTTTTGGAAGTCGAATAACAAGTTTGAAAGATGCTGTATGCAAACAATGCATCTGTATGACTACTGTGTTCAATTCAACTCTGGCTGTGATACCTATACCAGGTATTCATGTTGACTTATGAAGTTAGTGTAGAATATTAACATGTAGGATGAACATACGCGGCATATCTAGCGTTATTTTTCACTAATTAAACTATTTGTGCATAACTTTCGTAAGTGGTGAGTTTTTATTAATGTTGCATAGTGTAATTTATTATATATTTAGATATAAATAGTCAACCGGTGAGTGCTCTCTGCATAATAATAATTTGAATTGTTCCATCAATTTTGAAATAGTCACAATAACTTGTGTTCTGAAGTAACCAACATGAATAACTGCCATGTAGTAATTCATATACCAGAAACATTTACCAACAACGTCCCTCCTGCATCGATCACATATTCACTAATATTATAGACACCCAAAACATAACTTCAGCTGTAATCAAAACAACAATAACCGACCATTTTGGATGTATATTTAAATACGACTACAAAAATACTAATGTTCCTTCACCAACCGCGACTGATCTAAACAAGACTGACAAATACGAGTATAAGATCAATATAAATTCTCTTATAAAAAAAAATAATAATCATGAAAAATGGCTAGATATTTATTAATATAACGATGCGGAAGAATGCAGCAAATTATTTGAAAAAAAAATGAATACACATAAATGCCTGCAAAAATTTATGTCTCAAAAAATATCCTCAGAACTTAAACCGGTTAAACCGTGGATAACCCACAGTTTAGTCACTTCAATTAGACACAAAGAAATACTCTATAAACAATATTAAAAAAACATCCGGAAATAAAAAAAAATGGAAAAACATTTTAATTTGTATAAAAAGAAAGTTGCATATTTAATTAAAAACACAAAAGATGGATACTACAAACATAAACTTGAACTAACTGAAAACGATAATAAAAGGACATGGTCTATCATAAACGAAATAATTGACAAAAAACCTCACAAAAATAAAATAATCAACATCATAAATCATCACAATTCAAAAATTTGCTCTTAAGAAAAGCTTTCTACATTAAAATGTATAAAAACACAAATATCAAAGCCTTTAACTCATGTAATCAATACAAGTTTTCAAAATGGTGTATTATTTCCTTCCATATATAAAAAATCTGTAATTATATCTATTTTCAAATCTGGCAACCCAGAAGAAACAACCAACTACCGTCCAATTTCTATTATTTCGAATATCGCAAATTTTTTTGAAAAAATAGTTAAAAAAAAGACTCACTTAAAAGAGAACAGAAGTACCAAAGATGCTATCGCTAAATTATCTAACACTATACGATATTGTTTAGACAAATCATGGAAATGTATAGGTATATTCATCAATCTTCAAAAAGCATTTGACAGCATATCTCATGAAAAACTAATAATTAAATTAAATTCTGTAGGTATTAACGACATAGCATCAAACTGGCTAAAATGTTATTTACACAAAATACCTCAAGTTGTAAAAATAAATCGTTAAGTCTACCTCTTACAAGTGATTTTGGTATACCACAAGGTACGGTTTCGGGCCCATTATTGTTTATAATGTATGTTAATGATATTTTTAAACAAAAACTCAGTGGAAGTATTATATGTAACTATGTTTATATTCTTAATTATAAACAAAATTCATTTAAGTCGACTGTACGTGCTGGACCAGTCTGGAAATGATTTTGAATGCCGAAACTGTGGTAGGAAAAAAAAACAAAATTTTATCAAAAACTAAAGTTCTCCAAAATAACTACAAAAACCATATTTAATTTCAGATTGATGTTGATGCCATGGGCGAGGGAGGTCACACAGCATTGCATCTAGCTTGCAGTTTGGACAACCCGAGAGCTCATGAAATTTGCGCAACTTTATTTCGATATGGAGTAAGTAATCTAAAAAGTTCACTGATTAATTTAGGATGTTATTATTTTCAATGTAAATATATCACAAGAGTCCTAACTGCCCAAAGCTAGTGGGACTATAGCATCCCCAATATCTTGTGAGACCGAAGGGAGCAAGGAGGGGAAGGATAAGGGGAAGAGGATGGTTGGGAAGCACCTAGCCATTTAGATCTGGTCACTTAACACGGCTAAAGCCATTTTAAGCAATGTCGGTTTTCACCAGGGCCAAACTGAGTGTATCCACCACTATAGAACGTGCCACAAATATACTATATATTAATTATGTGTGAAATAACACGTAAATTAAATTTATTTGCTCTGGATTTGTAGCTGAGGAGGATCTTTACCGCTTGGCCATGGAGGTCCTCAGAATATCTCAACTTTGTAGAGAAAGCTAACAACCCTCCTTTTCTGTACTTTGAGCAGAAAATAATCAATTTAATGTATTTTTAAGTAAATATGTATTTCACGTTTTTGTGTTATATTATTTACTATTTTTTCAAATTTGTATTAATTATGTCTTTTTATAGGCTGATCCCGAGTTGAAATACAATACGATGACAGCGTTAGATTTTGCAAAGAGTAACATCAATGTAGAGGTAAATACTTGACCAGTTAATATTTTAATCATATTTTAAATTTATTTCCAATGAACATGAAACACTTGAAATATGCATTTTTATCATATGCATGTATTATGCAATAACTTTTAACTCATGAGCAAAAACATAATCTGTAATTTGTTCTTGGATTAATAATGCAATAATTTAATTTTTTTTAGGTATATAACGTTGTGAAGAATCATTTAGAAGCCAACGTCTCAAGAATATTATCTAAACCAAAGAACATGGACTTGGAGACTGACAGTAGAAAATTTCGAGAGGCCATGGAAGTAGAGGTATTGCTTTCTTTATTATTTTGAACTTTACCTATTTCCTGTAACTGCATTTTGTAATTTTTATATTTATTGAAAAATAAAGCTATACATATACCCTAAGGTTTATAGTACAGACCTTGTCACTAAGCATAACTTGTGTTCTGTGAGTATCGAACTCGATTCAACCAACTGCTAGTCAAGTGTCCTATTCACCAGGCTATCGACCAGCTCAAGTACTTCATGTATATTCATCGTAAAGTATGATGTAATGAGATTCTCAGGATGTACAAAGTGTTACAGCTTTCAAAAGATCATGACATTTGTTTTTTTTTACATAATTCAAAGATTTTTTCTTTATCAGGTAAAAGAGGAACCATATGATTTTGGAGAAGGCTTCCTGGACTCACAAACGATCGAAATAGTGACTACTTTATTGAACAACTCCGGGATGTGGAAAATAATAGCGGTTGAACTCGGTCAAAGCAGTCTCATTAGCTTGTGCCAAGAGTCTGAAAACCCCAGTAGGACGCTTCTTCATTACATTGAGGTAACTTATTGCATTCCATGTACGTAATATAGCATAAGATGAATTATCCCAAACTGCGCTATTATATAGATGTAATATTATTATTATAATATGACATTTATATTTTATGTTAACTTCACACAGGAGGCCCCGAAGTTTCCCTTAGAGCCTCATGCTGAGTGAAGGGTCTTTTTAAGAACAAGAAGGCTTGAACCTGGTTGTTGAAGAGACCAATGCAGCAGGAGGGAGGAAACAGTCGCTGGCAAATTATTCCACAGCCAAATCGTTGAGCATAAGAATACATCGTAAAATCCAGCCGTCATGTCTCAGCTGTGACCCTAGTTTTTCAGAGCGTCTCCAATTCCAGTAGAACAAGAACAGCATTCCCACTTGGAGTCTATGTTCCAAAGATTACTGTTAAAATAGGGGAATTTGTCTTGGCTTCCAAACACAATAAAGTCATATATGTTATTTAAAAAATACTCGTATACATTTAGGAAACTTACAGTTTTAAACATATTTTGATGAATAAAGTTGTAAGTATGTTGCATTCACCAGTGAAGTTTCCGCTAATAATATGCAATACAGTAAAAACTTCCTATTCTCTGGGGTATGTCGACACAAAATGTGGCGAATAAGAGATGATAAAATGTATTGACGTATAGGGGAAAACAATTAATGATTGTCATTCCCCGATGTTTCGCATATGCATGTGAAACGCAATATATTTTAGTGAAGACCGTAATAAATAGGATTAAGAAAGCCCTTAGACGGTTTGGGCATGTAGAGCGAATGAACGAAGAAAGGAGTGTGAAAAGAATATATGATGATGAGAAAGACATGGCACGACCAAGTTAATCAAAAACTTGAATCGGGTCATGTGAAGACTCAGAATAACAGAAGAGCATGTATGAGACGATGTATGAATGTGCATGAATCAAGGAGTGTGTGCCAAGACAGAGTTATATGGCGGTCGGTCCTCTCTGTCTACCCCTGCGGGGAAATGGCGTGATGGTTAGTTAGTTAAGTCTTTGATTAGAGGATTTTTTTCTGTTGCGCCAGTTTGATAATCTAGTTTCAGATTGGTATACATTTCTTTTAGAATAATGATTATTTCTGACCCATGAAACTTTTTTGTTTACAGTTGGAAGAGAAGATATCACTGAACTACCTCTACGAACTGTTGCTAAAGCTGGGCGAAACAGAGGCAGCCGCTGCTGTAAGAAATGCTATTGGATATTCTTAATTTTTTTCTGATTACAATTCTCATGTGAATATTATTTTAACCTATCAATTATGAATTATACTGATAACCCTTTATTTTGAATTATGTGTGTTTTTATTATTAATGATATGTAGACTTCATTTATGATTAAATCAGCAAAAAAAAAAAGATTTTTAATGATAGTTATCTTTGGAAAGATTCGAAAAAGTATCATGTGAAACTAATATTAACTTTTAGCAAACATATTACCTAAAATAAATACTATACTGTTAGAACTGGCCTCCTCGATTTACATACTTTATTTCGATACCGGAATGAAAAATCCAAGTCTTAACTATAAAACAGAAAATCTGTTTGCATGTCTCACTAAAAATTCTCCAAGTGTGTGCTCTGGGTGAAGTTAACGCTGCATTTCCTGTCTGAAATTTCTATGAACACAACAATTTTCAGTTTACAATGTAATTTTTATCATAATCTATGGAGATTTGCAATAATGTGAATCGAGGAATTGATTGTGCTATGTCTTCCTCGGGCGTTCCCGACTTCTTCTACCATTCACTTTCGCTTCATATATTCTTCTGACACTCCTTTGACAAAACCTAACCTAACCTAACCTAATAATTGTTAGATGTTTGCAATACAATAACTTTAAATTTAAATGCATAATTAGGGCAGTCTAAAATACACAATTCAATACAATTTCAGTAATAATAATAAAGTTTTTATTCCAGAAGGTATGCGGGAGTAGTGTAATGCAATACATTGCATAATAAATTGATGATAATACATAAAATAAAGTTGTAATACGTATATACAAAATAATAAAATATATAAATACAGTTGAACTTGGTTATAACGAGCGTGAAGGGACCAACCAAATTTGCTCATTTAGCCATTACACGTTATAAATGTAGGTAGGTAACAAAAAAATAACTACCTATTAACTACTTTTAATCACCTACTGAATTAAAAACCCCGACATCTTCAATATTTTTTATGTAATTTTCAAATATTGCACGCTGTTTGCGTACTCTCTCTTTCAAACATTATTTATTATGAAGTTTTTAATCATCGATATTTTCGCCAGGGTATGAAAGCTTGCATATTATAAAGCAATACATTTTAAAAAAATTGCAAAAATGATGCTTAAATAACTACGGAATGATTAAATTTATGATTACACTAATAAAATAACAAATGAAGGATTATAAGCCCTCCTTAACGTGATTTACGGAAAGTCCGTCGCCGTGCCGGACAGGCGGCTTTCTTTGTCTTGTTTATGACATTATTCAACTGTTTCGAGAATTGTTTTTTTTCTTATACCTGGGCACATTGAGTTGATAATGTTATTTGGACGTTATATTAGTGAAGCGATCTCGTTATAACCCCACACGATTGTATGAAAATAAGCCCGAACTAACATATCATTAAGTAATTGCTCATTACAGCCGTTACCTCGTTATTACTGTGATCGTTATAACCAAGTTCGACTGTATATATAAATTCATAGGAAAAAATAATAAATGTAAAAATTGTTAATGGAGGATATTAAGCCATCACGGTCCATCTAGGCAGCATTAAGATTGATGGGGCCAATATCTTACTCCTATGAGCTATGCTAGAATTCGAGATCTGACGGGATACCATGATGAGGTCATTTCCAGAGTTGTTAATCCTTTCCATTACATATGGCGAATTTCGCCAGTGCGAGTTGTGACATCACACTGCAGGTGTCATTTTGAATTAATTTTTTCGCGGCAATTCAAAATGCATATTTTTAAACTGTCACACATTTGAAGTAATACAAAAAAAAAACACTGAAAATGAATATATTTTTTGTCTCTATTTGTAATTATCCCTCACATGTGCATGGAGCCCATTGTTCTTGTGAAAGTATTTGAAAAGAGGGGTACTTTATTTTGGAATGTAAAGATTGTTACATATGAAATAGAAAGTGGATAGGTAAGGAATGATAAAATGTTACAAATAGTAATTGTAAAGACTAATTAATGTGATTTGAAATTATGCTATTTACATCAATTAAATGGGCGCCAGGTGACTCAGATCGATCTCAGAGTAGGGGGTCGAAAACAAGGCGCAGGCCAAATTTACATAGACGAGCTGAAAAATATTACATATCCGTAAAAAGCATTTACTTTGTGGCTTGCCATATTTATAAATAAAACAGATAAACTTCGTTTAAAATCACTTTTATTTTCAATATTTTGTCGACCGGTTCGGAAGTACCCTTCCATCTTCAGGACAATATTAAAATTAACCTAAAATACTGAGATATATGTATATACATATTTAGGTGTTGGAATGGGAAGGAGAAGGGGTAATTGTGGGGATTATGGGAATAACACAGCGGCTTACTGGAAATATGTCTAGGATAGGACTAAGATAAATTAATTTGATTAATCAAAATACTAATTTATCTTCAAGTCCTATCCTAGACATATTTCCAGTAAGCCGCTCTGTTATTTCGTCATATTTGTGCTCGAGGAGCGACCTATACTGCTGTCTGGTCAGAAACTGCCTTTTATCAGCAAAATAATACTTAGTCTGTCAGCCACCGAAGTTCAGCGCCATCTGCTTCCCGGTTAGGTACAGATAAAAATAAATGGCAGTAGGATTCGTGGATCCACGATAAGGAAGGTACACTGGGATTTCTCGTGGTCGATCATCGGCATGCTTCTCGAGCGCCGGTAAAATCCATTTGCAAGGTGGTCATCCTGACAGTCAAACATATATGTTCGGGAAGGCCAACTTGACCAATCCCACATATGCGTTGTCTATAAGCAGAAGGTCCCAGAGCCAAACGGACCCAAATTTGTGGTTATGAAATAATTTTTTTAACATGATTTAAAAAAGTAAGAAATTTTGTAATAATTTATTTATATACACTACATTGGTGGTTAGTATTGTTACAGAATTACAATGAAATAATAGTAAGGAATAACAGTAGCGCCTAACCAACAATGCTACTTTGTATGAGACAGCCCATCCAGGCGAAAAGATGCTTATGGGTCATTGGTTTGAAGTCCACCCAGATAGGTCTGTACTTTGCGATCCTCCCTGAAAAAAACCAAAAAACACATTAATCATATAATCCTCAAAGTCTTGACCGCTTCCACTCTTAACAGTCTCTGGCTGTTTCCCTCCAATTTAATTGGATCAGTTCCATAGGCCTAAGGCTGCGGTGTTGGCTCCCACACCGTTGAGCCACCTAAGCTTGGGTCTCCCAGCACTCCTTCCTCCTGTTTATTAAATAGAAGCTGCCTTCATGGTCGGCTTTCTTACGCATTAACTGTTTATTGTTATTAAACAATCGCAGATATTTCAAATAAAAACAAAGGGTCAGTGAAATCTGGTCACGTTACGTATGTCCATTGAAAAGAATGCCAGGCACTGAAAAGGATAAGGTATAAAAGTGAATTGAACAGTATTAATTACTTTTCCACTCGTTTAGCGGGTCCGAAAGAGTCCGGTGGGATTCCTAGTTCTTCGTCAGTCCAATCTGACGGTTCAACAATCGGCCACTCTCCCTACAATCAAATTAAGACATGAAGAATAAAATTTTGATTTTTTAAATGTAGTTATTGTGTGTATGGTTTCAATTTTATTTATTTTAACGACCATTGTAGCCAACTTAGAGGGAGCTGTTGTCACTAAGACAATGAAAATGTCAAATCTTAATAGTGAACTTTGGAGCCAAAGAACTACTGTAAAACCTTAATCTATTGAGCATATTAGGGTAGGGATCTCAATTTAGTTCTGGGATGTAAGTTAGACCAAATATTTCAGAAATACACTGTGTAGATGGTATAAGTTTTAGCCATGACCTAATGACATGTTTCCATACAAGTCTTCACACTATCCATTTTCTTTTGAACCCTAATGGTAATTAAGTGTCTACAGCTTATCAGCTGTGGCCACTGTCCACCGTCCACCATTTATTTGTATGCAAACCTTAAAAGGATGTGCATATGTTTCTGCGTGCCAAAAACTGTTTTAATCACGATCATAATGAGAACATTACAATTAAAATATATTATGACGGTAGAGCGTGCAAGGGCCCAATTAAAGATGTCTGTCATCAAGATCGATAAACTGTCAAAACTGGCTTCCGAGACTCGAATATAAATAAATATTAAAGCTCTCAATACTTACGGTGATATGTTCAGGCTCGCTGTAAAGATGCCAAAGAATCCACCAAATTGCAAATCCAGCCAATACTTCCGTTAGGATAAGGGCTTTTTTGGAAGACGGTGGAGGTGCTACTCTGTAGGCCCAGGCACTGAAGGAAAATATAAAAAAATAAAGCTAAGAACCAAAATAATGGTAGGGATCTTCAGGAACTGTGTTATATATCAATAAAAATCTACCATTTTTACTTTCAAATGCTGATATGACGTAAGTGTAATCTAACCTCAAAGTCATAAATTGACAACTTACTTACCTCATATTCTTGATTTGGAATTTTGCTGGGTTTGTTTGGGGGATTGTATTTATTTTACGGAAAAGGTTCCGCAAGACATTTGCTCTTGATACGATCATTTTGATATTTATCTAACTTTTCAAAACGTAAATATTATACCAAATCAATTCGAGAGAGTAAAGGCTAGTGTTGGCCGCAGCGGGACTGTCGTTAACGACCGCAGTTGACAGTAATAAACGTTTTATTTTGTCTGAAGGCAACATTCACAGAGACGCGCGACGTTTAAAAAACAAGATCAATTTTCGAGAACCGTCAAATACACATATTATTATGCAGTATTGACGTTATTTTTGATGTGTAACAAATTTATAAATATGTGCTACTAATAAAATAAGTATGTTTTAAATCGTTAGTTCCTCTTTAGGCCATCATAAAACATTTATAGGTAAGTACTATATCATAATTTGGTTTATTATTCACATTCGAACTCACATTTTATTTTTCTAAATTAGAATTCTTTTGTTTAGTAAATTCATGTTGTTGTTATTATTTGGTCTTGATATTTCACAGATTTAAATATTTTTAAAATCTTAAAAAATACGATTTTGATTTTGGCATTTGCTTTTGAAAAATGCTAGATACGTCATTGTTAAAATTAACGTTATGTGGCGTGGAGCGAGTGTGATTTTTTGACAAAATAAACGTGACATTTTCGGCAAGATGCCCCCTATCATGAACAGTAATAAAGGTGTAACTAAAAAGAAAGGAGGTACGTAATACCACATGTATTTAGTAAGTAATTTTATGAATATTATCTATTTAGAGTTTTTAATTAGGTATACATACATCGCAACTAGAGTGAACTCGAACAAAGTACTCACAGAGATGTATTGCTTGCATACAGAATGTTTCAAACTTGTTATTTGACTTCAAAAGAGAGAATTCAAGTAAAAGAAAAAAAGTAAATAAGTGGAAAACTTTTCGATAGGTACCTGTGGTATTTAGGAATGTATACACTTGTTGTCTCTTGTTAAAAACAATAAGCAGGCGTAAACAAAACAAAAGGGCAAACAAAAATATTTGTGACTTCATTTTGTCCTCCAGAGATGGCGGCATTGCAAACAAACATATTTTTATAGCGACTCCAAGCATTCAATAGTGGTGTTGAAAACTAAAACAAGGGTTCCACTATTCATAAAAAAAGGATTAAACCTTAAGTGGAAGGATGACATCATGAATCTAATTTCAAAATTAACATTTGAATACTGGAATTAATTAAGGCTCTAAGTGCCAAAAAATTAACAACTTTTTTTTTTACAGAATCGTATTTTATGATGTAAATAAAATACGATTCTTTAAAAAAAAAACAGTTTTTATTTTTTTGGTACTTAGAGCCTTAATTAATTCCAGTATTCATTTTACTTCGACAAAATTGTTAATAATAATGGTAGTAGGCGAAAAATTCAATCAAGCCGTTCTCACATGCTTACCTCAAACATTACAACGGAACAATTTTTGTGGAAGACGTTTCCATCTTCACCAGACCGTGGATCTCCCTTTTTTCCAAGATCAGACACGCTGAGGTTTTAGAGACGTTGAAGCTGACCAGGTTGGCCCTACTCTGAACACAAACCTTCTCGAGGTGGTGGTATTTATTTGTTGGTAGATCTGTTATCTAAAGCAATTTCTCTACTTGCTCGATGATACAGTTTTATTTTTATTTTTATTAATTCTGATGAACATGTTTATATAATCTCAAATGTTTTCTGACAAATATCTCGAGAAGTAACCAATTCTTCGCATATAAAAATATATTTTTATCTTTACGTCTTATCTTTACGTCTTATCTGAAGACTTTGGCGTCTTTTGCCGAAAAAAAGGGAATTCCGGAAAAGGTTTTTACGCTAAGAACGTGAATGGTAATCGTAATCGTATCTAAAATGGAAAACATTTGATATCATTATTACAGGTTCATCATAATTAATTCAATTGTGAACTAGAGCAAGCCCCCCCCCTGTGTTAGGTTGCAACATTAGTTCTGATTTATGATTGCAGTTAGCAAGGCAGCCGCGAAGTCCGACAAGACTGGCAAACTGAAGGTGCGCCGCCGTCGCCTGCCCCACCGGAGCCGCCCCGCGAGCACCCCCGGCTGCAGCAAGTGCCCGCCCCCCGACCCCGCCGTCGGCACCTCCAAGGGCCCGCCGAAGGGCACCCCTGCGGGCACGGCCAAGGCCAAGGCCGGCGTTGGTTTAACCTGCGTCCTGACCCACATGTCGCAGGCGACCGAAGAGATCCTGAATAATAAGGATTTTGAAAGGTTTTTATATTTTATAACTTGACTACCTAACTGGTTCAAGCCGCTTGCGCTAGAGTTACAATTGAGATGGGCTGGCGAGTGGCGAGTGACGAGTGACAGTGACGAGTGACGAGTGACGAGTGACAGTGACAGTGACGATGTGACGATGTGAATAGAACTACAGGTTTTGGGTGGGTGAGAGGCCAAGGAGAGGCAAATCTGAGTAAAATTGTAAATTGCGAGAGGTCTATGAGAATAAAAATTATCAACTTTCATTTCAACAAGAAAAATAAATTAGGCGCAATCGGCATGTACTGCACAGGGCGCGAGATGTAGTGGAACCGGCCCTGGGTATTGACAGGCTGAAGGTAATAGGTAGGGGATGAGTTAGAGGAAGATGGGGAAGTATCTGGCCAAATACGGCCAAAGCTATTTTTAAGCAAAGTTTCGATTTTTAATGGTGGTCTTCCAATTTCAAACGTGCCGCAAATATATAAAATAGTATTTACATGAATTGATTGTGAAATAGCATATATTGATTAAATAACATTTTTTTACGCTCGCCGGGATTTGAACCCGCGACCTCTGAATTCGTAGCCGAGAATTTTAACCACTCAACCACAAAGGCCTTCACTGCTTTTCAATAGTGGTCTGACCACTTAAAATACAAAACAAACAAGGCTGACCACACAGTTAAACCCTTTTCCATAATTAGTTTTATCATAACTGAAAAAAACGTCAATCAATCAATTAAATTCATTGCCATTGTGTAAATTAAGACTAATACCACTCTTGCACGAATGGCCTCAATTTGTGGTGTACAGAAAACCTCTATCACAACCATTGATATGATCACAACCATAGAGTTGGTAGAGTGGTATCTATCCAAGGCAGTGAAGTCAGTTTTTGACTTGTTTTTGATGATGTTAACCTGACTCGGCGCACTTGGGAGTGGCTAAGACTATGGCATTTATACATCCATTCATATTACATATCGACATAATATTTTTGTTTATTCGTGTAGTCACTTTTTCACAGTATTTTTATCAACAAAAATATAGCATATAACCTAAAAAACCGTTTAGTTGTGTCAAGTTTAGTGGCATAATAAAAAATGTGGGCGGAGTCCCGCGGTGAACCAGGACCTTAAGATTATCCTTACAGTATATAGAAGCGGTCTATGAAATTTGTTGTCTCTTTCTCTCTCATGGTGTACGATGTAAAAACCAGGAGAAAGTGATTTATCGCAAGTTTGTGTAGGTTGGGTAAAAATAATTAGCTCTCGCTCCATATATTGTTCCTTCAAGATCACAACAGATTTTGTTTGAACAAAAAAGGTCTTTCAATTAGTTTAGTGCCGATTTATAATTTCTGCTCTACACTCTCGGCGAGATATTTAGCTTGACTTTTCCCTTAACGAGAGAGCACCTCTAGCTCTTCAAGGTTGCCAAATATCAATACCCCCTCCAGATGTATCGCCACCCGTCTCTGAGGTTTTCCCGGGGTGGAGTGCAGGCGAGGCGAGACTATGCGAGCGCATCATCTACACTATTGCGCCCGATCCCATCTCGCCATGTGTGTAGAGCGGGCACAGTACCTCGACCTATAGTATAATTATTATGCTGGAAGTGGTGTGGAGAAGAATACTTCAACTAATTGTTATTTATTTTTCAATAATGTAAGCTGGGTTGTCAACCTGTAAATATTCAAAATAAAATACAAAAGATAACGATAGAAATTTAAGAGATGTAAATGCAGCCTTCCTAAGCTGATTTTATTCTTGAAATGAATCATACATTACTCTTTAATAATATATTATATTTTGGTAACTGTTTTTCTTTCAGCGCCATCGAATTGATGAAGGATAAACAGAATTCCAAACCCAGAAAGGTAAAGAATTTTTTTAAACTTGAGATTTAAAAAAAATACTTGCTTGTGTTTTGCATTTGAATTTCCCCATGACGTGAAATAAATTCACAACCTCTGGGTCTATTCGATTGATAAATATCTCTAAGGTGCTTGGTAAAGGTATAAATATTTTATTATCATATCGAAACGAGTATGTGCTTGGTGTTAATAATCTACTCCCTTGGGAAAGATCACAGAATGCACGTCTACAGCTTTGTCCAGGCTCCAGGCTGCGCGCTGCTAGCGTACGTTTGCTACCAGCAAATGTAATTAATAAAATACCGCTCAAAAAGTAAAAACAAAGTGCATGAAATCAATTGTGACTATAATAATATATTCGGACCTTTCCATTCAAGTTCAAATATTGCTTGATACCAATTGTTCGCACTTGTATAAGTCATATGACCATGCCTCGTGCCGCCTGGACGAAGCAATG
Organism: Drusus annulatus; assembly: GCA_022651775.1. Classification (NCBI taxonomy): domain Eukaryota; kingdom Metazoa; phylum Arthropoda; class Insecta; order Trichoptera; family Limnephilidae; genus Drusus; species Drusus annulatus. Next base: position 968,434 of record JAGWCC010000083.1, read on the forward strand.
GGATTATTAATCGTTTACATTTTTTTTTCAGGGAAAATTTTTAAAGACGGTTATAAAAAAATGAAACAACTCGAAGAATTTGAAGAACGAATAAAACTACTATATTTATACCTACATATACAGTTACCTTGAAAATAAAATTATTATTATGTATTAAAATTCTAAAATATAAATACCCAAATACCCATCGATTGTTTTACTTACTTCTCAACTGGTCGGAGGCGGTGGGACTGTGACATCCCAATTGGGGGTATCTTGTGAGGCTGGAGGGAGTTGGAGGCAAAGGAGATGGTGGGGAAATATCTGGCTATTCAGATCTTGTTTCTAAGCATAGCTTAAGCCATTTCAGGGATTTTTTAGATTTTGAATGGTGGTTTTTCACCACGGCGATACTGATAGTATCTACCACTCTGGAACGTTACTCAAATATTAGAACATGACTTCTCTATGTATAAAAATGAATGTTTGTCTGTGTGTCTGTCTTCGATTTTCTCGAAAATTACTCGACTGACTTCGCTGAAAACAGCACAGTTTGTTCTCATTTAGTGAAGGGAAGGTTTTGAGCGTAGTCGGAATGCAATTCAAAATTTAAAAAATGCTGCTATAACGTTTTAAAATTAGTACGAAAAACATTGAACCCGCCATGTTGTATCGAGGTAAGCTCATAGATATACCACTCTGGTTAGCCACAGATTACATATTCCACAGGCGAAGGTTTGTTTGGGTAGAATATTTTAAAAGTTAGAAATACAAGTAGGTACCTACTTAGAAACTTTTTATTTTAAATAAAAGAATACTTTGTTTTAAAACCACAGAATTTATTATGATGAAGGCCAACCGGTTTCGCTTGGATCAAGCTTCGTCAGGGCACATATAATAACTAGCTTATTATATGTGCCCTGACGAAGCTTGATCCAAGCGAAACCGGTTGGCCTTCATCATAATAAATTCTGTGGTTTTAAAACAAAGTATTCTTTTATTTAATATAATGTCCAACCACCATGTGATTGCTTCGTACGAAAAAACTTTTTATTTAGATACTAGCGAGCACCCGGCATGCTTTGTAATGCCACCAAAGAAAGAAAGTGTTCGTGTTAATTCTGTTTATTGAAGTGCTTCTGAATACACAATATATTTTTTCTTGTCTGGTGCGTATATGAATACGTTATTTATTTACGCCCGTTAAAGGCTTTTTACACAAATATTATCATTTTTTTTTCAATTATAAAGTTTTCTGACGCGTAAGCAGGCCACATACAGCTGTCTATGTGAGAACCACGGATTTCCAAATTTACTCCACACACCAACAAATCGTATTTTAAATAACTCACTATGCAATTTAGCTTGGTTTTGCAAAAACTCACCCGTCAAGAGGTTAAACTTATATAATAATAATAATTTTATTCCAGACGGTATGAAGGTATAGCGCAATGCAATACATTCCACAATTTTAAAAAAATAATAAAAATAATTTAAAAATTATACTTTAAGATTTTAGCTTTTAACTTGAGCTTAGCGCTTTCAGTTTTGAGCGTCCGACTTTGAGCTTTTAACCTTTGAGTTTTTGAGCTTTGAGCTTTTGATTTTTTAGAGCTTTTGATTTTTAGAGCTTTTGAGCTTTAAAGTTTTGAATATTAGAGCTTTTGAGCTTGAGCTTTTAAACTCGAGCTTTTGAATTTGAACTTTTAAGCTTTTGCGCTTTGAGCTTTTGAGCTTTGAGCTTTTGAGCTTTGAGCTTTTGAGCTTTTGAGCTTTGAGGATTGAGCTTTGAGCTTTTGATTTTTTAGAGCTTTTGATTTTTAGAGCTTTTGAGCTTTAAAGCTTTGAATATTTGAGCTTTTGAACTTGAGCTTTTGAACTCGAGGTTTTGAATTTGAACTTTTAAGCTTTGAGCTTTTGAACTTTTGAGCTTTTGAGCTTTGAGCTTTTGAGCTTTGAGCTTTTGAGCTTTGAGCTTTTGAGCTTTGAGCTTTTGAGCTTTGAGCTTTTGAGCTTTGAGCTTTGAGCTTTGAGCATTGAGCTTTTGAGCTTTGAGGATTGAGCTTTGAGCTTTTGATTTTTTAGAGCTTTTGATTTTTAGAGCTTTTTGATTTTTAGAGCTTTTGATTTTAGAGCTTTTGAGCTTTAAAGCTTTGAATATTTGAGCTTTTGAACTTGAGCTTTTGAACTCGAGGTTTTGAATTTGAACTTTTAAGCTTTGAGTTTTGAGCTTTTGAGCTTTGAGCTTTTGAGCTTTGAGCTTTTGAGCTTTTGAGCTTTTGAGCTTTTGAGCTTTTGAGCTTTTGAGCTTTTGAGCTTTTGAGCTTTGAGCTTTTGAGCTTTGAGCTTTTGAACTCGAGCTTTTGAACTTGAGCTTTTGAACTTGAGGTTTTGAATTTGAACTTTTGAGCTTTGAGTTTTGAGCTTTTGAGCTTTGAGCTTTTGAGCTTTGAGCTTTTGAGCTTTGAGCTTTGAGCTTTGAGCTTTTGAGCTTTTGAGCTTTTGAGCTTTTGAGCTTTAAAGCTTTTGAATTTGAGCTTTTGAACTTGAGCTTTTGAACTCGAGGTTTTGAATTTGAACTTTTAAGCTTTTGAGCTTTTGAGCTTTTGAGCTTTTGAGCTTTTGAGCTTTTGAGCTTTTGAGCTTTTGAGCTTTGAGCTTTTGAGCTTTGAGCTTTTGAGCTTTGAGCTTTTGAGCTTTGAGCTTTTGAGCTTTGAGCTTTTGATTTTTAGAGCTTTTGATTAACTTTTGGATTTTTAGAGCTTTTTGAGCTTTTGAGCTTTTTGAGCTTTGAGCTTTTGAGCTTTTGAGCTTTGAGCTTTTGAGCTTTTTTTGAGCTTTTGAGCTTTTAAGCTTTTAAGCTTTGCGCTTTTGAGCTTTGAGCTTTTGAGCTTTGAGCTTTTTGAGCTTTTGAGCTTTTGAGCTTTTGAGCTTTTGAGCTTTTGAGCTTTTGAGCTTTAAGCTTTTTTGAGCTTTGAGCTTTGAGCTTTTGAGCTTTTTTGAGCTTTGAGCTTTTGAGCTTTGAGCTTTTTGAGCTTTGAGCTTTTGATTTTTAGAGCTTTTGAGTTTTTAGAGCTTTTGATTTTTAGAGCTTTTTGAGCTTTTGAGCTTTTGAGCTTTTAAACTCGAGCTTTTGAATTTAGCTTTTGAGCTTTTGAGCTTTGAGCTTTTGAGCTTTGAGCTTTTGAGCTTTTGAGCTTTTGAGCTTTTGAGCTTTTGAGCTTTTGAGCTTTTGAGCTTTTGAGCTTTTGAGCTTTTGAGCTTTGAGCTTTTGAGCTTTGAGCTTTTGAGCTTTGAGCTTTTGAGCTTTGAGCTTTTGAGCTTTGAGCTTTTGAGCTTTGAGGATTGAGCTTTGAGCTTTTGATTTTTAGAGCTTTTGATTTTAGAGCTTTTGAGCTTTAAAGCTTTGAATATTTGAGCTTTTGAACTTGAGCTTTTGAACTCGAGCTTTTGAATTTGAACTTTTAAGTTTTGAGCTTTTGAACTTTTGAGCTTTGAGCTTTTGAGCTTTGAGCTTTTGAGCTTTGAGCTTTGAGTTTTGAGCTTTGAGCTTAAGAACTTATTACGACGCTGAAATTTAGCATCTCATTTTGGAATTTTAGTAATATGATTATTTTAGGGAGCAGGAAAATAAAATTACAAATTTACTGATAAAAATATAACTCGCTTTATTTTATTTTTTATCACCTGTAAAATTGAAGATTTATATCGATACATGTGTATTGATATCGATATACATGTGTAATTATATCGATACATGTTAAATTGAATTACACGTAAACAAGCCTAAATAACTTTAGTAGGCATCAACTTAACGTTATATTTACATGACTTCTTATGAATAGGGTTATAGATATTATTAATTATCTACCGATGTTTATCACAGATACATAGAATGTCTTAAGCTCTAATTTCAGTCGAACACAAAGACATTTCTACTTGATATGCCAAATTGAATGAGCCTCTTGCATGCTTTTTAATTGGCTTAGAAAAATGCACGGGAATATTTTTTTTGTGAGAATACGGAAATGTTACAAAAAAAAATAAATAAAAAATTACATCACCATTTGAAACTTATAATTTTTATTTATTTATTTACACACTTTTTTAAAGTCAACGATGAATTTGTCAATTCTAGCCAGCGTGCGCTTTTCAACGAATTCATAAACCAATCTTTAATTTGAAACATATGATAATTATTAAAAATCATACTTAAAAATATAATAAAATTCTATTTCGGTTAATTTCCGGCTCTTTCTTAAAATATGTGGCTATTCAAATAACAGGAATGAACACTTTTCATCGTATACAAAAAAAAAATGCTTTAATTTTTAAGAAAATTGTTGCATTTAAAAAAAGTTGTTGCGGCTTTGGAAATGAAATCAAAAAGTAAAAAAAAATGCCCAAGAAATCTTTGCTGAACCGAAAAAAATCTAATGCAAGTGGCTCATAGGTTTTCTTCTTAATTAATTACTGCAATATTATATAGAATAAAGGCATATACAGTTTTCGAAATTTGACGTCCCATTTAGAGTTATAGTCGTAAATTTTAGTGTTTTTCACCGACGAAACTCGTTAAAAAATATAGTTTCCTATAGGCGATAGGAAAAAGGAGATGAGTCAAAATTGTTCTAACAAAATGAGCTTGGGTATAGTGGAACTCGTGAGAGATCCATCGTAAGCCATCGCGCATCGTTTTGCAGCTTGACGACCACTAATGAACGGACTATTTTTAAATCCATCGTTTTTTTTACTAACGTAATCTATACTACAGACGATACCGACTGCAAAGTTAAGATTGCCAATTATGATTCGATAGTTCATGTTTTGACTGCCTGCAGAGATAAGTGTGTCAATAATCGGAGAAGACGAAGAATTCTAGAATTTAAAATATAAATTATTTCAAAATGACATGAGATCGTATGGAGAAATCGACCATACTACAAGAATTATCATTAATGCTCAACTATGACATATTTAATGAGGAATTCCATTGACAGATTTTATGACTTTGAAGATGTTATATAGATCAATAAACATTTATTATGAAAATGCGTGTGTAAAAGTAAACGTAGAAATAATATAACATTATCGTTAATGAAGTATTAGTAAATAGAAAGATCTGACGTCATATGATCCCCCGCCACTAACTACGACAGCGAACAATGCCATGAGTAAAACAACGACCCGTATTTAAGTTGGATGGTACACTTTGAAAAATAAAGTCACTGGAATTCCTCATCATATTATGTACTTTAAATAATATTATTTCGTAAGCTTATAAATCTACGTGCTACATTCTCGAAATGATAAATATTTATTTTAAAAATAAATTACTGTGTATAGACATGCGTGCGAAGTGCGAACAAACTGAAAGCCGTTATAATTTATTTAAATATAGTTGTGCAGATGCACAAATTTATATGAGCAGCCAGAGCCGTCGCTACTGTAGATATTTTTGTTACCGGTGAAAGCAAAAATGTTCATTAACTCCTGTTTTGGCCGCCTGCACAAATAAGTTTGTAAATCTATAAGTTAAAACCTGACAATTTTTTTTGTTTTGTTTGTATTTCGGTTATTTTTGTCTGGGGTTGGTTTGTCGGGTGTTTATTACTATAAAGTTCCCACTTTTCCTAACTTTCTTAACTTAATATTAAGACAATTTAGTAAAATTACAAATAATGTACAAAGCGTTCTAAAAATAATAATATTATGTAGGTATTATGTAGGAACTCGTAGTCTAGATACTAAGTGATGGCCGTTTTTTTCTCACATTCTTGTTAGATATTCCAAAGATGTTTCCGATAACCTGAAAATAAAACGAAAATATCATTAGAATCACTCATAAAACCGAGAAGAAAGAAGATGAGGAGAGGGGAAGGAATAGTCGGGGACACACTTGAAGTAACAATATATGGAGGGAGAGCTAATTATTTTCACCCAACCTACACAAACTTGCGATAAAACACTTTCTCCGGGTTTTTACGTCGTACACCATGAGAGTGTACGACGATCTATATACTGTCGTAATGATCTTAAGCTCCTGGTTCACCGCGGGACTCCACCCACATATTTTTATTATGCCACTAAACTTGACGCTACTAAACGGTTTTTTAGGTTGCCATATTTTGTTGATAAAAATACTGTGAAAAAATGGCTATACGAATAAACAAAAACATTAAGTCGATACGTGATACGAATGGATGTATAAATACCGTAGCCTTAGTCTTAGCCACGTCCAGGTGCGCCGAGTCAGGTTAAAATCATCAAAAACAAGTCAAAAACTGACTTCACTGCCTTGGATAGATACTACTCTATGTAGTCTAAGGGGACACACAAGGAAGATATCGCACGGTTGAGTGATTAAAGCACTTTTTTAGGTTTACGTATTATTTTTAATTCGATATAAAACACAGATACAGACGGTAATAAATAAACAATATTAAACATTTAATATAGAAAATTCGCCTGCATCCTTCGAGTAACAATATACTACTCTAAGCCTGCATCCTAACTATTTCTCACAGAGCACAAACAATAATCAAGGTCAAAAAATTTTTGAACAAAGAAAAAATAAATATAAAAAAATTATATGTAAATCTCATCTCATCGTTTTTTTAAAGCACACAATGTTCAAATTAAATATGTCGCACATATCTTTTACAGAACAGCAAAGGTGTGTTACTCTAGTGTTAGACTAAATCCGAATCGAAACATCTCTAGTAGGAGGCCCCATCTCTAAAGTGTTTAGGGCGGCCATCTTGGACGCTAATTCGCTACACGATTCCCGCATTCATTCAAATACTAACGGTCCTGCAGACTGCTCTCAAAATTTGTATTAAATATTTTTCAACGTTAAGCAAAAAGGGTGTAACCAAGAAGTGAAGAAAGTTCGAAGTGAAGTCACACAATTTTTTATTTTATAACGATTTTAGCCTTTCACTATTTACACTGCAGGACCATTTTATTTATTTATGTGATTACTTTAGAAGAGTCCCAACGGTACTGAGCTAGATAAGAGTGGGAAGAGGAAGGTTGTGAGCTCAGAGCAATAATATACCAGGAGGGAGCACTAGTGTTGTCAATATTGATGATTTTGCCTGACTGGGGCGTGGCTAGGGTGTTTATACATCCATTCATAGCACATGTCGGCATAATGTTTTTATTTATTTGTATAACCATATTTTCACAGTATTGTTGTGAACAAAAATGTAGGATATAACCTAAAAAACGTTGTAGGCGGAGTCGCCGAAGACACAGGAGACGGAGAACATGTTTACATACATAGAGTGGTACCTATCCAAGGCAGTGTAGTCAGTTTTTGATGATTTTTGCCGGACTCGACAGACCTGGGCGTGGCTAAGACTAAGGCTACGGTATTTATACATCCATTCATAACACATGTCGACATAATGTTTTTGTTTACTCGTATAACCACTTTTTCACAGTATTGTTTTCGACAAAAATATAGCATATGACTTAAAAAACCGTTTAGTTGGGTCCAGTTTAGTCACATAATAAAACATGTGGGCGGAGTCCCCGGAGACGCGGGAGACCAAGATCATCCTTACAGTACATAAAAGCGGTGCGTTATTTTTGTTGTATCTTTCTCTCTTATAGTGTACGACGTAAAAAGCCGGAGAAAGTGATTTATCGCAAGTTTGTATAGGTTGGGTAAAAAGAATTAGCTCTCTCCATACATTGTTACTCCAAGCATAGATACCTAAAAGCGGAGTTATATTGTGCGTGAACTTATTAAGATAAGTTCTCGCACAATATAATCAATAGAGATGAGTCTCTTTCTCTCTTACAGTTTACGACGTAAAAACCCGGAGAAAGTGATTTATCGTAAATTTGTATGGGTTGGGTAAAAATGTTTAGCTCTCTATCTATATATATACTTGATCTGAAGTTGTGAAGTACTTGACTAATCGGTTCTGGCCACGAAACACGCCTTAACCATTTTCAATCATCGTTTCGATTCTAAATACTGTTATTTCCCCAGGGCGATACTGACAGTAGGTGCCAACCATCGAGTCCCCCAATAAAGTAGACAGTGAATAGCTCTCACCTTGGACACACTGTTAACCCCCAGCTTGCGCCTGACGGGCAGTGCTCTCAGCAGCTGGCCCGCCCTCGCCTCCCTGACCAGCGACTGGAAGGCCAGGGACACCCCGGCGCAGTGCTCCGCTGCGCTGACCTCGTAGAACTGGCAGCCGAAGGTCAGAGACACCTCCTGGCCTACGTCCACACACACCTCTCTGAAATTAACAGAAAAACACGATTTTAGTTAAAGTCAATTAAGCATCCTTTGATTCAATATCCACTTACTAAAACCGAGGTGGGTTCATTCCTACGATGGGTGGGGCGGCCATATTGGACGCTTCTCTCCAAACTACTTTCAATATTCACGGATTTTGGTCTATTTGTTACATTTGATCTTAACGCCCAGTAATCCCAGAGCAAGACTGGGCCTAAGGCAGAAATAAGTGAAATTAGTTTTTTTTTAAACTATTCCGCATTGTGTCTTACGGCTTTCTTTTTAAGGATCAGCACCCGAAATGGTGCTGAACGTCACTTCGTAGCATTCTAATACAAGCAATACTTCACATGCTTTATCTGTAAATTCTACATGGGCAGTTAGTAAAATCTCTAAGGTTTCCAGTGAATAAAAAAATAAGCTGTAATCTTTCAAATTCAACGAGAAAAAATATTAAAATGTCAGTAAAAACTAGAGATGGTCGATATTCCCGTCCTGGTTAAAAGGAACCGGTTCCAAGTCAGTCACTGAAACCGTCGATATTATTCCTCCGAAGAACCGGTTTCTTTTTCCGGCATTAAAAATCGATATTCTTTGACCGAGGAATCGATTCCTCTTTTGGGCACAATAGGTTTTTGGCGAGGCCTTTTTACGAGGAACTGGTTCCACAGTTAAAGTTCTTTTCGTTTTCAGAAATTCGTTAGCAATCCTCCCCCCCATAATTTTTTTTTTTTGCCTCGAGAATTTTTTATCTTAATATAAAAATCTTCTTGGAGGAACTTTTCTGGCACCAGGAACCGGTTCCAAAAATAACTGGATAAATAACCGGTTCCTCGCCGGTAACCGGTAACTAGAACCGCAGGTACACCCAGTTCGGATATCGACCATCTCTAGTAAAAAGTGCTGTTTGAAAACCAGAGCAGCTATTTTAGAACGTTTTTCTTAAAGTTGTATTATGGGTTTCATATAAAATTTAAAAGATTACAGTAAAATATTGTATTCACTGGCAACCTATACAAGGAGTACAGTATCGTTGTGTGTGGTACCTGATGTGGTCGAGATCCCTCTGGTTGCCCAGCAGCAGCGCCGTGTAGTAGGAGGGCAGCTTGAGACGCGCGATGAGCGTCAGCAGGTCCTGCGCCTCCCTGAAGGACTTGGCGTCGCACACGGAGTACACCACCACGAAGGCCTCGCCCCATCTGATGTGCTCGTACAGGCACTCACTCTGAAATAAATGAAAATCATTTAAAAAAAAAGAGGAACACCATTGTGCTGCTGCGTCAACCTTCAGATCTGCCGTTTGTATCGCTCCAACCCAGGAGATATTTATAAAATCATTGATGTTGCTTCAAATTCAATCCGATAGCTAGAGGCGTTTATTTAAGAATTGCGAATGTCTGCTTCAACAAGTCCCCTTTATGATATTGTTTTATTTGATGTCACTTCTGCGCATCTCGACCCGTGTTTAACAACTTATCGTATCGTCGCTGGAAAGGCAAGAGGGCTTAAGCGACACTTTGGTTAAAAAAAGATTTAAATATGCAGTTCTTTTTTCTGCATCGAATGCTCCGACTCTCGTTTGATTCTGAAGACTTTTGTGTCCCTTCAGCCATCTAAAATATATTAAATATTTGGGAGAAGGCTTGACTTTAGCGACACAAGTTTGAGACGTTTTTTTAAACTTTTTGTCGCTTCAGGTTACTCAGTGAGAGCATTGAGTTACTTTAGTTAACCTTTTTTTTTCAAAATCCAACCAGGTACTGAAGACTTGTCAGTACTGTTTTTTTTGTAAAACAAAAAAAACCTTTAGTGCTCTGGTGTAAACTTCCTGAAATGGCGCTTCAGCCCTTTTGCCTTTCCTGAGACGATATGTGTTTCATCTTAATAGCTCTAATTTCCAGCCCATTCCTCTGCGTATACTACAGTGCTCTCCGCTCCCCACTCCCCGCGCGTCGGTGTCTTCTGCATGTCCCTCGAGCACGAGAAGCATTGACAGCTGCCGGTATCAGCGCGAACTGGCGCCAGCCAACAACGATTTTCTATAACTAATGAACTCATCGACCCGCGATGCAACTTTCTTCACAGGTATGATTCTATTCCAACAGTAATTCTTACGTGTGAAGGAGACAGCAAGTTTCATAAAATTGCGACGGTTGCACTGGGTACGCAAGTAATCATAATGAGAGATAGTCGGTGTTGGGAGAATTGAACCTATCAAACCACAGATGAGCCTCCACATCAGAATTAAGAAAGGGTGATAAATATTTTTTCAATTCTGAGAAGACATTGAGCCATACCTTCTATGCGAAGATCCGTCAATAATAAAGTTCGTCCACTGGGATGACTTCGCTGGGCAAGACATGGAACGAAGGTAGCTCATGAAGGAGTTTTAAAAACCTAAACTAAGCCCTCACAGAAGAATAATGAAAAAGTATTAGATATTTGTTAGGGGGGGATTTTGGAAACAACATTTTTGACCAGGCAATAAAATGGCGTCCGATAAATTAAATAAAATTACGAGCATCAATATTTTAGGTACTAATTGTGTGAAGAGTCATCAAACTTAAGATTATTAAAACTAGACGACTATGCTGGGCAGGGATTCGAAGTAGGTGTGCATTTTTTTTTTTTTTTATGGATTCTTTCGTAATCCTCTACTAACTAGCTGGGGCTTATACGTTGAAGAGACGATCACCGCATCTTTTTAAGACAGAAGTGCGGAACCAACGTTGAAGGACGACAGAGAGCAACCAACTGAAGGGAGACAGAGACTAGCAGGAATGGATGCAGTTCCTACTAGAGGCGACAAGATCTCTCCAAAGATCGATAATGACGATGAAACTATGTAGTGGTATAAGCGATATCGATTCAAATCATTTAATTTTAAGACAGGAGTTGCCTACTCAAAAATCAAGAATAAATACTAATAGACCACGAGAAAAGATATTGATCGAATTAAAATCATTGCGCGTTCGTATCAATGCCAACATAAATATTGCTCAGGAAATGCGAGTGCTTGATTTAAAAAATTATTTTTATGAACAGTGTAAAACCTTCTCTAAAGTTCTTTTTCGCCACCGCAATACATTGTAGAACATTTTCCAAGCGGCTAAATAGTTGCGAGATCCACAGAGAAAAACCGCCATGCACTCTTTAACAGTCGGATAGAACCGCGACGGAAACACGACAGCTGAAGGTGGCAGATAAACTAGCGGATACTGGACACTGAGCGCTGGACATGCCAACTAACTGGCCACGGCAAACTGATGCTGGGTGCTGGTCGCTTGCTGGAACACTCGTCTTCTCGCGCGCTGTCTGGCAGATGAAATGTAACGAGATCATGGTATATCATACAATCCGTCGAGAATTAAACGGCGATAAAACGGCCAGATAATCGCCTGACTGCAAATATCGCTGGAACTGATAAAAGAATCAATCAATGTTTTTGCATTGTTTTTTGTATCTCAAAACTCCACAAAAGTTGCCAAATTTGTAGGTAATGGGAATCGTTATTTTGTGCTCTATTAAAAAGGCACGAATATTCTAATAGTTTGAAATAAGATTTGAAAAAATATATTTACTAGTATAAATGTCAAGTTTCCCGTTTAATTGAAGGGGAAGTGGTATGCACTTGGTTATTTGGATGTTCGTATTAAACATAGCTAAATCATATCCAAACAACGCTTCCATTCGGATTGGTGGTGTCTTAACAAGGCGACCAAAAGAATTTTAATCTGAAACGAATGGTAAATAAACATTTATCTGTATTTATTTAAATTATGCTTTTGAATATATGTTCATCTACGTGGCTATGTTTGCCATAATAATACATTATTAATTGTTCTTGCCATGTTTAGAATTCGTGACCTTTGGGTCCAACACCAAGGAGTTTACTGATGTGCCACGAAGGCCGTCAAAATTAAAGCATACTTAAATTAGAAATAAGAACACATATTATAATATTTTTAACATGAAAATCATTGAGACTTGTAGGAAGAACTGTCAATAATAATTTTGATTTTAATTTCGCCACTAAAACATCGAACACTGGGCAAGGAATCGATTCCGTATTGAAAACTTGTAAACTTTATGATTGTAAGGATAACCTTTGCTTCCTGGATAAAGGCATCAATTTTTGCAATCATCATCACCAGGATTATAAACCAATTTATCCTTCACCGTAATCTCCCGCCCATATCTGAAAGCTTTATCGATACCAACAGAAAGCTTTTACAGCTGAGGTAATATTCACAGGTGATTATTAGGCCGCTTCCCCTTGCTGACCTTCTTGCTGTATATTATATCCTGATTATAGGAAGGAATTACGAACTTTATGAGTAGAGCTGTAATTTTTCATGTTGTCTAGTTTATAAAAAAATAAATTTTCACAGCTAGTATTGGAATAATAATATCAACGCTTTTATCTATCGTAATTTGTGACATTTCATTCCAAGTACGCTTTACTCCAAAAGCCTACGAATATGTTTTCTTAAATAATCATCTACTGAGAGTGGTTAAAATAACTTCTGCAGTGGGTTTTATACTATACAGCAATAAAATATCTTACGTAACAGTGTTGCAAAGTCTATGATTCAATCGAAGATTTAAGCAATAATCAACATTATCGAAAAAGCTCGGGCAGCCGAGCTTTTTTCGAACGCAAATATATTATTATATAGACTACCATGTTAAATTTATATTATAAATATATGAACACAACTTTTATTTTGACAATAATAATAATACTTGCATAATTTGTATAGCGCAGTTTTTGTGAAAAATCATATTAAGGGCGCTGTAATATTCACCGTCTAATTAAAATTATAGTTTTTTCTCATTTTTTTTAGTCTTTGTGAAAACGTGCTAGATTTACAGTGTAAAAGCCTCTATGCTATTTTAAACCAGATAACGTCATAAAAGCAGTTGTTAATTTCTCCAAAATGTTCAAAAATGGCGGTACTATCGTGATCAAATGATGTCAGAGACGTTTAATTTGTTAGTTTTAAGTAATTTTTGACGTTTGCTATTCTTTCCGAATATATGTTTTCATGTCATTATATTTTCATTGGAGTCCTTATTGCAACGATTTTTTAAAGCTCAATTCCGTAGGCGTAGTTGGATTAAATTACATACAGGGAGATATGTGCATATTATGTTAATTAAGCAATGCCTTCTTCTTACGTATTTCACCAAGTCGAACGTAATCGCGACCGTGTCTTCGCAGTAACTTAAGTATAATCAATCTGCGGCCACCGGCTTTCCAAGCGGCCAACTTTCACTCGCCATTAGCCACAAGTCCTGGCAATGCGTCACCTGTCAACAGACGGCCGAAGCTGTCACCCTAATTAAGGTTGCTATCAATGTTCGGATATTATACATCACATATATTCGTTGCTTCGAATCGCCCCAACGACTGATAATAAAAGCGAAAATCTCCCAAAATGGAAAAAGGCTGGATTCATTCCGTCTTCGATTAATTCGCCGTCACAAATTGGTTCCTTCTCATTCTGAAGATATATTGCAAACACGGACCTGCACACGAATTACTCAGAATCTCAAAACAACCTGACGATAAGTGAGATCTTGTATCACGGCCTTATTAATGAATTTCTTGTTCTTTTCTGCATAATTGTATCAAAATTGTGTCAAAAAAGTTTTAAAATTGGAATTAACTTTAAAGCAGTTTTATGTTCTTTTTAGTTTCTGGCTTTTTTCTGTTTCAGATTTTTTAATATTATTTAAATATTTAATAATAAATAAGCATTAATGTTTTCAAGTTTATTCAAATAAAATTTTCCAATTTTTAATATTTATTCTCGACTTGGTAAAAAGTCAAAAGATCTTCTATATTTTAAATAAAGGATATTTGTCCAAGGCACCATCCGGATATTCAGTATGTGTTCGGGTAGAACTTTGAATATCATCAAAAGATGGCAGCCTACAATCGGAAGAAATTCAAATATTAATAATTTTCAACAGAAGTATGCGATCGTTTAAAAATACCTCATTCTAATGAGGTCTTAATGGCTAATTGGCAGTGTTACTCCCAGATAGAGTAGAGGTTTTAGAGTTCGAGTCTCGGTCATGACCAATGTTCTTTTCAGTTTCTGTTTTTTTTCTGTTTCATATTTGTGTTTTAGATTAATAATGTTATTTAAATATTGAAAAAAAAGTTTTACTGAAATGACGTTATTATTTAGAAAATGATTTAATCGTTATTATTATTAAATAAGCCTTATACAAAATCATAAAGCAGAAAATCTGTGTACTGTAGCATCAAAATCGGTGAGCTACGGTGTCACAAATTTACCAGTTTTTTTTTACTGCTTGTAATGTCTAGGTCAACGCAGCTATTTTCAGCACTCAACGTCAAATATTTAGTGAGCTTCTGAAATAAATTATTAAAATAAAATATAAGACGCACATTATAACCATCACAACCACTCGGTGATGGTGAATTCAAGGTTTGTACGTCTTGTTTTATCTTTGCACTACTGAGGAAGTTGTACACACAGAGGCTAATCATGTGTGCCTATGGGATATCTCGATACAGACTACAGATTTACTGTAATGTTAAACGGAATTTCTTTACTCTCTTACGGAGACTTGATATTATTAATATCATCGATTACGTGTTATGTGGAACTTGGTTTGAGAATGCGCAGATGTGTTTCCAGGAATGTTTAAGACTATTTATAATCCATGTAATGGAGTTGTCATTAAATTACAAAATTTCGAAGGTGGGTATAATCAATTACCGCCATCAGCTGTTGGATTATTATCATAGTGCCGTTTTTCGAGTAAAAATCACCAAAAAGGTGCAAGTAGGTATTGGTTTCTATAAAGAAATAGATTTTCAGAAACTTACACGTCGACATACTTATCTACGCAATCGGGGAGTAAAAATAATCTACTTTTTGGGCCTCTTTTGGCCACCTGCTGTAGTAGTTTCCGGACTGAAGCCTACAGGATCAAGAATTCTCTGATGATATCCAACCTTCGGTGGGAGAGGGCACCAGAAAAATAAATATATTTTTTTTTACTTGAATACCGCACAGTGAGACTATGGCATCCCCAAATAAGGTATGTTGTGAGGCTGAAGGTAGTGGGGAGGGGAAAGAGATTGGGAAGAGGAAGGTCGAGAAGTACCTGGCTATTCAGATCTGGTCACCAAACACGGCTAAAGCCATTTCAAGCAACGTTTCGATTCTGAATGGTGGTCTTTCACCGGGGCTATATTTAAAGTATTTACCACTCTGTTTTGTCGTAATTAAATAAATATGTCATCGCAAAGTTTTATGACACATATTAATTAAATAAAAGTTATTGGCGCACGCCGGGTTTGAACCCGCGACCTTTGGATTCGTAGTCGAGTGTCTTACCACTCAACCACGGAGGCCGTCAAATGATAAAGATAACGATGGCAACATTAAACTAATGAATCAATCGATAAATGTTCCAATAATAAATTTTCATCGTGAAATTATTGAGTAGGTAGGCATTTTTCATTATAGCCTAGTTTAATAAGCTTAGAAAGAGAATAAATCGAAAAAATACTAATAGTACATCTTGCTTTGGTGATTCCACACAAGGGTCAATAATCAGCTAAATATGGCCTGGAACGTGGAAGTGGAAGTCGATTAATCTCTTTCTGGCGTTCATACATTACACAACCCGCCAAATGCACGCAAATTGTTATTAATGGAAATTATTAATTTCAATGTTACTTTTCGAGCATGGAGCCCGGCATATAATCAAATAGAAAATCTGTTACTTTGCAAGAGAAAAGTAAAAAAAAAAAACTTACATGAAGTAAAATATAATCTAGGCAACAATATATAATTACCAATAAAGGTAGGTACTGCCATGATGAATACTGTGCACGAGAAAAACCGGTAGGCGACAAATATTAAAAAAAAGTGATTTTATACAAAGTGACATTATTTTGTATAATATATCAAACCACGAAGTGATACCTACTTTTATACAAACGTATTTTTATCTTTGTTTTGAAAATTTTTTTATGGATGAGAAGTATTAGTTTGAACAATCAAAACATATGAAACAAATAACTTGAAGTTTTGTCTCATTTTGAACGTTTTAAATACTTCACGATGGAAACAATGAACACGCAGATTTTCTGTTTCATCATATTTCAGGATAATTTCATTAGCTCACGTCAAATATAAAACCCTGCTAAACCATTTTTATATAAGACCCTCGGAAGTCAAAGGAACTCAACAGAAAAGCTCAGCTGGAACCGTAATATTAAATCTTATTCAAATCCTACTCACAAAAAGTAGCGTACAAAGATTGCACTTTCCATACAAAGAAATGTGCAAGTGAGTTTGTCGGTACTTACTTGCATTGCAAAGGAACTTGGCGCGGGCATTTTGATTTACGAACGGATTTGCTTGATTATGTGACGCCACGCATCAACCCATAATGGCGGCCATAATGTACAAAGTGCACATGCGTGAAGTGAAAAGATTTAAAATTTAGCGTTTTCATTGTTGGCGCGCTTTTCGCACGTATCAAATGCCATCTTTGCGCCGCTGGGAAAATTTACGAGCCTTAAACTAAACTTCATCAAGAAAGAAACAACAAGCAAAACTGACTTACAATGTAAAAAAGCATAACCTAACATATTTAGTGCTTTCTTGTTGATTATTTCATGCCAAACATTTTTACAAGTAGTCTAATATTTTACTTTGAGTTTGGCTTCTTCAAAAAAATAAAATCCCTTTTCAAATCATGCAAAACTGACGTATAATGCAAACAGTGCAAGCTAACATACTGCAGTGTTTTCTATTCGGATGTTGTAATTAAATGCTTTTTGCAAGTTGGTTTGCACTTTTCTTAGAGATTGGATTTTCAAGAAGATATTACCCCTTTTCACAGTAAGCAAAATAGCGTGTAATGCAAAAAGTTGAAGCTATCATATAATAATGTTTTTTCGTCGATTGTTTTATTTCAAACCTTTTTAGAAGTTGCCTTGTACTTTTCTTCGAGCTTAGATTTTACGGGTGTGGGTGTTAAATTACAAAGCTGCATGATGTCAAAGGACACCCAAAGAGTAACAAATCACGATTATGAACATTATCCAATATGGGAATTCAGCGGGCGTATCGGTCCGGAGAAATTATCCGAAATTTAACCCCCAGCGAAATTACGAAGGTGAACGGAATGCGTCCCTAATTCAGACAAAGTGTCCGGAGATAATGCGAAAATTGGTAATTGACAGAAAGCAATCAAAAAGAGAGTATGAAATGTTTCACGGCTGAAGTATTTTAGCATATAAAAAGATTCATATTGCACGTTCATTCAAGATTCCTCAACTAAACGAATTGATGTTACCTATATGATGTTATTTATATTACATATACCTAATATATATAGCAGTGAGCAAAAAAACGGCGCTATAAAAGTTATCCATTTATTATTATTATTAAATAATTACGTAGATGCTTAAAGGGAGGTATTTATGTTTTTAGAGTTAAACGTACATTTAAATTAACATTAAAGGTTTTTTACTTATTATTTTCATATTAATTATATTATTTTAAAATTATTTTATAAATATTATTTTTATATTATTTAAATAATTAATATGAAAATAATAAGCATAAAATTATTTAATTAATGTTATTTCTAATTTAATATTAATTCTCGACTTTGTTAGAAATCAAAGATCTTCCGTAAATAAAAATGGATTGTTTATCCAAGACATCATTTAGGTTTATGATATGTGCTTGTGTAGAGCTTTGTATACTATACACAGATGGCAGCCAAGCCGGAAGAAAAAATGAAAAACATAATTTTCAAATGAAGAATGAGATCGATTAAAAATGCCGGTTTCTTATAAGGTATCGGTGGCTCAATTGGCAGAAGCGTTATTTCCGGATAGAGTAAAGGTTCGGAGTTCGAGTCTCGGTCGCGACCGTTATTTTTCATATTAAGTTGAAGATTATTGATATTATTTCAATAATTTATATATTTCAAAGCTACGTTGTTCATATTGACAAATTTTGCTACATGAAAATTTAGACAAAAGACATTCTCCATAGCTGTTAAAATAGAGAAAGTATCTGTGCATTTATTTATTTAAGCCTTAGATCATAGATATTTTCAAATTATAAGATTATAACAGATTTTAAAAGAAAAATATTCTAATCTTGATTGAACAATGTCTAGTGAATAATTTAACCCTGTTCAAACGTTACGGTAGAATGTACGTGATATTTAAGGAAATATTATCTATAAAATCTGAGCCCTTTGTCCTACGACAGGACACAGGACAGTATGCGGCAAAGCCATAAAATCTAATTTATTATTCGATTATTCATATAACCGGGGTGAAATTGGTATACCATTTTATAAGGTCCGATTGGTTCCAACTTATCGTGGTCGAGAATAAAGGTTTCTTATTACTGTACTACTGACTCGAATTTTATGTATTTATTATCTACCTGATTATTTATCGAGATTTATTGACGGAGATATTCATAAAGATAAACCAAAGAGTTTTTTTTAGACCATTTTATATATTTATAAATACATTTTTTTACATTAACTCTTTTTGAGAAAGGAAGGAGTGAACCTGGGTTTTGAAGAGGCCCATGTTGTAGGTTATAAGTAAATCATTCCACAGGCAATCTGTTGAACAAAAGAACGAGTCGTAGAAGCGACCCGTTCTCACGTGTCGAATGTAAGCCGGGCACAAATTTTGAACGCACGTATTTATTGTGCTAAACGGGAAAAATCATGGTTATTTGTGCCCAAACGCACGTTTATATTTAAAAATATATATTATGAAGAGGAGAAAAAAGGTTTTAAAAACACGAATACAACACAAGAGTCCCAACTACCCGGCGCCAGTGGGACTATGGCATCCTCTAATAAGTTATTTTGTAAGGCTGAAAGAGTGTGCAGTGGGAGTGAAGGGAAGAAGAAGGTTGAAAGTACCTGACTATTCAGATCTGGTCACTAAATACGACTTAGGAAATTTCAAGCAATGTTTCGATTCCGAATGGTGGTCTTTCACCAGGGCGACACTGAGAGTAACTACCACACTGGAATGTGCCGCAAATATGGAATATATTATTATAAATGTAAAATGACACATACAACATTATTTGCGCACAGAAGAAAGAAAATTATGTAATTAATATTTAGGATGTTAGACATGCTTTAAGATTCTCACGGCCAATGTTAATATTTTATTTATTTTATTATTATAATGTTCTCTTACTAACCTTCGCAAAGACATGGTAATTACTTACTTGAAAAACATGTTTCAAATAGTAAATATTTATTCAAATTGGAATTAACTTTAAAGCATTATTGCTTATTTATTTTTAAATATTTAAATAATATTAATAATCCAAAACACAAATATGAAACAGAAAAAAGCCAGACACTTAAAAGAACAATGGTCATGACCATCTAGATATTTAATACGTGTTCGGGTAGAATTTTGAATATCGTCAAAAGATGGCAGCCTAAAATCGGAAAAAAATTCAAAAATAATAATAATTTGCAATAGAAGTATGAGATCGTTTAAAAATGCGACTTTCTAAGCCGTCTTGATGGCTTGATTGGGAGAGTGTTGCTCCCGGATTAAGTAGAGATTCCGAGTTCGTATCTCGGTCATGACCATTGTTCTTTTTAGTATCTGACTTTTTTCTGTTTCATATTCGTGTTTTAGATTATTAATATTATTTAAACATTTAGTTGAAATTTAAACAAAATCTTTTAGAAACCTACCTATGTTATTGTTTATCTGCACGAGTAGATATGTACACGGCAGTATGCAGAACGCCAGTTCGTGTATTTCTGCTACGCATCCGATCCGTGGATTCTATTCAATAAAATAATAGCTCTCCCTATTTATACTTCGATTCGACGCGGCTTCTTTGTCGGCATTGAAGCACTTCGATCAATTTTGGTTGGCTTATATTATTCCACCGGATTTATTGTATGTTTGCAGACATCCTAAGATAAAGATACAGAAAGATCACGAAAGACGGAAGGTGGGAACGAGGAACTACAAAATTACAAATTGAATTAAATACATTTACGCAAATTCAACGGTTTACAGCTTGACATAACGATAACTTTGCATTTGCTGGTGTTTTTGTTGGTTTCTTCTAGCGATGGGAAAAACTTCAAAGTTTAGTGAAAACTTCACGAACTACAAGTTCTTTAAAATGAACCCTTTAGGGTGAACGGTTCTATTGAAAAACAGTTCAATCGAGGAACTGGATTAAAATTTCATGGGAGTTTAGGGGTTGCTAGCGATTTTCTGAAAACAAAAAGAACTAGAGCTGGAACCGAACTACAATTGAAGTGAGAACTGTCGCAAAATGAAGTACTTCTTTGTAGTCTTTGAAGTCAAACTACAATTGAATGATAAACTGACGCAAAATGAAGTAGTTCTTTGTAGTCGAACTTCAATTGAAGTATTCACACACTGATATATGAGGGAAGTATGAACTGTCACAAAATGAAGTAGTTTTTTGTAGTCGAGCTTTAATTGAAGTATTCGCACACTGAGAAATGTGTGAAGTGTGAACTGCCGCAAAATATTAAAGCATTAAATCTGTATGTACAAAGCAGTAAAAACTCTCCGACGGTGAATTTGCACAACTTTTTCTGTCTGGAATTATGAGGTCATCGCAACTATTTGTGGTAAAACCATTTTTATCGTGATCTATGTAGCTTTCAACTGTAAAAAATAAGACGTTGAATTGTTTATTTTATACTTTTCAAAAGATTGATCAGTTAGAAGAAAAAAAAAACTTTTAAGCTGGTAGATAAAAAAACTAACAGAATAGTATTACAAGAGAAATCTATTTAAACAACCTAATGAATTTGTAAACAAGCGTTTTCGTAAGGCAAAATAATTAATACGTTTCTGAATTAATGGTTACGCTTTACAACAAATTGATACAAATTTTGAGAATGACATAAGACAGTTGATAGAGATCTCGAACGATATTATAAGAACATGAATATGCTTCATCGTGTAGCTCCAGAGCGCTGTTTGTGTTGAATGGATACGAACACTGGGCATGCGAGCACAAATCCCTTTAAATAAAGCCTTATAAATAGCTAAACGCTCCTGCATTTGCATCACTACATTAATTGTCTGTCACTTAATAATATTTATAATGCTCTATTAATTTATGTCGTTATGTTGAGAGGGGGCGGTTGTAGGAAATGGAAAGATTTACACGTTGCCGCGCGTACAGAAAACAGGACCGAACTAAGAAAGCCTTAAGATTATAAACTATATATATAAATAAATATTTTTATGAAAATCGTCCCGTAAAAAAAAAATTTTTTTTTAATGGAAAATTTCTAGACTAGCGACCAAATCCTTTCAATCGAGATCTAAGCTATACACCGTAAGTAGATCGAAAATGCAGCCAAACTTTCATAACATATATAAACGGTATTCTATAGATTTCAATTTTACATCAAATTTATTTTTTTCTAACTAACCTTATACTCGTATAATAAATATCTCAATTATCTCAGAGAGTTTTAGTTTATTTTTATTAGTTACTTGTATATTCAATTTTACAAAGTATCTAATTATAATTCATATTGTTTTTGACTTAATGATAATAACTTATATACTACTTGATATTACTAATGTATTTTATATGGTTCTTACAGGCTATTTTAAATTTATTAATTTACATGATTTTGATAGTTTGGATAATACCGGCAGCGTATTATTACGTTTCATCCCTTTGTAAAGTAAGCTATTTTGTGTATTAGTTTTATTCTTTTCTTGGTAGTCTGATTTTTTTGCATGTCCTTGAAAGAGAATCGACTGAATTACGATGTTAACACGAAGGATGAACTCGGGCATTTGGATTTCATCATCATCACAACGTTTTTAATTTCGTAATGTAATTTCGTGTTTAGTGCTAG
This sequence comes from Drusus annulatus, assembly GCA_022651775.1. NCBI lineage: Eukaryota > Metazoa > Arthropoda > Insecta > Trichoptera > Limnephilidae > Drusus > Drusus annulatus. Next base: position 990,617 of record JAGWCC010000083.1, read on the forward strand.
GGAGCGTTGAAATATGCATTTATACTACCTATAACAAAATCAACACCATGCCCTATTCTCGGATGAAGCTAATGAAAAGTCAGTTAAAAATAAAAATAAAAGTTTTCTCTTATTCGAACGATAAATCCAAATCTAATTTCACCCCTGTGTACGGTTAGCATGAGTATAATTATTTATCACTTACGAATTAATTCCGATAAATATGTCCACGTTGCCAATTGTCTGATTAACTCGTACAATAAATTGATCATTTTGCTAATAAATTTGCATTCTCTAATTGATATACTTGTAGTTACGACTAACATTACTACACGGTACATCAGCTCGGATTGTTCTGAGCTTTTTAAGATGGATAGTCAACATAAATAGTTGTATAAAAGATTTTCACGTAAGACACCGTTATTTATATCCTCGCAGAAAGAAAGTGAGATTTGATCTTGTCAAATCTAAGCCTTTGGTATAAATTAAGGTGAGGTTTGCCTTTTTTTTTCCTTATCGTATTTAGTAACTCTTACTAAATTTTATACAGTTTAACGTGGCAGGTAGGTACTGCACAACAATCCCAATTGCCCGTGGTCAGTTTTATGGGATATGAAGGAATGTTGTGAGGCTCAAGGAAGTGGGGAGGCGAAGGACATAGAGAAGAGGAAGGGAAGTACCCGGATATTCAAATATGTTCACCAAGCATGGCCAAAGCTCCTCGAAGGAAAGCTTCTATTTTATTTTGAATTAAATTGTAAAAGCACGATATATCTTCTTTGATCAATCAGACAAAATAGAACTTCAGGCGAAGCTTAGTACTAGTTATATGAAATATATAAATTTGAAAAGGGAACTAATTTAGGTCTTTTGTTTCAAAAAGCTCTACAAAATAATCAAGCAAAACTTATTAGTTAAATTGGTTTTTTAATGTTTGTGATAGAATAAATAGTAAAAGCTCTGGGAGTTCTGATGATTATTTATGATTTTATTAATGACTAGCTTTTACCCGTGAAAAGTCACGGGATGTAACTAAAAATATTATTTTCCATTCCAAATATAGAATAATGTCTGCTAAAATATATTACAGGTAGGTAGGTAAGGCTTTGAAAAGATAATTTGTTAGGTTTGATAATTTCAATTAATATCAGTTCGAAATTTAAAAAGTTCACACTCGTACGGTCTTACATAATCACAAAGGAAATTATTTGTAGTAAATTATAATTCTATTATTCTTTGTGCGGGGGAATTTTGAAAGAAATGAAGCCGGAAGCTGAAATCGCTATTGATTTCCTTTTAATGATTTTACTTACGAGTACGACATTACTTGCCAACGCATACAAAACATCATTGTTACCTGCATCTTTTGTTTAAGCATGTTTGGGCTAATTTCCGCTCTTTTTACCGCAGGCAGAATGATCAGGTGCGGTGTTACCTGCACTTATATGTTTTCACTGTCAAAAGTGTGGTCAATACAAGGTACCAGCAAGTACCACTACTTTAATCTGTCGTAACAATGACAATGAACTTGAGGAACTCTAAACGTTGCATACATCGTATATCTTGCTATTAATGATTATTTCTTATGTGAAGCTTCTTGAAGACACAAGTCTTTGGAAAAGATACGGGTTGCGGTATAATTAACAGGAGTTGATGTGTTCAGTGGTATATTATGCTCGAAAAATATTTTTTATTCTTTTAAAGACATTTGCTAATAATGCTGAAAGCTAGAAAATATAACTATGCATGAATAATGTCCTTTAAATGCGAATCATTTTTTATACATCTGAGTAGTTAAAAGATAAGACAGAAACAGTAAAAGTTAATTTAAAAAAATCACATTTATACCGTCGCTAGAAAGGCAAAAGGGCTTAAGCGACACTTTGGTAAAAACATAGTTAAATATGTAGATTTGATCAATTTTGTTTTCTGCATCGAATGCTCTGAATCTCGTTTGATTCTGAAGACTTTTGTGGCCCTTCAGCCATCTAAAATATATTTACCATTTGGGAGAAGGCTTGATTCAAACGACACAAGTTTAGGACTTTTTTTGGTTTTTTTGACACTTCAGGTAACTCGTGAAAGCATTGAGTTAACTTTTTTTTCAAAATCCAACCAGTACTTGTGAATTTTATTGTAAAACAAAAAAAACTTCAAAGTGCTCTAGTGTGATTTCATAAAATGGCGCTTCAGCTCTTTTGCCCTTCCGACGACGATATGTACCGATGACTTCTCAGCATATTTATATTATGAATATGCGCATAGGATTTCACATTTTACAGATCATTCAGAATGAATGGACGGTAGATGGTATAGTTTTGGCTTTTGACACCAATTTAGAGGCAGAAGTAGCATCTCCAGAAGCAGAGATTACCAATACAGCCTCCCGCCTCTCGCCCTCACCCGCATCGAACTGCATCCGACTGCATCTCGCCATGCATCTAGGTCGTCAGTCCTTATGCGGTAATTGTGCTGAAGAAATCTCGCCGTGCAATGTGTTATTGTTATTGTAACTTGTGTCTTATGTGTATATGCTATGGATTTAACTAATATGCATAATCACCAGGCGAATGTAGATCTTATGATTATTTTGGGCGACAAAAATGTATATTTTCCCAGATAACTTATCTTGAAAAAAAAATATTTCAAGAAAATAATTGATTTACTTTTACATTTATTTGAATAAATAAGAATGTAAAGGCGTACACGGATTTGGTATCCTCAGGTTTTGATAAAAAAAAATATGTTATTAAAAGTAAGCGAATAAGTGATTTGTTTCCTATAAATTTCTTTATTCATTTAATTGATTTAAGTTGAGATATTTTAAACTTCCGTCACATTTGACATGGTTACAAATTAACTATTAGCACCATTTCGTTTTTTGACGTTTTAATGGTTTAATGGTCTGTTTACAAGCATAACAACGTGTAACGTAACAAAAATTAGCGTTTAACGAGAACCATGTGACCCGATGCCAAGAAAAAACAAAATGACGCTTAACGATGTCAAATGTGACAAAATTTGAAACACACAAACCTTAGTTTTTTTTTGCATTATTAAAAAAAAGAAGCTAAAAATGCTTTGACACACTCGTATATAAATATTATGTAAGTCTTATTAGATTTTTTCGTATAATATGTTGAAAGCTAACGAAGAATATGGTTAAGAAAATGACTTTGAGCTTACACTGAAAATTAATTATCTGAAAGTAAATCTACAAAATGTTGTCGAAAAAATCCAAGTAAACTTAACGTCACTAAAAGTTGACAATTTGTCTCACTCTGAGTGATATTGTATTATAAAAAAAATGTAATTTTGAGCGGCTGATTCAATATATTAAAAAAAATATATTATTGACGTTACATAAAAGACAAATGTGTTCCGAAGAAACTACATTCACAGACTAGCAACTGGCTGCTAGTAATCTCCATAACGACCCCCGCAGCGGTGTTAAGGCTCGATATGGATAAGCTGCTGGAGACCTGAATGTGGTGACTGGTGGTGCTCATTCAATACTATAATACTTGAAGGAAGTTCAATTTTCAATTCAGGGCAGTGTTAGTAACACTACGTAAAATATATACAGAAATACACACACATATAAAATGATGTATTAGAACGAGTGTATGTATGTATTGTAAACTAATATAACATCACAATAATAAAACAAAGATATTTAAATATAAATATTTACAAAAACAAAAATACACAGTTTTGACTACAAAGTAAACATCACCCAAACGCCATTTCCATCATGGGATATGGAGTTTAAAATGTTCATTTGACCATAAAAAAGGCGCGATATTACGTGTTTCAATAAATTCTTTTAGTGAGATAAAGATCGTTTTAATTTGGTTTACGTCGGGTAGTTACGGTAGTAAATAATAAATTGCGAATTTCATATATTCACAAAAATATTAAGTCATTATTAAAGGCTTAACATTGAACAGCTCTGTAGTACATCGAAAATACAAAATCATTAACACCTGTTAGTTCGAGTAATTTTCTAAATTAAAATACAGCGTGTTTAAGTACGTGTCTATGCCCATTTGCATTTCCACAGTGGATGCAAAATTATTTAAATTCTGTTTTGGACTATTTTGTTTTAGCTAAATTGCTCTGCCTTATTCTTCAAGTTACAATTTTTGTAACTAACTTGAACATCTAAAGCTTTCATTTGACGTAAAAACTTTATTTGAATAAACATGTGCTTATTTTTTTTCTTCTGAAAGCACACATATTCTCAGATCACGAAAAACCTGAACTTGTTTAATTTTCTCCTGTGGCGACATAGCTAGCAGAAGATGGAATTAGAACTAACTGCGTCTCGATAGATCGCGTTTTAATAAAAAAAATACGATTACTTTGTTTCAATAATGAATGTGCCATTAATTCATTACAATCTCCGACAGGTCCGCTAAAATGAATTTTTTCGACGAAGCGAAAATGCTGTAATAAATGTGTCTATTGGATTAGATCTATTTAAGGCAATTTATTATAATACAAAAAAAATATAAACCAAACATTATAAAGAAAAAGTCTTATCCGGAAAAATATCACTTAAAAATAATAGTTAAATAAAGAATGATGTGATTTAATTCTCCACTAGCCATTAGTATTTCTCGGAATTCAAACAAGTTACTTTATAAACTATTACAACACACACCCACAGAAGTTTCTTGCTCGGTGAACTTTTTTTTACAGTGCAACATACTTCGTCGATTTGTTTTTTTTAATCAATATTGACGATGCAATGTTTTATACAATATGCCAGTGCTTCAACGACATCTGATTAAATACCGTCTGTTTGTTTTGCGGTAAAGGTGCATTTTGGCAAATATTATGATTTTATCGTTCAATTTACTCGATGTGCAATAGTTCTCTTGGGAAAATTTGATAGGAATTTTGATTAAACACATCGGCGAACTTTTGAAATTTGTTATTTAATTTGAATCCAAGAAAAAAACAGTACAAGAGTGAAAGGAAATTTACAAATATAAAAATTATACAAACATCGGTACCCATAGTATGTTTCATTGTATTATCATATTAGTTTGTGAAAAGAACCCAACAACGTATGTAGTGTATAGGTATATGTGTAAGGGTCAGTGTGGTAGGGTTATCAATTTTAAGATTTTGCAATAATAATTACAAGATTGAAAAATCACTCAGAGAATATGTTAACTAACAGTTAAATAATGATTAAGCTATTGTCCATGCAGAGTTAGGTTTAAGCACTACCTATCTTGGATAACACTGAATTCATATTCACAGTCATACATTTATAAAATTATTTTCTGTTATTCCGAGTATTTGCATGACCTATAAGTATTATCATTTCTTAAAATTAATTGATTCGATCGTGCTATGTTTTCTTAAGACGTTCGCAACTTATTCAAATCAAGACGATGCTTGAAATGGTTTGAACTATGTTTAGTGACTGGGGCATTCCCAATCTTCCCTGACATCTTACAGTCATTACTTCGCCATCGCCATTCTTTGCAACCATCCTCTTCCACATCTCTCCCCACTTCTTTCAGCCCCATAACATATCCAATTGGAGATGCCGCAGTTCCCTGACTCAGGGAAGTTTTAACTCTTGTGCGGTATTAATAAAGTATAAATGTAGGTCATCGGTATTATCGTGACATTGGAAGGTACGTGCACAAATTTATTAATAAAAAATAATGGTTTTAAAAAACATTCATGCTATAGAGGAGCATCTTTACAAGGCTAATGCAAATGGAGCACCGTTGCACATAGTATATTATAATTTGGTATGAAATCCAATGCAGTGGAATGCTCATATTACATGTGTAAGAGCGCTGGCTCACTATCTGGATAAGAGTCGTGATTTAAATGTCGTTTCTGGAGCACGGAGAAGAGAATAACTTATCTGCAGCATAGAATCAGGCCGACAATATTCATTATACTGATCGAGCAGCCGGACCTTGCGGTAATTAAATGATTCCCCGTGGTAATGGGGAGCAGGGTGCGGGTTGCGGGTTGCGGGTGCAAGCAATGTTCGCAAGTTACGCTTATTATCTTCTCCTAACATCTTCTGTGCTCTGTGCTCCTGGGAACGAAATATAGAATAGTGCGGTTAGCAATGTATTTATTTATTTGAACGAAACATTGGTGTTTATTTTTTATTGAATTACTAGAATTTACTACCCGTATTTTTCATGTTGAATCATTTGAATCAATAGTGTTATTTTTATTGTTGTGTTTCACAGTTCTCAATTGAATTTGCAAACTGAACATTTGCGTTCACTCCAGCAGTTCAAATTTCATGACGCTAAAGCTTATAGTTTGCGAGTTTTAAGTGACACGCATGCATATGTTTTTTGCTTTATACATATAGTTATAGTTTTTGATAAAATCAAAAATATATTCAGTTTTTTTTAAAATATTTTTAAAAAAAATTTTTAATTAAACAATAATTATCGTTATTTTAAATAAAAAAAACAATTTTTAGTTAAAAGCTCAGCGATGTAATTATTTTTACGCGTGACAGCTGTTTCGCCTTCTGAGGGCATTATCAAACTGTTTGATAATGTAATGAAACAATTTTTGATAATGAAACAATTTTTATTTAAAAGCTCTGCGATGTAATTATTTTTACGCGTGACAGCTGTTTCGCCTTCTGAGGGCATTATCACACAGTTTGATAATGTCCTCAGAAGGCGAAACAGCTGTCACGCGTAAAAATAATTACATCGCAGAGCTTTTAACTAAAAATTGTTTTTTACAATTTAAAATAATAATAATTATTGTTTAAATAAAATTGAAAAACCTAAAATTAAAATGGAGTTCTACAAAATAAACTTTTAAACCATAAATATATTCAGTTCTTAAATGTTGTCACAATATTCATGACAAGATACCATTCTACATTTTAAAAGTTTTCTTTACAAATTACTAGGTTTATAACCGAAATCTCATCTATTATTCATCACCCAGCTTTTGGTGTTTTGCAGTGATAGAGTTACCTTTATTCTGTATCATTGGACGATCTCAAGTAGCCTAAATATGAATGAGTAAGCAAGTCATGTATTTAGACCGATGTTCAGTAATAAGTAATGAGTAATAGCAGCTTTTAACGCCTGTTTCCAGAAGTGGCTGGCAGCAGTATCTGATTGTGTTTGAGTTTCTCTGTCTGTCTGTTGAGTTATTACAATAAACATTTAATAATATGTAGGGCTGGCCTAGAAAAGGCTTTTGCTTCAGTTGATTAAACACGTTCAGGGTGCCTCGAGGACAATATTAAATGGAAATGGTGATGAAAGCAAATAGCGAGTAAGTACACAAGTTAGTACCAGTATAATGAAGCGTGGGTTCGAATATGTTTAGGAGACATTGACACATTTTTCTATTACTCCACGCAGGAATGCTGGGGTGGGTGGAATGTGGGAGGTTAAGAGAACGTGAATATTCAGATGTATTCGCTAAATATGGCTGAAATAAATCGTGTTATCTTTCGCCAAATTTGAAAATCTTGAAGATGCAATTAGTTTAAAAATCCCTGCATAATTTTACAATGCTTACGTAAATATGGCAAATAGTAAATATTCCCTTTCTTGAAGGATGGATTGCAATTCGGTGGAATTAACTACGAAAAGCCGAATCCCATTTTTTTAAAAGTGGTTGACATGTTCCGCATGAGAACGGTTGTTTGTGTTTCCTCGCTCCAACATCATGGGACTGTTGATTTAACAAGACCTAGTGTTATTACTATCTTTCCTTAAGAAAATCACCCACAGTACATACGCATATATGAAGAAAGCTGAATGCTTTTCAGGAAGGCAATCTTTAGCGAGCCTTCAAAGCCTCCTGTGAGAAATTGTCAAAAAAGTCAATTGCCTTAACACAATTCATTGTGTTTTATGCCAAACGCAACATTTCTTTCAGGATTGTGCTGTCTGGTATTGTATTTGAAGATTCTGGAGATGTCTCGTATATTATCTAAGTTCAATGTATCAGCTATATCCAATATTGTGCTACACCCGTTCTATGCATGGCTGGTCAGGTCATTTGCCCAAACAGGGCAGATTCTAAAGTAAAGCGTTGTATATAGGTAGAGAGAAAAATTGTCGAATCAGTATTGTATCTGAATATTCTGTGGATGTATCATACATAAGGTGATCAAATTACGAGCATTTCCTGAATATTATATTAAAAAAAGCGTTACAAAGTTAACAATGATTAAAAAAATAAATATGTTTACACAAATATATATTGGTCCCAATTTGATCTTGCGTGAGTTCAATTAATGAAAACGAGACATTTTGATGTCCCGAGGCTTTGCTTCGAGACAGCGGGACAAAGGACCGAAAAACGGGATGTATGGTCGCGATAATCATACATTGTCTAAGCCCAATGTGTCAGCTATACCGCACTTTGCTGTGGCCGGTCAGATCATCTGCCCAAGCAGGGTCGCCAGACAGGCTCACACACGGAGCGAGAAAGAACTGCCCAGTGACCAGTGACCAGCAACCAGCGATCAGCGACCAGTACCAGTGACCAATGACTAATGACCAAAGTACCTACCTACCTACCCACAATAAGTAAGGTGCCCATATAGGGGCTGCCGAGACGCGGGAAGCGGGTCCAGGTAGCTTCCGCTCCACTAGATTATGTCAAAGCGTTGCGCCAGTAATTGCCTGAGACATCGGATTAAGACCACGTAGAAGCAAGCAGGGGCGTACATTGGAAGCTGCCATAATTTCATGTTTTCTTAGTGAAAATTATTATAAGTGATAGATTTATCTGTAAAAAGGGATTATGTTTTAGTTTATACGCAGTTGTAAGCGTAAATTTGTTTCTTGTTTTCTCAGATACAAATATTAATAATTCATGGCAGCCTTTCCCAGACGGTGGTTCGCGACCGGAATGGACTTGGAAATCAAATTGCCGGGTCGCACAAAAAAATCTTGATGCAGTAAACAAGAAGCAGCATCCCACTTTTCACACATAAATTATTTGGTCTTAGTTTGAATTCTTTAGTTTTGTAAGAGTGAGTAATAATAATAATACTTGAATAATTCATATGGGCCATTTTTGAGAAATATCACTTCAAGGGCGCATAATCACTTTTTTTTCCATTTCGTGTTACGTATTTTTTTTTTGTAATTCGGAATAGTCCGTCAGTTTATAAATAAATGAACAAATTAAAGTAATCAAAAAAAAAAACTTGGTAAGTCAAGTTACATCTCGTGATTTTCACAGGTAATACATTGAAACTGAAATAATGTTGAAAAATAAAGTATATTGGGGACGTAAAAAGTAATTATAACTGAATGAATGAATGAATTGAATGCGATCAGTTTAATTAATTAAGAAATGTGTGAACCAGCCATATAAAAACAACAGCATAACGAAATATTGTAATTTGACTACTCAACAAAGAAAGTGTGGTGCTCCCCTGAACAGATGTTCTGCGACCCTGGTTTTTGCCTCCATTCATGCACAGAGTGATATATCGAGAGAGCCGTGTGATTTAAAATACAAGTTCCTAGCGCATACTAATCCAATGTTATATGGGAATATATTATGTTTTACTACGAGGAATTATATTTATTAGAATAAATAAATTGTAAAACGTACTAAAATCAAAGTGCTTTTATTAGTATTTACGATGTAAGTATTTTATTTGACTTTACTTATAACGGGACCAGTTCAAAGCGGTATATTTAATTATTATTTAAATTCTTCTAAACTGTAAGTTATATTTGCATATTTTTTGAAAGTATTGAATTAATTAAACAGGAAACTAGTGATAATCAATTGATATTACAGTTGAGGATAGTGGGTGAGTGAAAGTAAGACGTTAGATCACTTGCTTGCAGTAAACTTCCGATTTCCATGATTTTCAGTTTTTCTAGAGCCAGAAGTGTAATATATAAAATATACCTGAAACACTTTTTATTTATTTCTTGTTTTGGAACTGCATTATTTACAGTCAGTAGGCATTTCTTTTCACACAAACGTTCGCTTCGTACTTGAAGAAATGAAAAGAAAAAATCAGAAAATCTGTTAGCTGAAGCTGGTGGAAACTCTAGAACGACGAGCTCTGGCGTCATAACGTTTGCACTATTTTTGTTTTTGACGGCCTTCATGGTCGAGTGGTAAAACGCTTGACTACGAATCCAAAAGTCACGGGTTTCAACCCGGTGTCGCCAATAACTTTTATTTGATTAATATGTCTCATAACTTCATATAAAATAATATAAAGTTTATTTGTAAGTTATGTGTTTTCATAATATTATATTAAACTGTTGTTTTCTATATCCACTTATTGTTTAAAAACCTTCCATAGACATAAAAATAAATAAATTTACTATCAATGGTGTTTTATATTGACATTTTGTGCCAGCCCTACCTACAAACTTTCTGCTAAACCCCGGGCGGTCACGTGGTCACACGCACGTGTTCTCGCAGTATTGCCGATTTATAAAAAAGATCCCATATCTTGGGAAAATTCTAATTATTTCTATTTGGAAATTATTTTTTTTGGTAGTATCTTTTTATACGTGAAATAAATTAAAATATTAGACGTCTTCATTTCATATTAAGTTAGATTTTTATAGAACTTTGTTGACCATGTTAATTTTGTAACTGTTAATTTGGTGGAATTCTATTTTAATGATTTAATAAAAACTTATTAAAAAATACAAGATTTATTTAGAACTTTATTTGGAAAAAATTGTTTTCATTAAAAACTTTGTTGAAAACATTGAGATGTATATATTTTTAATTAAACATTGCCATAGATTTTAGTGTTAACTCCATAAAGAAGATTTTTCGTTTTAGAATCTAAAAACTGTTTTTCTTGTTCCATAAATTTAAATTGTCTAAAGAGTTTCAAAATCAATGAAACAAATATATTGAAACACGAAGACCGTTAATATTGGTTGGGAATGTTCGTATTTACGAGCGGGATATTCTGGGATTTATGCAAGTAACAATGTACAGTGAAATAAATCATACACCTAAAAAGCTCAAAATTATTTAGAAATATATAGTTATTCCCCTTTCACTTGCGATTAAATGATGTCTCATATTCAAATCTAACTAACACAAACGTTCGAGATCTGAATAGAATTTCCTTATCTGACTTGTTTTCCTTTAAAAGTTGTAAATAACAAGGCCAAACAAACGCGAATTCCTAAAATTCCAACCCAATATTTGCATGGCTTTGTTACAGTCGGCGAAATAATTAACGAGAGTTGTGTTTATGTGCGTAGATTCATGATATGCATTGATTTAGAATAGACTAGGAAGTACTAATTGATCGAATACTTTTACCATATGTAGTGGGCACGTGAATTAATTGTAAAGGGTAGGATGAATACATTACATCTTGAGGTGATATTTCACGAAAATGGCGTTATATAGATTTGCCATGTATTATTATTAAATTTAAGCATTTTATGTAAAGAGGGAAACGTTGTGCTAAATGAAGTCAGTAAAAAATGACAAAAACTATTATTGGGTGAAAAAACTATGGCAAAAGTAACCTCTCGCAGAAATTGTAATTAAAATTTCACGGAATTATTACACTCAAATACTTGCGATTAATGATACGTTAAATAAACTTAGTAAGTACGACTTCGATAGTTATTTTGGTGAAAATAAATACGTGTGCAGAATTAATGATGCTGCGCTTTTTTATATTTTTTTTATATGAATACCGCACAAGAGTCTCAACTGCTCCCGACCGTCTAGAGCCAGTGAGACTTTTGCATCCCCAAATAGGGTATGTTGTGAGGCTGAAGGTAGTGGGGAGGGGAAGGAGATTGGAAAGAGGAAGGTTGGGAAGTAGCCGGCTATTAAGTACCTGAAGGTAGTGGGGAGGAGAAGGAGATTGGAAAGAGGAAGGTTGGGAAGTACCTGGCTATTAAGATCTGGTCACCAAACACAGGTAGAGTCATTTCGAGCAACGTTTCGATTTCGAATGGTGGTCTTTCACCAGGGCGATATTTACAGTATCTACCACTCTGGAACGTGCCGCAAATATACTTCTTTAAATTATTTTTATATGAATTAAAATGTGTCATGACACATGTGAATTAAATTAAATTAAGACGCACGCCGGGTTTGAACCCGCGACCTCTGGATTCATAGTCGAGCGTCTTACCACTCGACCATGGAGGCTGTCGATTTTGACGCTGATTAAAAAAGACAAAAGATAAAACATCGAATCTTTTGTGGGTTTTTTGGCAGCAATTTTTTTAATAGTTTTTTAAGTTTTGGTATACCTTTATATATATATATATATATATATATATATATATATATATATATATATATATATATATATAAATCGTCTTTAAATGATTGCTTATATAGCGTAACGCATTTCAATGATCAGGAATGAGTCGTATGCTGCACTTGAACAACGACATTTACCGACCATGAAAATGATAACACTATTGTTATAATTAGTCGCACATTAGCACAGAAAATTATGACAGAAGTAGGTACCAAAAGGCTTTGTTGTTTGCTAATGGAAATATTTCAAGGTATTGTCGTCTGTTTGTCAGAAGATTTAAATTTTAACATCATAAATAGCTTATCTACGTGTTGTTGAAAACAAAATTTTACAATAGAAATTAATACTTGTTCAAATCGATTCTGATGCGACAAAATAATAACAAATTTTATTTCATTGATATTAGTTACTTTAATTTCAAATTAAGAGTAAAAATAATCATCCGATAAAATATATTATAGGTAAGTACTATTGTTTCAAAATAATTCAGGAATTTGAAGAGATTATTTTAACAATGTGATATTTTTCTCAACACTCAAATAAGTTCGAATTTTGAAAATTTTACGTGCGCACAAGGAAAATACATCCTTTGATTGCGTACAAAACACCATCAATATAACGATGAATACAGCGCAATTGTTAAAGCGAGATCGTCGGTGCAATATATTATCAATATAAGATTTACATTAATTATAAAACTAATTGGAGAAATATTAACTTTACAACTTACCCCACGGTCGACGTTAAGGACTGTTATAAATTATGTGACGGAATATTATATCTGTTGTTGTGTTTGTACAAGCCATTCTGGCACGGCCGAACAAGTCTAGTTGTATTTTCAAGATGTAAAATATTATTAAGAAGATAAACAATTAAACGTATTGGATTGGAAAGGTCAAGGATGAGATAAATGTATGAGAGGAATAAGTACGAGGTAAAAATATATTAATATATAAATGGCGCTTGTTATTCATTGATTATATAATGGCAGCTGCCATTGATACTATAATTTGTTTTATGTGTGATTAATTCCCTATCCCAATCATAGGGAATCCAGGAAAAAAACATAATCAAAAGTAATTTGTAGTGCCACCCGGTTTTGCTGGAGCTGCATGTATAATAATAGTTAAACGGTTATTTAAAAAAGCTCCACAGTTGTGAATGGCTTTTCGTGCTGAAAATAAGTGAGTTGACCTATAAATTAATTTTAGATATAGCTGACATAGCTGTACCAATTGTATGATGCCAAGCCATATGTTTGCAAGTTCTCAGTGAGGCACAGGTTCAAATACATATTCTGCAATATAATTAAGTAATATTGGTTTTTCTAACAGTTGCCTTCATCCAGCACCGAGAATGATGGTTGATGATTATTAAATAATAAAAAATGGTATTTAAAGAATCTTAGCCGACTTGTATCTTATAATCGTACATTTGCCCATTTAGGAGCACTAGCACGAAACGTCGATGTGGATTTTATCGACAGTGACGGTAATTTAGAATCGTTCCCAAGCCCGACTGCAGATCGTCAATTGACGTCGTCTAAACATGCTTAATTTAGTCGATGTGAACTGTTATTTGTTCGTCGGCGATCTGCAGTCGGGCAACTGTGCATTTATCTATTACATTGATCGATTTTCAGATGGGTGGAAAATTTGATTGTTTGTATAAATTTATTATAAAGTCTTCAAGGAAAAATCCACAAAAAAATAAAGAAAATAACATACATTCATACGAAAATTGACCAGAACATAAATTAAATCTTTAACAGGTTAACAGGTTCGCGACGAATATTTCGGCTACGAGACACAAAAAAACACCAATAAATTAAATAGATTTGTTACGTAGTTTTACGTAATGCTGGATATTTGTGTTTAAAAGATAGATCAGACTCAAAGTGGTAGATACTCTGAGTATCGCCTTGGTTAAACACCAGCATTCATGTAATTTAAAAAGGCTTTAGCGGTGTTTGCTGACCAGATCTGAATAGCCAGGTACTTCTCTACCTTTCATTTTCCCACATCTTTCCTCTCCCCACTACTATAATTGGGGATGCCATAGTCCCACTGGCTCCAGGCAGGCGGGAGCAGTTGGAACTCTTGTGTGGTATTCACATTGAAAAATGTTATTAGTTTTTCTTTCACTGGAACTAGGAAATTTGAATATAAGGCGCATAGTCTCCTTGCTACTTGGTGCCTATTTACAAAACACACATAAATGGTCGATACTTACAATACTAATAACATGTTTGTATGTGTGAAGATTGAACTCATTATTCAAATTAACCTTTTAATAAAACTGTATCACTTATAAAGCGAAGAGAAATTTCGTAATTGACTGAGAAATTGATTAAAATGTGCAAATACTGTTTGTTGTCGCTGACACACGACTTTCGCATAGTGTTTACAAACCGCAATAAGCAACTATAAATTAAATATGCATTTTCGTAGAAAGCAATCACTTTGTAGTCAACATTTTTAAAGTAATGAAAAAAAAAACTTTGTTTAACACTCTCTCTTCCTTTGTTATAATTAAAATGTTATTCTTTTGTTTTCTCATTGTTTTGTTATTTTATTTTATGATTTGTTTTCCCTCTGTATGTATATATAACCGAAAACTTTGTATTTTTTGTTAAGTTTAATTGTGTACCCTGATAATGCTTAGGCTAAGCGAAACTGATCGGTTATAATATCTAAATATCTAGGGCACATCATCACCATGAAGCTAATGGATGACGACGACATCGACAGGCAAAGGCGAGCACTCAGTGTGAAATCAAACATGCTCAGTAGAAGATTTCGACTCTGTAGTCCACCAGTGAAAAGGACACTCTTTCAGGCGTTCTGTACTACTCTATACACGTGTGAGCACTGGACCAATTTTAAGAAGAGTAGCATGGAAAGGCTTCGGGTCCAGTACAACAACGCCTACCGCATGATGTTCAGTCTTCCCAGGCACTGCAGTGCTTCCGGTATGTTCACCGAGGGGCGAGTTCCAGGACTTGCAGCCCTTATGAGAACCAGGGTAGCAGGAATGCGGGAAAGGATTAACAACTCCAGAAATGACCTCATTATGGAATCCCGTCAGATCCCGAATTCAAGCATAGAAGCGGATGGGTTCCCTCTTGATGGCGTTTTGCAGTAATGAGGCCTAATATCCTCCATTAATATTTTTTACTTATATTATTTAATTTTTTTTTTTCTCACGAATTTCTGTTCATTTTTATTTGTTAACATTATAATTACTATGTATTGATATCAATTATGGAAGGTATTGTGTTGCACTACTTCTGCATACATTTTGGAATAAAGCTTTAGTAATAATAATAATAAGAAAACAAATATTTTCGTGGCCTTATACAGATATGTACTTGGAAACGATCCTTTTAAGTTATATGACAAAAAAAGTCCCTTTAATACCTCCATAAAATATTTGCTAATAGGTTAATTTATTTTTAGAAGAGGATACAGAGCCCTTAATTATTAAAACTATCTGTTTATTTCTATATGTTTTGGTAAATTTTCATTTCCAAATGATGCGGGACAATGCTGGGAGAATCTTCCAATCTGGAATCAGGTTTTCCACGCAATCCACGAAGTGTCAGCGGTAGATTAGTGGGAGTCTGGTTTATTGGATGAATCATTGTTCTTTAAATATTTTGAAATCTTAATCACATCGTAAAAAAGTAATCCGAAAAAACCCAAGCACTCAGCCGAGCAACACTTCCTGAAGATAAAATGGCTTAATTAATCTTGTTTGTTAATTTTAATATTTATTTTCTCGGTTCATTATGGGCAAAACGTGTTCCACCAGTTGCGATAGCTTTTTTTGAATTATTGTAATTGTAGATATAATATACCAGTCGCGCGCAATGTGTATAAAGTCTTAATTTAAAAACGAGATTTGCAGCAAGATTAATGGGACGAAGTGAAATTTTCAAATTTATTGCTAAGTTATGTAAGTTTTTGTTTGCAGAAACAAATGTGACACTTTTAATTGGTTCATTCGAGAGGGGGTTTTGTGTACGATCTAAAAGTTACGAGAATATTCGTGAGTGATAATTATCTTTAATGAAAGGCTTCAGAGAAAATGAGAGTGAATTAAATCTTCTTAATCTGGTCCAGCTTAGCCGTTTGTAGCACTTGGCTTTGAAAGTAGCCATAATACACGTCGACAGTATTAGTTTATTGTTATTGCTAGGCATTATTATTAATATTTCGATTAGAAATTAAGGAAAGCAGTCTGCAAAGAAGTTCTGTACTTTCTATTTTACGAAGTTCGAATGTTTAAAAAAAATAAAAATGTGAATACGGCACAATAATTCCAACTGCTCCTGACTGTCCAGAGCCAGTAGGAGTATAGCATCCCCGATTTGGGGTGAATTTTGTGAGGCTGAAGGGAGTGGTGAAAGGAAGGAGATGTGAAAGAGGAAGGTTGGGAAGTACTTAGCTACTCAGACCTGGTCACCAAACACGGCTAAACCATTTCAAGCAAAGTTTCGATTCTGAATGGTGGTCCATCACCGGGGTGATACTGAGAGTATCTAGCACTCTGGAACGTGCTGCAAATATACTATATTTTATTTTTTATCAATTAAATTTGTTATGACACACATCAATTAAATAAATTTTATTTGCGCACGTCAATTTTACTCGCATATATTATAGGCATATCAGCTTCTGCATTAACTGACTTCTGCACTTTACTCGTACATACAAACATATCGGTTTTTCAATTCCGCATGCATGCCGTAAATTTACCATGTATTAGTTTATATTAATGAAATGTGAAATTACCAAAATAAATAAAACAAAATTTACTACGCACGGTGGTATTGCAACCTGCGTCTCTGGATTCGTAGTCTGGGATCTTAACCAAGTAACCAATTCAAGTAATATACTCTTCGTCATTTTCTACCTACGTTGCTTATCTTAAAATCCAAATTGGCTTTTAAAAGTCTAGGTGGCACTATGACAAATCTAAATGATCAACAATATGTACCTATTGTTCGTATTTCGGTGTAAACGCTCCAAGGAGAGCAGCTGATTGTATTTGTAGAGCGGGTGTAATGAGACTTCAAATGATGTCCAGTTTATGAGGAGAATAAACTCCCAATGTGCTCTAGGGGCACTTGATACTGCCGCTAAATTTATCAGAATCTACGATATTTTTCCGTGGAAACGGTCTCCGGTAGTACGTTGAAGCTTGCTTGTTTGAAGAACAAAATAATAACAACATTGTCTGGCGGTTAACTATTGTAAATCATTAATTATGTATTTATGCATTATCTAAGATATTTTTTTAGACAGGCCAGACGTTCCAATGTATTTAATTAAATCATTTATTATTGCATTCATAGCTTTTTCAAACAATTTCTTCATTTAGAATTCAAGTTACAGGCTTTAGATCATATATTGAATACGTGATATTTATGTGAACTTGGAAATGTTAGCGAATAATGGTAATAATACGTAGTATTATATTATTCAACATTTCACGCTACTCCGGAAGGTGTTGTAAGATAGTTCAACAGCGATTGAGGAAGTCAGAACATCGATTGGAGATATTCTCTAAAGCCCAGCCCAAAGAACAGGCAGTCGATAGATACTCATACACAGTTACCTAC
This sequence comes from Drusus annulatus, assembly GCA_022651775.1. Classification (NCBI taxonomy): domain Eukaryota; kingdom Metazoa; phylum Arthropoda; class Insecta; order Trichoptera; family Limnephilidae; genus Drusus; species Drusus annulatus. The sequence goes on from JAGWCC010000083.1 coordinate 1,008,496, forward strand.
TTCAAACCGCAGGAATACAATACAGGCTGTGTTATGCACTACATATGGCAGATAGGTGCATATACTATTTGCAGCCTTAGACACTGACAACAAACACACAAGCGATAAAGCAAAGACAAGGAGTAGAAATGTGCATTACACATATGTTAGAAACTACCCTAATAGACAAACTTAAAACTTTTTTGTGTGAGGTACCAAGATTTACTGAAAACTAATATGACTTGACTGAAATTTCAACCTCATACGCGAAGGATAAGAGCATTTGAAAAACTTGCAGTAAAATTTAAGACTATGTAAAAAAGAGCTGATTAAATATACGAAATTATATATGGCAGGATAGGTTGAAAATTAATTGTTTGATGAGTTGTCTTGTTTCGTGGAGTGGGTGGAGTGGTTGGGGATTGAACCCAGAGCTGTCGGATATGCTAGTGTTTATGGGTCGCGAGGAAAATGATCTACGTGTCAAGGGAACAATGGAGGTAGTCTGACCCCGGACAGGGAAGTCCAAGTTCTGTAGGACCAAAGGGTTCAGCACAATCAGTGTTATGCATGTTTTGACCAGTGGACCAGTGAGGCTGAAGGAAGAGGGGAGGGGAAGGAGATAGTGAAGATGAAGGTTGATAAGTACTTGGTTATTCAGATTGACCCCTTAACACTTCAAGCAACTTGTCGTTTAGGAATGGTGGTTTTCACCAGGACAATATTGAGTGTATCTCTACCACTCTGGAACGTGCCGCAAATGGAAAAGGGTCAACAGAATTTAATTAGTTTTAGCCTATAACATATCTAAAATGTGTAGTAAAAAGGTTAATGATCACTTTGATGTAGGCACACGTGATATCGGAAACCGCACGAGTTCGTTACTGTAATTATCTGTCAGCTCATTTGCATCAGAGAGAAGTGTGGCAAACTACAACTGTCTGATGTATTCGCTGATCAGTGCTCACTGCTTGTAACCTTACTGACTGTTACGCAGTGTTACATACTTTGAAGCTATTTGATTGATTAAATTGACCTACTTGTGAAAGTACTTATTTAACATAATGGCGTAATTGTCATATCTTCGACTAATAATATTATGTATGCAAAAAAACTACATAGTTTTTTTATTTGGACTCGCTGAGTTATGAATAAAAGTATGCGTGAATGTAGATGAAGCAAGGATTCCGTGCCAGGATGTATATTTGAGGGTTGTGTTGTTTCTGTGAAATGGAATCTCCAGTCAATCTAAAACCTAATATGTATCAATTTTAATGGAAAAGATGTGTCTGTTTAACTGTTATTTTAATGGAAGGAGCTCAGAAAAAGTAGCGTTTCTTAAAGCCTCATCTTTACTCTTTTCTTTTCTTTTTAAAAAGGCCCCGAGGAGAAACAAAGCTTCCCACGTGTAGTTAATATGTAACAGCATGTCATGCGAATATATGATGCGAAAGTGAATGGAAGAAGAAGTCGGGGACGCCAATCAAGTGAATCAAATTCTCGAATCGGGCCATGTGAAGAATCAGAATAACAAAAGAGTATGTATGAGACGATAAATGAATGTAAATGAAGCAAAGAGTGTGTGGCAAGACAGAGTTGTATGGCGATCCATCCTCTCTGCCTACCCCTGTTAGTTAGTTATGTCATACGATGTGGGTACTTATTACACGTATTGAGGTATTGTTGGAAACATGAAAATATTGTACCTATGAATGCAATATTGGTAATTATGTTTTGGGTCAGTTGACTGCTGTATGCAAGCAATGCATCTGTGTGGGTACTGTGTTTGTGTCAACTCTGGTTGCGATAGCTTTACTTAACTCAAAACACACGATTTTTTTAATGATGGCAGTGAAGTTGGGGAATTGTGATGTATGGAAAAAGTAAGGAAAGTAAATTAATATAAAAAAAAGGATTTTGACTTACGGTGCACCTTGATGTGTCTAGGATCTCCAATTCTGAGGCAACGTTGTCAAAGGCGATGTTGTGTCTGTACAGCATATCTAGAAAAAAAAATTATTAAAGTTTCACCCAAAACCATTACTAAAATATTCAAGCTCCTTTTCAACATTATAAAGAGACCTAGAAATTCCTGGCAGGAAAAGCTATGCACATTTCAGGATTTCAGTTCAGCTCACAGTCCGAATTTGACACGTTCGACCGTTAAAAACAGTAAAATCATAATTGTATATTTTTTTAAATTAACGAACTATTGTCCAATTACAAAAAAATACATAACACGAAATGAAAAAAAGAGCAACAGAGAAATAACAGAATACACATACTATTTGAATGAAACAATGACAAAAATAGGACAAAACCATACATTTGATGATTTTTTTTTTTTGATTTTATGGATTCTTTCGTAATCCTTTACTAACTAGCTGGGGCTTATTTAAATACCCCTCATAATGACTATCTAACTAGTACTGCGGCTCATTAGGCCTTATTACTATCACCATCTGATGGATTTATTTAATTAACTGAGTTTAATTTTATATTAGTGTTTTCTTAGGGAAAAGATCTTAACTGGATCAAAAACCCTAAGCGGAGTATGTCTATACATTTGATAGAACATTCAAGTGAAAGCCTGAACAAGGTTTTGGTAGAGTCAATAATGTTAGACACAATACATTGTTAGACCCATAGCTTGAGTTAAGAATTCTTGACATTCTGGACAGTGAAGAATGATACCCATTATTAGTAGAGTGATGATTGAGGAACAGCAATTCAATGTTTCTGTATCTACGGCAAGGAATTTTGAGCTGGATGAGTTGCAACAAAGAATGTGAGTCAATAATACAATTAATAATTTTGAAAATACAGAATAGATCAAAGTCTTTCATACGCTTTTTTAATAAAGACATTTTTAATATTTTTCAATTTCATCATATGAATAATTGCCTCTTTCTCGCCTTAATCTCCATACGATTCCACGCAAGAAGCGAAGTTTTACGGATTCAATATGATGAATATGAACAGTATAGAAAGGAGACCAAATGACACTGGCATATTCTAGATGAGGGCCAACATATAATAATAATAATTATTATCAGTAAAAAATAATACTAAACGTGTTACAGTCAAGGCTGTGCGGCAAGTTTCATGTCACCAGAGCCCACCGTTCATGAGCTTTTATTTCTTCAACATACACACAACATTTTCCGCTTTGTAGTTATTATTTATATGTCGTTTCAATTTTCGTAGAGTTAGCAAACATATTTGAATCAATATTCCTTACGATCTTAAGGGTCAGCTTTTAACATATTTTGACAATGCGAGGAAACATCTAAAGACTTACCGCTGTGAGATGCGTTACAACCTTTCCCTTTTTCTCATACACAAGGCATGTAACAGAAAGAGAGGTAACAACGGAGCTTTCAGCGGCAGCTCCATAAGAGCCGTCTCCGACACTCCGGGAGCTAAAATGGTGGAGAATTCCTGAGACACCGTTCCGCAATATTGCGAGATTAACTGTCACACAAATTACATTGAATTGTATGCAAATAGTAATAAAACTCTGCAATGTAACGGGAATGTTGTAGTGCGCTATAAGTTTTAAATATTACCTCTCGTACGGGAAAAACCACATCGAACATATATGAGTACCTACGTACTAATTGTAGAGGAAAGTGCCCATTTATTGGGTACTTTATTAAAATATCCCTAAAATTAAAAATAAACCTGAAAATATTGTACGCACGAATAACTGTACCCGTTGTTTACCACAGTGAAAATATTTTTGTGACTATGTTTATAAAATTAAAAGGAAAAAAAAATAATAAGAAATTTTGTTTAAAAAAAAGAGGTACATAAATGGGGTACCATGCCTGCTACAATATATAGGGTACCTGACAATGGGTACAAAATTTTAAAAAGATAATAGTTGGCTAATAAAATAGCGCCATTTTTGGTGAAATATCATCTCAAGGTAAACTTTAAAAATAGAATTTACGCAATTTATTTTCTAATTATTTCTTACATAATTTTCCAAAGTAGTTTGCGGTACATGGAACTGCTGCGCTGTTTTCATGTATCGCATCGTCTTGTTTTGAACAGCTTCTGTGGCTTTTTTCCTTTCTGAAGGATCCCATTCTATACATGTAGTTCTATAACAATCCCTATTTACAAATTCCAAAAAGATTTTCAAGTAGCTAGATATTTCTACTGCATTGTTTCTCTATCCGAATTAAAAAATAAAATAAAAAAAAAACATAAAAAATATAATACGTTTCAAATTCATGTGTATTCACTTTGTGAAAAAAAACGCCATTGCTTGAAAAATTCGACGGCACTATAGATTCATATAACGCTGTCTCGTTCTTCCATCAAACGAAATTTGCGCCAATTTCTCTCTCATTTTCCGTGTAACTCGACAGTGGGGTGAACTTTTAAGAGATAACTTTTTTTTACATTTGTAAAAATGACAGTTCTATAAGGCTGCGTTTAATCTATTTAATTAGGTAATTATTAATGAAATATTTTACCAGCCAATAGTTGGGTATTTTTCTTGTTTTTCAAAGCGCCTTCAGAGGTGATATTTCACAAAAACGGCTCCACAAAAATAGTATTATTATATTGACTTTACCGCAAGAGTTAAAGCATGAATTTATGAGCTTTTTTTGCGGTTTACTTACGATGGCAGCAAAACATTGACTATGACATACTCCTACGAATAAACGTCACGGTACGTCACTAATGTGTACAGATTTAAGTGGAATACATTCACTAAAAATAACAGATACAAAACATCATAAAAATGTACAAAGGTAATTATTTGACAAAGCATTATTTTTTTTCATTCGTTTAAGTTATGGTACTTGATGTGAACTTGTAATATTTGTTAGCAACACATGTAGTTATGTTTAAAATTGCTATACTATAAATCAGAAAAAAATTTGAACGCTCTAAACTTTCGAACGTTGAGCTTTGGCGTCATGAAATTTGCACGTATCTATCTGAAATTTCTAGGCCGATGGAAGTCGTTGATCTTTAAGGCTCACAACGTCATTTAAATCATGAGGTATGGAGCTTAAAAAAAAAACCTTTAAAAAAAAATGTGTTTAAACTCGGGCGTGTGTTAAAAGCGAGTGGTAATTTGAAGTAAGGTTATAAGGAAGATATATATTTTAGAAGAATAGAAACCTCTGTAATGTAAGAAGTTTCACAGATGGAGGTGCTATAACACAAAGAACTAAACATAATACGTTCCCTTCTTCTTCCGACAAATAATGTTTGTGTTTCCTTAACCCATCTTTGCAATCGACAGTCTATCAATTACTGAACGAACAATAGTCGTTGTATGAATAGTGGCATCGTTGCATCTTGGTATCTATTTCTACATTGCATAATACCTCAAAGCTTTAAACAACGAAACAAATACAAAAAGCAAAAGTCATATCATTAAATGTAGTACCTGTTCAGTCGGTATATTCACTACTCATAATTGTTAGACATCGAGTGCTAAATCGTAACACGAATGAACTAGTAAGAGAACATTACTATTTGCCGCTGTTGAGAAAACGTATTTTTTAAAATTTATTTTAACACTCGTTCCACAAAGACAAACATTTGAAAAAATATTTGAAAAACTCTTTCTGCCATCATAATGAGCGAAAGATGTTGTTTGTGCAATGATGGAAGACTTAGATAGCAGAGGAATTGAACCCACGTCGCCCTGATGGGAATCCGACGCGTTTGTCCACCCAGCTACTAACCGGTCAATTTGGATCATCAAATTGGCATGTTGTTTTATTTTATAACAAGTGAAATACAAAACTGAACAAGTTTCATCGCACTAGAAATTCCAAGAAGAAGCTGTGAAAAATAGTAAAAAACTCTAGAGCCGTTTGAGAGTTTTTAGTAGAACGTTCAAACAGATTTTCTGCATTATAGTCAAAAATTACAGAGTATTTTGAAAACAAATCTGTGTGCGAAAGGCAGAACGGAACGAGTAAAAAAGCTTTGAGTTAAGTATGCAGAATTGTTCCTTAAATACATATCTAGCAAAAGAAAAATTACACGAGAATAATAATAATAATAAAATAATGTGCTATTATTTTTTAAAAGAATATATGACATACGACATGATTAAATACAAAAAACAAAATTTCAAAATTTTGTTTTGGCCCTTCTGAACATCTGCGTTTATTGACTCATTCCGTTCTTCCTTGTGCACACAGAAATGTTCTGTTTTAAAAGGAGGTTTCATACGCAAGGCGCAAGTACTATTCAAATAGCCCAGAAAATTATTCTTCTCTCAGTATCGCCTTATTAAGGGAAAACACCATTCTGAACTGTATCGTGCTTCAGATCGCTTTCACCCTGTCATATACCCGAATTTGAATAACTAGCTTCTTTCAAACTTCTTCTCATTGCGATCTTCCTTCACCTATAATTCTATATAACCTAGTGTGATGTCACACCACCACCGGCTCTGGGCAGCTGGGACTGTTGTGTGGCATAACCTACAATTCCAAGTAAGTAAGTAAGAAAGTAGATACCAGGATTCCAAAACCTCCAGTCGGCTTTAACTAAGAGTATAACATGGTAAGGTCATTAATATCGTTAGTAACTGAGATGTATTATCAGTCGGTTACAATATCCCTATCGTAGTACTATCAACTCACTTTCTTTCTTATCGGAACAGTTTCATCTTAGATTGTAGAGGTAACTATAGGAATAACAACAATGATAAATCCGGTAAGTCCTATTTAAATGAGCCAGTGAATTTTTAACCCGTAATCTGTCAAATATTCAATATTCCTCAGTCATTTGAACTCTAATTTATCATCACAAAAATAATTATCTTTGATAAATTATACTAACAAGATCGAAGTTGCGGTATTCACCATTAAAAACTACCCCCTTAATATCATTACTAAGATAATTTTGTCTCTCGTTATTTTGTGTGTAATGTATAATATTCTGAGCCGTGTATAAGCTCATGTATATTGGGCTTTAGAGTAGAATTCGACCACCTGTTGTTGCAGTATTTAGTACCGGGTGTCCAAAAAATATCTATGTAAAAGGTTAACCAATTTTTAGATTTAGCTGAAAGTTGAATTTCGTTGAAATGCAGAAGAATATAATACAAGTTAACACCAGATTTTTTTTGATAAATTTTTCATATCTTTAACTTTCATGTTCTGTTTTGTTTAAAATACATAGCCGTGTTATAGGTATAAATAAATATATATTTATTTCTAAATTAAGCACGTAAAAAAAAACATTTTATTTGATTTACAGGGACAACCAGAGAAAAAAATCTAGTAGGGGCAACTGAAAGTTTAAAACTATTTTCCTGTTTTTTTTTTGTTATTGTATTTTATAAGAACACATATTAAAATACACCGTTATTCAGGGTGGTACCGTAAAATTAATGAAAATCTAAGAAAAAAAGTTTTTGTTTTAATTAAGACTCGAGTAGAAAAAATATGATACATTTTGTATTGGCGTATGATAAATGAAAGGTTTTTCGTAACCGATCCTTTATAGTAAACATTAGACTTCCCATTAAAGGTGATATGTCCTGCTACGGGTTTGCATGCAAAATCTATTTGTCTGACTGATTGGCTATGCACATACCTATCCAAGCGAATGGGCGGGTACCTAATACCACCAGATGCGATTAAAGTACGGTAACGTGAAATAAATGACCTTTTTTAAAGCTACGACCACAATACAAGTTTTTGTCCAAAAATATATTTCCTTTTTTTAAAACTGCTCTATTTGAAAAACCTTCATTAGGATTTCTTTCTTCGAATATCGCGAATACCTCTCGAAGTTTCGCGGCGCCAACCTATAAAAGAGGACATATATAATAAAATAACTCTATTGCATTCTTTAAAAATACCTTAAGTTTTAAATTTATCGAAACCAATCTACTCCCATGCACCTTTTGAACCATGTAATATATTTCGACTAAACACCATAATTTATTTAGATTGGTGGGAAAATAGCGTACTAAGATAAAAGTTTTAAGAAGTATTAAATACAAAAAAAGTTATTGCACTTTTGAACCACCGTGTCTAGGACAATGCAATGTTCATACATTTGTAGATATTATTAAAGACGTGACTCTCTTTGAGGTCACGATTCAATCGATGAAGGAGATGATTAATATTAAGATGCAAGGCGTTCCTGGAGATGTGCGGCGATGCTGCAATGAGAGGTATGCACCGCTCCATGTACCATGATACCTATACAATGATATATCGCCGCATGAAAGGCAACGAGGAAAAGGTAAAAGTGACCTCGAATCCAGAAACGAGTAAGAAAAGGTCAACTTGTAATAATTAATGTATTAATCAAATTAACACCCAGAAACACGAACATTAAGAAGTAAGCGGTCACATACAAGATTGGGTAAATTCAAAGTTGTAAGTACTTTCTTACGTGCAATGATTATTGCAAAATTTTATTTGATAATAATTTTTTTTTAAAGTTTTGAAGTTTTCCGAATTAAATAAGAAAAAGTTTTGTAGTGGATCTTTAAGACTTTTGAAAGTTTTTAAAAACTTTTTTAGTGAACTTATTACTAAAACTTTGTTTCAAAAAAATTCGAAGTGTTGAGGAATTTTACTATAAATTTATTAAATAACCCTTTGTATGTGAATATCACACTATTCACATGAAACAGATTGTTCAGAACCAGTGGGACTATGGCATCCCTAATTGGGGTGTTTTTGTTATGCTTAAGGGAGTAGAGAAAGGAAGCATATAGGAAAGATGAAGGATAGGAAGTACCCGGCTAATCAGATCTGGTCATCGAACACGACTAAAGCCATTTCAAGCAAGGTTTCGATTCTCAATGGTGGTCTTTTATCAGGGTGATACTGAGAGTATCTACCATTGGTTATGCTTTCAATATAGCAACTGTGAGAGACCACCTTTTAGAATTGTAAAGTTGTTGCTCGAAATGGCTTTAGTTAGGTTTAGTAAATAGTCATGAACATTCTAACTTTCCACTTCTCCATCTTTTCAAAATCGTGTCTATTTTTTTTCCTCCAGTTGTTTCAGCTTTATAAAATTTCCCCAAATCGGAATGCCATTGGACTAATAATAATAATAATAATAATAATATTTTGATGATTTGTATAGCACCGTTTTTGTGAAAAATCACCTCAAGGGCGCTGTACAGATCTTATTTTCTATTATTACATATTAATTCCTAGTTTAAATAAGAAAATATACAGGAACATACTTACCTGGCAGGCCCTATCAGATAGACACACTTATTAACTTAAAATTATAATTGTGATTTTTTTTCCGATTTAGGCATGGGAGCGAAATTAAAAAATGGACTTTCTGAATTTGTTGTGCAGTACAGGATTTGGTTAAAATTTGTATATCTAAAGGTAATTCGTCGAGAGACAGATTATGTTGAGATTCTTTTAATGAATTTAAGGATATGAGAGTCTGAAAAGGTAAGTTTTCAGTTTGGACCGAAATTCTGTTGGGCTCGTTATACATCTTAGTTCCGGAAGGAGTTTATTCCAAGCCTTCGGCCCTGAAACTCCGAAAGCGCGATCTCCAAACTTAGTATTTGGATTACTGCTTACCGACAGAATCACACAAAAAAAAAAAACTACTTTTAAAAATAATATCCGAAATACGTCCGGTTATAAATAAGCTTGGAATATGCAAAAATAATATAAACCACGTTTAATAATTGACCCCGACGTGATTTGAACACGCAACCTTCTGATCTGGAGTCAGACGCGCTACCGTTGCGCCACGGAGTCGATACGTGATTGGGAGAAAGACTTGTATTGCATAGAATTGGACCAACTAAAAATGATATTGATTAGTTACTATTTTGGTCGAGTTTAATTAAATTCGAGGTCATACTCGTGCACAAGTAGGCTGAAGTTAAATCACCTTGAACAAATTTAAATAACTAACTAGATTTTTTAAGGTTGAGGTATTTTAAAGATTCGTCACATTTGTCACCGTCACCATTTATAGATTAGGTCAATTTTGTTTTTTTATTTTTTTTATTGTCATGTAACGACATGACCGTTATGCTTTTCAGCTGATCACATTTTTTTCAAAAGCTGTAACGGACCGACAATCGCCATTTAATAGGGACAGCTCCAATGTTAAAGAAATGGCGCTAATCGTTGAATTGTCGCGATATCAAATATAATGGTTAATGTTTGAAACAAATCGCACAAAAAAATAAATAAATCATAGTCAATACCGCACAAGAGTCTCAACTGCTCCCAACCGTCTAGAGCCAGTGAGACTACGGCATCCCTATTTGGAGTATGTTGTGAAGCTAAAGGTAGTGGGGAGGGGAAGACGATGGGGAAGAGGAAGGTTGGGAAGTACCTGGCTATTCAGATCTGGTCACCAAACACGGCTAAAGACATTTCAAGCAACGTTTCGATTCTGAATGGTGGTCTTTCACCTAGGCGATACTGAGAGTATCTACTACTCTGGAACGTGCCGCAAATATACTTTATATTATTTTATATGAATTGAATGTGTTATAACACATATTGATTAAATAAAAGTTATTTGCGCACGCCGGGTTTGAACCCGCGAGCTTTGGATTAGTAGTCGAGCGTCTTACCACTCGACCACGGAGGCCGTCGACTAAGTGACGAAAGGATTATTGCTGAAAAATAATTATTTTTATATGGTTAAATTATTTATTAATTGGATTTCTTATCCCTAAACTTACATGTACCTACCTACCGAGTCAAATCTAATCTTAGAATACATAGAGTGGTACCTATCCAAGGCAGTGTAGTCAGTTTTTGATGATTTTTGCCGGACTCAGCAGACCTGGGCGTGGCTAGGACTAGGGCTACGGTATTTATACATCCATTCATAACACATGTCGACATAATGTTTTTGTTTATTCGTATAACCACTTTTTTAAAGTATTGTCGTCAACAAAAATATAGCAAATAACCTAAAAACCGTTTAGTTGTGTCGAGTTTAGTCGCATATGAAAACATGTGGGCGGAATCCCCGGAGACGCGGGAGACCAAGATCATCCTTACACTACATAAAAGCGGTGTGTTATTTTTGTTGTCTCTTTCTCTCTCATAATGTACGACGTAAAAACCCGGAGAAAGTGATTTATCGCAAGTTTGTATAGGTTGGGTAAAAATAATTAGCTCTCTCTCCATACACTGTTTCTCCAAGGCCACTATAATATAGTATGTATAACTCTTGGGAGTACAATAATAAAGCATTATATATTTTCTAAATAAAAAAAATAAAAACTCATTCCATTATGCGGTTTTGTAAATTCTGCGGTCTATTTGAAGTATACAACGACAATACAATATTCTAATAGGTATATTTAAATGATGTTCACTCCAGTTCCTAGAGGAATAACGCTGATGGCTTTGTTGCGACGTCTCCCTTTTATCATAAAAGAAACACATAACAAAACGAGAGGTTATAACAGAGCTCTCGGCGGTAGGACTTACCCAACATAAGAAAGCCATAAGTCAGGGGCGGGCGGTCCATGTTAAAAAGAAATAATACCGCATAAGAGTCCTAAATGTCAGTGAGGCTCTGGCATCACCAACGGGAGTATTTTATGAGGGAAAATGAAGGTTGGAAGTACTTGGTTATTCAGATCTGGTCACTAAATATGGCCAAAGCCATTTCAAGTAACGTTTCAAGTCGAATGATGGTCTTTCACCAATACGATAGAGAGAGTATTTATCACTATCAATGTAAGAATTGAAAGCACGGCTTACTTACCTCCAACGAAAAACTTTTTCTTTTACAGTAAATATATTAAACTATCAAAATGTTACCTTTGAACTTGATTTTTCCATATTTTCGCAGAAAGCAATCACTTTGTGGTTTGACATATTTAATAAATATGAAATAATAACTTTGTATAAGACCAAAGATTTAATTTTAATTTTTATTACCGACCGGTTTCGTTTAGCCGAAGCATCATCATCAGGGTACAAAATGAAACTAAACAAAAAATACAAATACAATATTAGGTATATTTCCTGTAAACTCATGAAATTGCTCATTATTCTTTAACCACCTTCTCAGTTGACGTGTTGCCTCTTTCATTTCATATTATCTGTCTTTTTCTCTCTGTTCCTTTGTTATAATTTGAAATGTTTTCTATTGTTTTCTCGCTGTTCTCTTATTTTATTTTATATTGTGTTCTCCCTCTGTATAACCGCACACTGTGTATTTTTTGTACCCTGATGATGCTAAGGTTAAGCGAAACCGGTCGGTCATAAACATTAAAATAAAATCTGTGGTCTTACGCAAACTTATTATTTCATTTTCGTTGATTTTTTCAGCTCTTTATTAAAAGAGATCGATTATTGATTGAGTATATTGATAAACAGAATAGCCTGTTTTAAGTGTTACGATGCAATCATTTATTTAAAAACTAACGAATTATTGTCCAATTACAAAAAAAAATATATATATAACACGAAATGGGAAAAAAGAGCAACAGAGAAAGAACAGCACATACATAATATTAAATGAAGCAATGATATAAATAGGACAAAATATACGTAAGAAAGAATATTCAAATCAAAGCCAAAGCCAAGTCAAAGTTTCGGTAGAGTCGTTAAGAATGACAAAAATCATTTAGACTGGTACCAAAAATTTTAAGACCATGGATTAATTAACAAGTCTCGACATTCTGGACAGTGGAGAATGATACCCATAATTAGTAGAGTGATGATTGAGGAACAGCAAATCATTGTTTCTGAGTTTACGGCAAGTTATGTATAGCTGGATGAGTATGCAACAAAGAAGATGAGTCAATTATACAGTTAATAATTTTGAAAATGCAAATTAAATCAAAGATTATTATAAATTACTACAAAAAACAAATGATAAGCGTTGAAACTGTGTATTTACTACCCTAAATTGTTGAAAAATCATAGGGAGTATAAACATTTACCTTTCCCCCTCTCTGCCAACTGACAACTTTCATAGTTTCTTGGCAAGCTCAGAAGCTCGTAAACCGACCCTGGTAAAAGGTACGAGTGCATGTATTGTTCTCGCACGAGCCCTCTCGCCCGTGGCCAGGTATTGTTTCTCGGTTCACACCTCGAGCCAGGGACTGTTTATTCTGCAGTCTGCACCAGAGAAACTATTAACTATTCACATCTTCAGCGAAACAGTAAAAAAAAACTCCCTTTACGATGCCGAGCAAATTGTATGCAAGTGCGCCTGTTACTTCGGCGGCTTTGCACTCGTAGATAAATTCTGATGAAATATTTATTGCAGTGGAAATGCAACGTTGTATTCCTCTTTTTCTTTCGCTTAAAGTTTTACCCTTTAATGCCCGTAGCTTTAAATCAAAATAACTTAAGTATTTCTTATACAACTTCATCACCAACTTACTCTTTGAAGGAATTTATTAAAAATAAATTTAACATTTTTTGTTTGGCAACGAATCTCAACTACCCGGATGGAGAGTGGAAGGACATGGTGATGGTATGGTTTAGATCTCGTCACTAAATATAGCTTAAGCCATTTCAAGCAACGTTTGTATTCTGAATGGTGGTCACTCATTTGGATCTTCTGGAATCTGGAATTAGGTTCAAATCCTAAAGTAAATAATCTTAGTGATTTTTTTTGACGTAGGCGATACAAAAGTATTGTGTTTAAAATAACTTTACTATTTTAGTCGCCAGATGTGTAAAGCCATTTTGCTTATATACATTACTAATCTATTATAAGGTAAAATTATAAAAGTACATCATCTTTAAATAAACACAAATCATAGTTTGAGAATCTCAGCTTTGGTATCTTTCCTCGGTTACATATTTCTAAAACGTTACCATTTTACCGCGTAGTGAGAAGCCTTCGCCGTCTTTTGTTTTCCGCCATGTATTTTCCTTAAGAACAGCGCATGCGCTGGGCTAAGTCTGAGCATGCGCAATACGAAGTTTGTACCTACAAGTCTACAAGCTCCGCGCATGATACTTTTTAAACTAAAAACTACGATCACGACACGAGTTTACCGCCCAACTATACAAAGTATAATATAAATGGGAGACACGGGTATGCGGAAAGCCAAAAGCGTAATATCGCAGAGATGCCTACTTAGATGCAGACGGTTGCAAAGCTTAACTACGGCTATGCAGGTAGATAGTATTATAATGTATTAAATATTATTTGTTACAGATAAAAAATGTGTTATAATTGATCAGCGATTCTTATTCTATAAAATTAAACACAGCTATATCAACTAAAGGGCAGAATTTTTTTCATATAATTACTACTTAATAGTTTCAACCGCAAGGATTCAGAGGGGCTATTGCATTCCCGATTTGGAGAATGTGGTGAGGCTTTAGGAAATAAGTAGAAGAAGGAGATTTAAAATGAAAATAAAAAAACCTTAGTGATAGTTTTTTGCGAAGTAAAACAATCTATTTCCATTAAAAGACTAATTTTATAATACACAATATGTCGCCTACCGATTTCTCTTATACGTTAAAACATTATCAAGACAGTTATATGTCAACTGACAATATATACTTATAATAAAAGACAGAAAATAAAATACTACACACATAATATAAATAAGACAGAGACAGAGCTACATAGAGATTATATTTGAACAAAATAATGAAACAGGATGCCAGAAGAAAGTTGGCTATTGAGGGGTGGGTGGAGGGATTCCTAAGAATTTAACAGCAAACGTAGGCACCTAATGGCTGTAATATAAATTAAAATAATAATATTTATTAAGTAGGTACATGAATTTAATCTTTAGAAATAAATTAGAAAATTATAATGGACTAAGATGTAGGTGTAGGTCCAGCAAATAATAAAAAGGCATGGAAAGGCATTTGTAGACAATTTATTTCAAACTGAGACACTAATACCTATACTCAAAATTCATAGCAAATAAACTTTGTCAATTTAATATTCCAGCAAAACAGGAAAATGACGGACAGTAAAGGACAGAAACAACTATAAAGTCTTGGAATGAAAGACAACTTCTAGTGAAAATGCTAATGATACCATTGTAGTTGATAATTACTTGAATTTTAACAACCCAACCAGCCGATGGACAACTTCCATATAAACAGATCTACCCTATTACCATTACAATAAAAAAATAATTCTCAGGGAAAAATAAGAATAAAGTAACCGATAGGCACCTTCGACTTATAAAATCTTGTTTTTTGCCGATTTTAATGAGAAAAAACTCCAGGGCAAAAAAAAACATAGTTACATCACTCTTTTATATATTTATATTGAGGATTTACAGTCCCTGGGAAAAATGTTGAAATTTTTGTAAGATTTTTTTTACCCCATTTTTCAACAGTTCGCCTTTTTGTTTAATATCATACTTTCATGTTCTTACTTTTATTTTATTTGTTTGTCACTTATTCTTTTCTTAATACTAGCACATTATTTCTATGTTTGAAACTTCCATTTAAACCTTAAAATGCGATAAAGTCTCTATAATACCTAAGCACAGGCTTGACCTTTGTGGGATTTTTATTTATTTGTATATGTGTTTTTTTTCTTTATTACCATTTAATATTGTTATTATGTTTTAAATATATATATTTTTTATTATTATTTTTTTTGTATGTAGCTAATGATCAACTTCGAACGAGAAACACTTACTTTCTTGCCGATATAATATTTAAAAAAAATTACAGTCTCCGGGAACAATAACTAAGTGACATGGTCTCTTACACATTTCAACCGAGAGAGTGCAGTCCCCGAAAAAAAACATTAATAAAGCTACTGATGGACAACTTCGAGCTAGAAAGACATTTTCTTTTAGCAATTTAAATATTTTTTCAAAGTACAGTCTTCATGAAAAATATGAACAGTAACCACACACGATAGTACAGAAAGCCACACGATCTAAGAGCGAGTCTAGGTGACCGCGAACAGGGCACTAAACATGTTGGTCGTGAATTCTCAAACAATAACCCGGCGACTGACAATGGCGGTAGCGGGTATTTACTCCGGAGTTGTATTACAACAACTTACAGATCAGAACAGATCACAGATCTCGGGGAGATTTTTGCAGCAGTTCTATATTCAAAAATACAAAAAATCTTAGACAAAAATGCACATTACCGATCCCGATATGTAAAAAAACAATAGGTCAGCAAAGTTACAAATATCTAGGAATAAAATTCTTTTATAGTTTACCGGAAAAAATAAGATTGATTAATGATGATCTCAAAGAATTCAAAATACAATTAAAAAACTACACTGAAAACTTAAAATAAATATTTTTGAAAAATCATTACAGCAAATTATTAGTAACTAAATAAATAACACCCCCACAGTACAATACACACAAGCACAGCTTTTTTTATAAGGGTATACCTTTATAATTTATAATGAAATGTTAGATTTAAAAAAAAATATATTAATATAACACTTTACATTATAATGTATAATCTCTGTTTTATATTATCCTCTATGTATTATGTTTGATAATAATAAAAAAAATATGTAGCTGTGTACATAGACTAGTTTAGGAAGTCTTTGATAAAAAATATTTTTTCCACTGATGGATACATAAAAATGGGTCCCAATTTATTCCTACGAAAACATAAAAATCACAAATCTCTGTCAAACCTACACAAATTTCCATAAACATAACTTTACTTTTTTTCCTCATTAGTTTGCTTTTGCAATAACTCACATTCAAATATCAAATAGTTTATAAATTGATTCAAATGGACGGATTACTCCCTTTAGAACACAACGGTCAGATAGGAATGCTGTGTTTGCATTTGCGGTCTTTCAATATAAGGTGCTCCTATGAAATTACTTCATTTATCCCTTCGGAACCGGCACTCAGCCTAGAGACACACCAAATACGTGGCCAATATTAAATTAGCCACAACTCTTTCGAGAAAAGTTAGATTGGCTATGGACTGATTTGCCTCCTCCCTCCAACGATAAGAGTGTCTTCAAGACCTAATTTCACTCCTTGTCTCCTTAAAAAGACACTCCGATAAATAAAAATATATTAATAAAATCTCCCCGACCTCACTTTTCGGTGTTTTCTAATAAGATATTTGTACATAGGTTGTTTTGAGAACCTCTCGATGTTAAAAGACCTTCTCATTACTCATGTCGTGTAAATTATTTTGTATTGTATCGCCGATCTCTAATGATCATATTACATTACATAATCATTATTAGTGAAATGGCAACACCTAATTTGCGAAATTTATACGGAGAATCGTGCGCTTGCGCAAACGACGGTCGTAGATGATTTACGTACCGATACTATCTGGAGTCAACTGCAGTGAACTTAGCAGATTGATATCATAATCAAAGATATCGGAAACACGGCTGCGGACGTACTACTAGCTGTCCTACTCATAAATTACAACAAACAGTTTTGTGGTGATCACAGATACAAACACCCATTAGGCCGGAACGTCAAATGTTTTTTTTTAAATTCCGATTCGCCCCCAAAGACTAAGATACGGAGATCTCACAAAGATGCGCATTCGAAAACTAACAATTTAAAAAATATATAGAAAGCTTCTCATTTCTCTCTCAACTACGTCATGGAGTAAATATGCCTGCCTCTGTTTTAGTGTCTACTAGGGAGGGCTGTCGAAGTTTTTTTGGGAATTTGAATAGGTAATGAAATTGACGGCGGTCTTAAAAGTTGCGCACTCGAAAACAGATAATGAAAACCATATATTAAAAAAAAAACTACTCTACTGTACCAGGTTAAATAGGCGTGCGTATTCTAGTAGTAAAAGTTGAAACAAAATAAAATAAAATACAATACCATAAATATATACGGACAAAACTATAACCTCCACTACCGGCATTTACCGAAACTGTATTAGTTTTAGTGTTTTTTTAAGTAGACAGAGATTCATTTTTTAAATAAAAAAATTTTGATGGCATGGATTATAGACCTTGAACAGAACCGTGGAAAATACATATTTATACCACTTGGATTTTGAAAAACCAAGTTGACTCAGGTAATGAGGTCTGAATGCTCTCACTGAGTTACCTGAAGCGACAAAAAGCTAAAAAAGTCCCAAATGTGTGTTCCTTGAGTTGAGCCTTCCACCAAATGGTAAATATATTTTAGATTGCTGAAAAGCCATACAAATCTTCAGAAACAAACGAGAGTCAAAGCATTCGATGCAGAAAAAAACTGATCAAACTGCGCTTTCAACTCATTTTTGACCAAAGTGTCGCTTACGCCCTTTTGTCTTTCCAGCGACGAAATGTGAAAAAATCTCCATACATTGACGACCCAGTCTGTATAAAAACGGAAAAAATAGTCTAAAAACTCTTCCACTGGCTTCAGTATTAGAAGACTTTCAAAAGCACAATCGGAAGATTACGTAAAAAGCTTTCTCTTTTTAAAATTATATTATTTATTTCGCATCCGGTGCGAATCGAACTATTGACCCCGCGATCTTCGATCCAAAGACAAAATTACAATTAGCGCGTAGCCGGAGAAACCTTTTATCGTATTTCGTTAATCGTGATCAAAATTGATAGTGAAATGAACTTCAAAGCCAAAATAATAATCACATTAATAAGTATTATATTATAATGATTGCCATCAAGAAAATTTAATGCGAAACGAAGTAAGTTACCGAATGATCGTCACATTACCAAAGAAACAACAAATTTATGTTCATCGATAATATCGTGGAGTAACATTATAAATAACATAAAGTATAGTTAGGTTCTTGGTTTTACACCTTTATTTAATAGTATTTGTATGTCCGGTTTTGCTTTGACCAAATCTTCATGGGGCTTGATATTAAACTGATATACACTTGTAAATTAATTTTAATTATATTTTCGTAGAAAGCAAACACTTTGTGGTTTGAAATATCCAATGGAAATTAAATAATAACTTTGTATTAGACCACAGATTTAATTTTAATTTTTGTGACCGAACGGTTTCTCTTAGCCTGAGCATCATCAGGGTACAAAATTAAACTAAACAAAAATACATAGTGTGTGGTTATATATAGTTCCTCCAGGTTAGAGATCTAATTTTGACGAGAAACGTGTCGGAATATCTTAGGATACGTACTTTATAGCCTAAATCTTGCTAAAACTAAAGGGTAACTTATGATCACTTTCAACCAAAGAAGAAAATTCCGAGCTTTTTGTTCACATCAACAACGATGAGATAAAATGTGACAAATAGTCATTCTGTTATTAGCTTGATTGTGTGACACAATCGAGTTAATTCAATATTCATCAAACATGCGTAACAGGTCCTAAGTAGCGAATAACAGTAACAGTTATAATATCGTGCCGCCTGTCAGGAGTATTATATGCCACCTGACTAGTCTAGTACCTACTGGAGACGAATTTAATAGAGATGTCAATTATCGTAATCTCCTAAACAACCTGGAGCCTAAACTTGCAGCATCCTGAGATCATAGACGATAGGACTTTACAATGGAGCGCTTGTACTTTGTATCAAGCGTCGCGCGATTCGCTCCAAGGATAAAATTGATTGATATTTTGATCAGGCATATTGATTGAAATAGTTTTTTGGATTGGAATATAATCCTTTGTATTAATTGTAAATAAAGAGATTATTCTTACAAACCTTTTGTCATTTTATGTGATACCGCACAGGAGTTTCAACTGTCTGGAGCCAGTGAAACTACGGCATTCCTATTTGGAGAATCGTGAGAGGCTAAAGGGAGGGAGGGATAGAAACGAGAAGAGGAAGCTGAATATTGCGATAGGTTGGGTAAGGTTGACGAAATATGCTTTATATTATTACATTTAAATTGTTTACGTGTGAGTAAAAAGAAATTCTAATAAATAATGACCCACTAGGGCTGAAGTTAAATGGATATCTGAACTCCGAGGACTGTGTAATTCCCCATTGTTAGGCGGTTCATACTCGTACACCAATTCTGTGATTCAGATTCACGAACCTAGTGTTAATACTGCCGATGTTATTATTACAGCTGGGTTTATCGTAAGGGGGCATTATTCATTTGTATATTGTGCTGTCCGGGCCGCTGGGACCTCTGGGCACTCTAAACTCTAACTGCCTTTTGTTAGGCTTTATGCTATGCTTAGACCCAAGGCTATACACTTCTACGAGAAGTAATTCTTTCTCCGATTAGGTTTGCTTGTGTACCAGAAATGTTTATTTATAAATTGGATAACTAAGTGATCGGTAACGCTATTTTTACTACGCATAATACATAAGTGGTACGACATCAGTGGCAGAGCGGTCAGCTCCTTGACTCTGGATCAAGAGGTTGCAGGATCGAAACACGCCGTTGTTGATGAAAACTTGATTTAAACAAGTAAGTTACAAACATTTATAACATTTTTTTCAGAAAGTTTTCGAACTGATATTGAGAGATCTGAGTTAGGATAGGTTAGGTTAGGTTGATTGGGTAGATTGGATAAGAAAATTATAATTTTCGTGAAGGAATCGTAGTTGTTCCTTGGCATTCATTCAATGAGTAAAGTTGTTTTTGTTGTTGTTATTTAAAATTTATGTGAGAAATGAGGTTTTTAATTTTTGAATTTAATTTGTTAATGAAGATAAATTCGGGTTTACTAAAGTATTATCTGAATACAGTTTTCACCCAAATAAATACAATGGTAGATCTGCTCTAACAACTGTGATGACTCCAACCAAAAAGTACATATGTGGTTTAGAGAAGAAAGGTAAGAAGAAACAGAGAAACTTAAATTTTCACGTGAATCAAACCGTAATTTTACTAAAGTATATATAAGTTACTTAGTTATGTTGCACCGAGTTCGCCATTCGTTTGTAGCAGGTGATTCAAACCGCTTACCGCAAAGGCAAAGGTATTTAAGACGCAATGAAAAAGTGCCAGATAACACGTCCATCGTTTAAATTGATACCCGCTTCATGATCTAATCAACGTTTGATTGATTGGATAAAAATATGATTGAGACGAATTAAATTAAAAGTTCCATCAAATTAAGCCAATCAAATAACATGTTGGATAGTCGATGACCATTCGTAAACGCGATACAAACAATTGATAGGAAGATAAAGAATATACTCGTATTCTTCTTTTTTTTCAAATAGACAAAATAATCAAAGTTATTTTTAAAATTCCTCCTACTACTAACCATCGTTGTAACTCGTTCAATTATTAAATATTACAAGGTAGCAGAGAATTGAAGACTGAATACTCTGTACACCTTTCTACCATGTGAAACTAAACATAAATTAACCAGTCCAAACAGTTTAAAACAATAGTTAAACGTTATAGAGCAGAGATGAATATACTCGTAGTCAGATTTGTTGAAGTTTTGGCTGATTAAAAATTTAGAATGATCCAACACGACCATTATATATGTCTGTTTTTGAGCAGATAACGAGGCAACAGTACAACCAGAAATTCATTTTTTAAAAAGATTGGAGTTACCAAAACATATTTAAGGAGTAGTAGGTTAAGTAAGTTATATGTAGGAAGAAGCTTTCCAATAATAAACTAAAATAATAATTACATTATAATTATTTCTAAATAATTATGTACCAATCAATGGGGTTCGTGATACTAGGCAGCAATTATTTGCATTTTACAATTACCTTCCGCATAAATACATAAGAGCGAAACCTTGATTAGTAGGTTGAGATGCTCTCATTCCGCTTTTCTCTCGTTCTGCTAACAATAACTCCCTCCCGAGTTTCTAATACGCGAACATTACTGATGCCTACAGCCCCTGGATGAAGTATTAGGCGAAAGCTTTCTGTTCGGAGCTTTACGCGCAGCCAGCTAATTGGAGAAACTTTAGTGGAAGCTTTACTACCATTTAAATTTATATGACGATTGTGCATACTCGTATACTGATACGCTTAAATTAATTTATATATTGCAATGTCCACATCGCACAATAAAACAAATTATACAACAAACTTTTAATATTTGTACAGGTTTCGGCAGAACCCTTTCTTCGTCAGGATAGCTAATAGAAAAACAAAATTAAGTGCGTGACGAGGTATTGGAGTGAGAATAGAACAAGGGTAGTTTATCAAGATTTAGTAGTTTACAGAGTTGTTCACAGGGAACATACTATTTGGAATGGCCTTGAACGTTAGATTAGAAAAATTCAATGATGAATCCAATATTCAAGATGTTCGGAGGTAAAGTGCACTACCTTTGGGAAATGATTCTTCATCATAGTACAAGCATAAAACACAAATAACTTTTGATCGAAATTCCAACGTTAAGGTACTTAAAAGGTACATAAGGTACCTACCTACTTAAAAGGTACTTTTTGTGTGTAGTTTCCATGAACACAGAGATGTGCGATGTTGCCACTTTTCACTCCCGGCGTATTTATCGGGTAAGTTCGACCTCAAACTACAGATTTTTAGTCTATACTAATTTTAAATGAAAAAAAAGGAATTTCGTAAAAAGTTATTAATCTTATTTACTTGTACTACCATGTAGAATCAACTTCCGAAGAAACTGCATTTTACTCCAGGATACCTTGTAGATGGAGAGCACTTTGTTGTGGACCGAACTACGTAAAGGTCAGCACCCAAAAATATACACTTTTTGGCTTTCTAATACACGCAATACTATAAATGATTTATCTGTTAATTGTATGCGGGTAGTAAAGAAAATTACTAAGGTTTCCTGTGAAAACACTTCTTAAACAGTAATCTTTAATTTTTTTATGAAATGCATACTGGAATTCTAGGTAAAACCTTCAAAAATGCCTTCGCTCGTTTTCCAAACTGCACCTTTTACTGACATTTTAGTATGTTTTTAATAGATTTTAAAAGGTTTCATTTTTTTTAAATGTATCCATTGGAAACATTACAACTTAGACATTTTTATAACTACCCATAGAACATTTACAAATAAATCATTTGTAGTATTGCTTGTATAAGAATGCTACAAAGTGTCGTTTAACACCATTTTGGGTGCTGAGGCTTAATTGCCAGGGTTTTTTTCTCCCTCGAAAGACATGGCGTTATGAATTCGGATTTGTATGAATGCAGACACATAATAACTACAGAAAATATGGGGAAAAATGCCCCCTCCACTAGTTTCCTGGAGGCACGTCTGTGCTAAACCAAGTCACTCCCAACGCCATCTACTGACCACAGCATCTCATTATGGCCTCCAACACCTCTCCCTCACCATACAAATAAGAGGATGAAGATGGAGAATATCTTATAAAAATGTATTTATGGTCAATCATATAAAGATCATGTTTACTAATTCTATTCGTCGAATAATTCTGCAATACGAATGCACATTCTTATATTGCTTCCCAGCAAGTCAGCCACGTATAGCGCTCCAAGAATACCAACAATTTGCAAAACGTCAGATGCATTCACTCGGCAGTTTATTGCAATCTTTTGTTTACACTTCATCAATTAGCACATCCGGTGCCGTATCATTAATCATATCTCTCTGCATAACCCTTCACCTCTTCGCGCAGCACGTCACGATGCGGCCTGGACAGGGCAACAGGACGGGAATGAATAATAATATCAGGTGAGCATTGATGCGGTCGCCTACGGCGGTCATTCTAACTAACTGCTTCTCCTCCAAGTTCTAACTTATCTGCTCGGTTGAGAGCTTTCTTCTTGCCAACCAGGTATTCTCATTAAGATTTAGTGATTTGTAACAATTTGTGTCCTAGGTGGTATATGGTACATGTTGGAGATTCAACATTTGGATATGACCGAAGTATGGGAACTCTGATTCAACTGTTTGTACTATTCCTTCAATCTTATAGGTTTTCTGCACGTCTAGGGTTTTACACATATACCCAATGTATCATGCTAATATAGTTTATATTATATTCAAAGATTATTTAGGGGTAATATTTCAAGAGTTTGCATGAATGATATTTTTTTAAAATAAAAATAAGAAAATAAATCCCGGGCTACGGATAACCTAACAATATTTGGATTCTTCATATTTCCAACATTATAAGTGAAAAACATTGCTTCTGCAATGATGAATAATATAGGTGACGCTTTTGTCCACTCGGCTACCAACCGGTTTTAAGATGTCATTCAATCAACTGTATTGTTTGAAAAAAATTTATAAGATTTTTTCAATGTTTATCATGAACCCTCTAAAGTTTTCCGATGAGTACTATTGGACGTAGTTAGGCAGAAAGCATCCAACCATAAAAAGATGAAACCGAGAAAAAGGCGTTTGAAAATATGACGATACAAAAGCATTAAAATACATAATCAGCATTTGTAAAGTGAATATCAGTGCTTTTTTTTCTTTCTGAGAATTATTTTAAAAAGGTAATATTTTAATCTATTAACATTTATATCTAAAAAAAAGTATTTCCTATGTTACCCTACATTTTAATGTTTTAAAACTTCAATTTACGTCAAATATCTACAACGTGCGTTAGTAAAAAAATAATTATCTAAAATCGATTGCACTTGGAGCTTGTATGTTTTAGCAGATAAAAATCACAAATTTATCTATAGGAAGACATGTAAGACTCGATTTTGTCAAATAGTGGGTAACCTACGAAAAAATGTTGTAAGTACAATTGAAATATTATAAAATGCAATCGGGCTGTAAAAAAAGTTTGCATATTTCGTACAATAACTAGTTTTCTTTGAGAGTCAAGAACCCTGAAATATCACAGCCTTCCGGCAATGGAGAATGTTGGTCTGTGTTCTAAGACGATTCAAAGATGAGTAATATTTACTTCTTGCAAGGAATATGATGCTGTGCCAACAAAAGTTTAAGCTTTTCCAAAAAAGACAAAACAAAAGCATTTTTTTTTTTCACCAATGGCGCTTGTATTGTTAGATACTTCTACTGAAATGCAACCTCTCGTTGATAAGGCTATGTCTAGACCGCGGCGCGGGGTAAACTATCTCTGCAAAGAAAAAATCCAGTATTTTATCACCAGCGTTGTTAAACCGGAGCCCGCGGTCAATCTGCGGCCCGCACTGTGGATCGAGAGAAATTATTATTGTACTCGGTATCACAATACATATTTTTAAATATACAGGCCTCTGAGAAATTTTCAGGGGCGTAACAAATTTGTAGGTTAACAGAGATTTTATAATAATAAGCATTTATATTAAACAAAACTCTTCTGTAACCGAACCAAAAATTGAATTTAAGAAAAATGGTTTCTAGTTATGTGGTTTTTCTCTATGAAATGTATATTTGGATCCCGAACCAAGCTGATTGTATCAAGGTAAAGATGGTTAATTGACATGAAAGAGGGAGATGCTCCACCTATTGGATTTTTAACTTAAGTAACAAGTAAGGAGTGCGAAAAAGGAAGTTTGAAAGTGCCTGGCTATTTAGACCTGGTCACTAAACACGGCTAAACCATTTCAAACGTTTCAATTCTGAATGGTGATCTTTCATCAGAGCCATATTTAGTATCCACCACTCTGGTTTAATTGAGTTGCTCCGGACTAGAGTCTACAGGATAAAGATAGGCCTGACGGTAGCCAGCCTTCAATACGAGGGAGCACGAGAAGAAAATGAAAGAAAATGCTTTTATTTTATTTTTAATAAAGTGTGCTGACGAATGCGGTATGGTAGGATTAGATTAATTTTAGTCAATAGTTAGTATTTTATTTGGCGACAGAACATGGGCCCAATTAGTGATTTTGTGTTTTTCTTGGGCCGGAGAATTCGAAGTAACGCCACTGAGATCACGGGCAAAAGCATGCGCTAGAATATTACTAATTGTGGCAAGGAATACAATAGGTTCGGTGCACAGAAGATTAATCTTTACTTTACGTAACTTGTTTATAGGAACTATGATACATTATTGTGAATTAAACGAAAATTACTGTCTGGTTATAATGTTAGAGATATCGATACATCGATAGGTACTCATGTTGCAGCGGTCTTATCGCCTTCGACGCCATAGTTATATCCTTTTAAATTGAGAAAGTAACTCATGAAATATTATCAACTATTTTGACTAGAATATTGGAACTAGGAAGTAGACAATGTTTGTATTTGCCTCTCTAAAACTCTGTTTCTTGCATATATTTTCTGCCATGATTTTGTAGATCTAACAGTAGTCTATACTGTAAAATACATAATGAGCCAGGATGCTCACCTACCCACTAATGGACGAGATACAATATTACGCAGGTATGCCTTGTAATGTTTTACGCCATCTTTTTGCTATATCGCCAATCGGCTCAATATTGCAGAGAAAGACAATATTCGGAAATGCTCTAGTTAAAGACAATATTTATACTTATTCAATGGTTATTTATATGGAAAACGTGTGCGAAATCAATGAGTGCGTTTAATCATCAGTTGATTTTGTGACCTTCAAATGTCATTGATTTACCAGAACTTTAAAGGTTTATTTTGAAACTAGCGCTTTAGAATTTTACTCAACATTCCAATTTATAAAAATGGCCTGCAAAAGTAAGCCATAAAGACGCATATTTCAAATATAGAATAAAAATAACCGTCTGGTAAACTATATTATAGGTAGATATGTTTATATTTGTTCAGTATAATATTTGAAAACCATACAGTCGTATCTCGTACGTACGTATGTACGCGCTAATAAAAATATATTGCATGATTTCCACTGTTTATTCAAAAATCTGTCTGCAGCTAACATTCTTAAATTCGAAAAAAAAATACGAAAAATAAAAGCCTTGCATACCCTTGTTGGTTTTGAAACCAAAAATAAAAAATATTTTATTTCCGAATTGCAATCTTTGTTGCGTGTATTCTATAAATACCTATACTTGAAATATAACAGTGGGATCAACACAATTTCGTCACAAAACTATTCCACGGTAAAGAACATTTTTTCAGTTTTGCAAGAACAAATTTAAATATTAGTGTTATTTTCAAATCATTTCCTTGTTCTTCGGCAATTCATAATTTTAAGTAATTTAAAGTATATTTTTCTTCCATCTGAATAATAAAGAAAGATAATCTAACCCAAGTGAAACCACTCACCTCTTTGATAGGTGGTCGTCATACATGTAATGCATTATTGAATTGTTAAAAATAACACGAAATTTATGTTTTTTTTAAATATTTACTAGAAAAGTTGTAAAATTACGTAGAGAAGAATCACAAAGGAACTCTAAAATGTTTCGATCCCCTGGAAAGACGGCGAGGCGCCTGCAGAGCCTTGCAGTAAACACCGGCCCGAGAGGGTTCACACAATTTCCCCTTTTCTATGGAAGAAATGAAAACCCCATTAAAATACCAACCATTTTTTTTTTATCTATGATACAGAGCTTTATCATATCTCAAGACGTTAAATCAAAAGTCCTTACATTATATGTACTTCTACGCTACGGACTTGTTTCGGAACTTGTTTTAATCTACGATGGCAAAAAATGTTCTGTGAATATTTTTTAACAGACGCACGTTTTTGCATAAAAGTTTTTAAATTCTCTTAGTATTCATCAATTTTTGGTTGTTATACTTTTCTTGCTCGTTTCAGAAGAGTGAGTTTTTACTATCAGTTTTACGATGAAAACATAAAAAAATCATCAGAACATTTTCTTAAGAAGAAACACTAGATGTTTAGTTAAAATTTTTAAAATCTTGTTGCTTAAAAAAAACCGTCTAATATAGAAAGGAACTTTTCAAAAAACGTAACTTGTATCGAAAATCAAGATAGGTAGTATTTACCGTGGGATTAGAACTCTGTTGATTACTTTAGTGACAATAATCGAGTAACTTGTATAGCGCCTTTTTTGTGAAAAATCACCTCAAGGGCACATGCATTATCGATTTACTTTCTGCATTATTGACATAGTTTTTTTAAGTAATCAATATCATAAGTTAGGTAATATTTCAAAGGTGGGAAAAGGGAAAGGGGAAGTAGGTTTTTAATGTACAGTTTCTTAGAAATGTGTACATAATGTAAACAATGTTATTTCAAATATATATGAATTGTTTTAGTAGAGATTTGACATAGCTTGGTGATGGTAACATCCTAAATTAACAACAAAAAAGCATACATAACAAATGAAAAAAAAATACGATTTCATAATATTATTGGTTGAAAAGGTATACTCTCTTATCATTAGTTTGGCTATTAAATCAGTGTTATAGTTAATGAGCCTTAGAACTTACCGCCAGTGGAGCAGTATTCCCCTATGTACCGCTTTGAGAGGTAGCGCACCGTTACCGCTGCAAAGAGAAAACAACCCGTTAAATTACACCGAAAGCTTTCAGTAATAAGTATGAGAACCATTATTATTAATGTTTCGTGGGTGGAGAATAGTGCCACAGATTAATAACAAGGTGCGCAAGCGCAGTCATGAATTAGAGCATCTTCGGTCAGTCTCTTGCCGACCGCGGTGGGAGCGACATGCGTTTTGCTGGCGAGTATTGTTGTACATAATAACTTTGTACTATAAAGTCGTACGGTACTATGGACTTTCATCTCAAATTGTACGCTCATGATAAGCGACTTTTAAGTCAATAAAATAATAATAATAACAGTGAACTTATATAGCGCAGTTTTGTGATATTTCACCTCAAGTGCGCTTTATGCTAAATTAATTATGCTAATAAGATTAACTAACAAGGAGAAAATAATACATAATATGTATACAAATTAAAACTATCTAAAATAATGATCGTTATCATAAATCACGAGAGAAAAGGTTCAGATATGGGTATAACAGTGTATGTGTACATCAACAGATTAAAAAACAATTTACCAGGAGCTAAGGGTATAAAAATTTAGATGAAACGTATGAATTCATATAAACACATTTGTCAAATCAAAGAAAAGGAAAATATGATTGAGGACAGTTAATATGTTGGCACTTAAAACATTAATATTCAGGTATTATAAGTAAACGATTATAAAAATGCAAACAGTGTAAATATAGCAAGTAACAAAAAAGAAAATGAATATTTCATGACAATGAGTATATGGTTTTCAGTAGATAGTGAGGACATTGAGTTATAATGATAGAAGAAAGGAGAAAACCGAAACAAAGCAAATTAGGGACGTTTTCTAAGAAATTAAATTTTAATAAGTTACGTTTTGTATGTGGGATTTTTTAAACAATTTGGTTTTTAAGACTCGTTTGAACTCTGCTAGGTTCTGTATGTTGGCAAGTTTTGTGGGAAGCTTATTCCAGATAACTGGACCAGATAAACCAAAAGCGCGATCATAGTAAACAGGTTTATTTGATCGAGATGGTTCAATTAATCGAACAGCAGTATCTACGTTTGCTGACCTCAAAGAGAGTTGTCTACTATTTAAGGTTTGTCGGACACACAGTTCCGATATATAGGCTGGTGCCATTCCATTTAAAACACAAACTTTAAAGTTAAACGTATTAATAATAATAATATTTGGATAATTCGTACAGCGCCGTTTTTGTGAAAAATCACCTCAAGGGCGCTGTACAAATCTTAGTTTCTACTTAATATTAATTCCTAGTTTATATAAATATACGGCAACATACTTACCTGGCAGGTCACTTCTGGCAGGACACAATCACAATAGCATAATAACTTAAAATTTAGCTGATTTTTACATTTATGTAAATATATTTGTTTATTTATTTTTTATCAAGAAAAATATTTTTAGGGCATGAGAGCAAATTTAAAATATAGTATGTCAAAGGCATTTTAAAAATTCGTAGTGAGGAGCAGATAATGATGAAAATCGTATTAAAGTGGTAATATAATAAATAAAGTGGTGTATTCAAAATTATAGAGGTTCCTTATGACCATTAGTTTTAATTTTGTTTTATTTTCCTTTTAAGTTGATTTTGTATGAGGCCTAGAAATGACAGTACCGAATAACGAGAATAACCAATAAAATAATTTAAAAAAAAAACTATTAAGTAAAGTAATAAAAAGTAACCATTTTAGTCTAGCAATGTAATGAAATGACAAATATATTTTTCCTTTCAACGTTTATGTTAATCCTTTCTCTAAGAGAGATAATCGTTGTGAACAAAATCATCCGTTGGTTTTAATTTTCAATCTTGATGCTCTCAATCAAATCTCTCAAGTATGTGAAGCGTTTACATATGTTTCTCTTTAATTAATGTTACCTGCTGTAATTTAGTTTTCGAGAATCTCATCGTGTTGAACTGTTTTCAAGATATTCGAGTAATTTAGTAACTACAATCCTTCTTACTCAATAAAAAAAATTGTGGCCGACACGATGGGGGGAATAGACTTGATGAAAAGTTAATATTTTCAAACAAGATTCGTCTAACACTTTTCACTTACCAGCCTCCGCTTATGCTGCAAGGACAATCATACATCATGTTACAAAATAGTTCAAAAGATTTATTTATTATTTAAACAGTTATTATTATTTATTATTTAACAGAAAGTAATGCAGTAGTACAAAAGGATGTTTTATTTTTAATTTTTTTTTTATACTGTTAAATATGAACTTTTTTGCCACATTGATTGTCAGACCATACCGGTTTTTTTAGACTCTTTCTAAGACTTTTAGAAAACCGTTAGGATCTAACAAAAAAATGTTAAAATATTTGTTTTATTTATTAAAATATCAAAAAAATATAAGAGTTATTTTTAGAGGCGCTTCTGATCTTTATCACCGGAGATGTTCATCTTTAACTATATTTAATACCTGTATCACGTAAATGGTGTGTTTTTGTAGAAAACAAAAATAAGACGATCGGCGGTTTGGCAGATGCCCCGTCTAACAAGGGTCGTGACTCAGTGTGTGTTATTATTGATCTTAGTCCGTCGTCGCAGCCTCCTATCCATCAATCCGGTCCATTACAGCCACGATTACCATCGGTTAAACTAAGCCATGAGCTAATGGTCTAGCCTGGGCGAATGCTGCGTTTGCTTGGATGAAAGTGAACGTTTTTCTTTGTAGTAAGCGTTGTGGCATTTTTCGTAAAAAAATAACAAGATCAAATTAAATGAGATAAGCAGATATCGTGATTGGAATTAGTTTGAGGTTTTGTATTTTATTATTGAACTCTCCTTACTCTATTTCAGAACTTTCTGAAACCAGCGTTTTTATTCACATATCACCTTAATTGGTCGAGTGATCCAAAGCGTCGGGTTCCCACTCAGGTATCGTGGTTTTATTCCTTTGCTAGCTAAATCCACTTTCATTGGACAAGCAATAATTTCCGCTTATAATGATGGGAGTAGAGGGAATCCCAGTTTGATAATATTTTTTTATGCGGGAATATTTATCTTTATTTAAAACAAGGACAAAAAGCAGTTAGGTTTCATCACAAGTAATCAGTCAATCACAAGAAACAATTTTATTTCCCTAGTTTGATAATAAAACATGACCCAAATACAAAGGTCGTTATATCTAGAATCTGTGTCAATATGTACGTATATGTATCGCTAAATAACAATTTATTGTAATTATACCTATTAGCTGTTACCCGTAAAAATCAGGAAATTCAACTTGATTACCAAGAAAAAATATTAGTTGCTTTAATCCAGTGGTCCCAACCCATGGGCCGCGCAAAAACATTTAAAAAAAATCTACATTCAATGTGTCCTCCGCACCCCCTCCCCTCTCCCTCAGCGGGCCGCCTTAAAATTATAAAACGTTGACCGGTGCGTGGCGACAAAAAGGTTGGGGGCCACTGCTTTAATCCACCCATTTTAAATGTAGAAAAATGTACTTCGATAGGTAGGTAGGGATTCTAAAAGAATATAAAAAAAATGATATTTTCAACTTACATCAGTTCCAAATTTGAAAAGTTCACACTCGTGCGGAAGTATGTACTCCCTAAAGAAATTATTTATAGTAAATGACAACTATGGCAGTAGTTAGTAAACTGATGAAAATTAGATGACTAATCATAGGTTTATTATATTTTTTGCAATAGATGTATGTAACATCGATCTAAGTAGGTGTGTGCATATAATATTATAGCATGTGATATTATCACGATTAAGGGAATCCTCGACTTGTCCTTGGACTTGTTAAGTGGAATGGATCGTGATGGAATGCAACTGTCTATGGAATGAACTAAATGTCAATTTGTCAACAAGATGGCACGGGTACGTGAGGCGGGAAATTGGAATGTAGGTACCTGCCTGTGCAGGGTTTACTCTGTACAGGTATACACTGAATACCTACAGGTGTACAGGTATTCCATGTTCCTCGTGTAGATTAAATTCTTGCCAGTATTACTGGAAAAATTGTACTGGATTGAATTGCATTTTATAAAAAAGATTAAAGCAAGGTGTGAGGTTTTAAACCACGACTTTTTAATGTTGTTTTTAGTTGTTACTACATACAGCATGTTACTGAATCGATAGTAAATAAAGGATACAATGTCATTTTGTATGATCATTTTATGAAAATTGCTTTACCTCTTTGAAAAGCATACTATCGCATTTTGAATTAGTTTTATTTTGGTGAATTATTCGCAAGGTGGTTTGGGGTGTTTAAAGCTTATAATATGTAGTCTAAAAAAAAATTTTTTTTTCTCAGATGAAATATAACCAATCGGAATTTTCCTACGTTTCAGTGCTAATTGTTTAATTTTAAAACGATTCTACAAAGTTTTTTTCTACTCATTACCTGTCATTTTCACCATTATTTTATAATTTTTCTTTTTTACTTGTTTTGTTTTACCTGTTTTAGTATTTATTAGCTATATTATTTTTTCTGCTATCAGTTATATATGTATTATGTACAAGCCCAATGAACATAATACATGTATACATGTATGTAAAGCGTACATACAAAATAAATAAATAAAATAATATGTGTCATTTTTTTACCGACATCATTATTGTAATATGTCTCGGACTGTTGGTTTGGTTATCTTTTCCATGAACTTATTCTGAAAAAAAAACAAAGAATCAGCTGGATCTGATTAGTTAATAAGAACTTATTTTTTATTATTATTTTATAATGAAACTACTAGTTACCCTCCATCTTCAACGGATTATTTTCTTATTGATCAAATTGAGATTGATCGACTTATTTTTTTCGTATTGTATTTCAAAACTCTATAACTACGAGTATAACTTAACGACTCACTAAACTTATTTGCAATATTCGTAAATTCCAGACGGATAAATTCCAGATGATGACGGCAGGAGTTTTACGTTTGAAAATGTTTTACTGCATCAGAAAATTTATTGAGATTTATATAATATGTGCCTAAGTAAATAATTCATAAATCTTAAAAATATATAGTTGACGGCACCGTAACATCCCTATTCTGGATTTGAAAAGTAAGAGAAGGCCAATTTGTATTTTTATTTATTTTATAAGTACCTAAATACTGCAGATTTGACTAAGATTAAAAGCAATCAATCAAAACAACATGTGCAACGGGAACTCTTACGTTAGAATAAACAATGAAAACGTATTTATTTCAAGTGTGAGCCTAAAATCACTCGAAAGCTAACAATAGTATATGCAAAGCCATGAGATAATAAAATATCTGCATTAACATATATATTTTATCGCTATTGTATTTAATGAGGTGTTTCGCGATCGCTTGAGAGATACACCGATATAATCGAAAAAAACTCGTCTCGCGGCAACATGCTCGACTCCTTTATATGGAATGAGAAGAAATGTGAATCATCTGGTTTCCGAGGCATTGTCCGTATCGACAGCTTCCAACTTCTTGCAAAGCACGACGTATTGTATCCGAAAGTTCAACTCGCAGAGCTCATGTGAAAATAACACCAAGTATTTGACCAACTTCTTTTTGATCAGGGTCGAATTTGCATGCTGATTGATTCCGCGATTTGAAAGGATAATGACATGATGCCAATGTACGATGAAAACAGTTTAAACATAAATTAAATTACGTAATGGTATTATGTAAAAAGGAATGATGTAAAAGTATTTTTAATTCTCATTCATTGAATGCAGTTATCCCTTTTTTCAATGTGGATTGATTTTAATAGCTTTTTATAGTGTCTTATTGCTCGTTAGAGATTTTCAGGAGACTAAAAGTCTGCAGGTGGTCGGGATGAAAAAGGAAATACGACATTTTTTTAAAAAGGAGGTTTTAAAAAGTAGTGATCTGTGGAATGCTGTGCCGTATCCTTATATCTCTGAAGAAGTCGTGTCGCTTGTTGGCCATTTAAATCCAACATAATATCCTTACCAATAATGCATAAAACCGTAACAGGATGGCATTTATTTTCGGTGTTCATATTTTCTGGAATTTTTTTCACGTTAACTAAACGTTTCTGTGATCAGAAAAAATACTCATGTTTTATGTTTGATTATAACAACTTTACAAGTTTGGTATGCCAGCAAAAACTAGGAAGTGGCGAAAAAAATATAAAAATGTAGAGTTAATTTTTTTTAAATTGAGAATTTGCATTTTCAAAATGAAAATTCTAGAGAGGAAGATATTTTCAGTGTTGTTTAGTGAAAAACCACAATTCCGAGTTTCGACACGAAAGGGCCATAATATTGGATAATATTTTTTTCCAAAAGGTATTTAGGTGCAATGCAATAGATTCCATAAATGAAGAAATAAAAATATTGAAAAAATAAGGCTTTAAATGTGTTTAGTAACTTTATCTGAAATGCCAGGTGTTTCCAAACTTCCTTTTCTACGATGTACCTCAAAATGGGTACCCAAAATTCCATTGGCTTCGAGCTGTCGGGCTAAAGAAAATGGTATTTAGTAGAATAATGCAGAATTATAAGCTAGAATTTGAATGTGTGGTCTCATTTGTGCATATGCATCATGGAATACTAACCAAATATAAAAAAAATAGAAAATGTTTATTATACTTAAAAAAAAAAACACTTTAATTTTTTAAATTCAGTCAATTCTAACATTGCACTCAGATTTTTAAATTAAAAAAAAGAATTTATGTTCTCGCATTACCTTACTTTTCGATCAATTTTGGTATCCATTTTCAAATTTTAATGACTAATAACACATTTGGATTATTTTGAAATGACCCCAGTTCACATAACGGTATAGATATCTCAAAAGAACAGATTATTTTTTTGGAAATGAGTCAAATCGTAATCAATATTATTTGACACACTGTAATTATGTGTACATAATTTTTGAAACGAATATACAAACCGGTTACGGCATAAGAATGCATTCGTTAGGGCAGATCTTAGAGTAACAATATATAGAGACCTAACTTTGCGAAATTTTGTCCGCACTTTTTGACCAAGCAATGGCCAAAGGGTGTGGCCTAAACTCACTAACAGGGTTGTCACAAATTAAGTAAATTAGGTATTTTGTTGTGAGTAGGTAGTTGTAAATCATTAAAAAGAATGAATGTTGTATATTTTTTTGTTTATTCAAAGATACATTAATCAATAAGATTATTAAATACTTATTTATAGATAAAA